>OX328128.1:61167397-61682397 GCA_946811695.1 Gonocerus acuteangulatus
TATTGTTTTTTTCGAGACAAACGTGGTTTTTAGAAGAATAATTGTTGTAGCTCCAGCCCAGATGGTTCTACTAGAAAGGAAGTGAAATCACTTGAAAGCTGAGTAAATTTACTATAAGACTAGTAAAAAACATAAAAATCAACGGGTTTAAGTATGCCTGTCTTGCCAAAAGAAAGCTATTCTAAATTTCCTGACATTTTCTTGATATTTCTTACTAGCGTTACTCCTCAATGGGCAGGAGATTTCGAACTTTCCGGGTTCCAGAAAAACTTCCTCATTTAACCAGCTTTCTATTCATGTATCACAATTCTGTGTTATTGAAGTATGTGAACGATTAAGGAACAAATGTTTTAATAAAAACACGGATCAATGAATAGAAAATTAAATTTTTTTCTTCAGCTTATTCAAAAAGCTTAGAAGAAATTTTTATTTTTTTAAATATTTACTTAAATATTAAGTAAATATTTACTTAAAGAAATAAAAAAAATACTTCCACAAAAATAAATAAGTAATATAATAAAATAAATAGTAAATAAATAAAATACACATTTATTTTGAATTTATTAATTACAGTACTAATACTTGGTCCAGGAGGTGACCGTTAATGAACCCGAACCATACATTAACCTGAACAAGTATTATTTTTACCGAGATAATGCATTTGAACACATTTTTACAGGACTATCTACATCTTATTTATTAGGGATGGGATATTTAATTACCACAACAAACACACATGGGCTCACGAGAATCCCAGGACGGTTCACAAGCGTAGCCATCAGTATCAATTCAAGGTAAATCATTTGTTTTCTAATTATAAATACCTGTAAAATTTGTTCAAATGCTCGAGCTAGGTAAATATAATTATTTTTCAGGTTAACGTGTGGTTGAGGTTCATTAATGGCCACCTCCTAGGCCTAGTATTAGTTACTGTAATTAATAAATTAAAAATAAACGTGTGTTTTATTTATTTACTGTTTTCGATTTTTTTTTATTTTTGTGGAAGTATTTTTTTTATTTCTTTAAGTAAATATTTACTTAATATTTAAGTAAATATTTAAAAAAAATAAAAATTTCTTCTAAGCTTTTTGAATAAGCTGAAGAAAAAAATTTAATTTTCTATTCACAGATCCGTGTTTTTATTAAAACATTTGTTCCTTAATCGTTCACATACTTCAATAACACAGAATTGTGATACATGAATGGAAAGCTGGTTAAATGAGCAAGTTTTTCTGGAATCCGGAAATCTCAGATCCTGCCCATTGAGGAGTAATGCTAGTAAGAAATATCAAGAAAATGTCAGGAAATTTAGAATAGCTTTCTTTTGGCAAGACAGGCATACTTAAACCCGTTGATTTTTATGTTTTTTACTAGTCTTATAGTAAATTTACTCAGCTTTCAAGTGATTTCACTTCCTTTCTAGTAGAACCATCTGGGCTGGAGCTACAACAATTATTCTTCTAAAAACCACGTTTGTCTCGAAAAAAACAATAAAAAACGTTTTCTCCCTTATTTGTGAGAATTCGGAAAATCGTCGTTACATTTTTTGTTCCCCTAAGGGTCCTCTATCACCTCCCACAATATGACTAGACATTTACGGGACACCCTGTATATATATATATATATATATATATATATATATATATATATATATATATATATATGTGTGTGTGTGTATATATATATATATATATATATATATATATATATATTTGTGTATATATATATATATATATATTTGTGTGTGTGTGTGTGTATATATATATATATATATATATATATATATATATATATATATATATATAAATGACGTGTCTGTCTGTTTGTCTGTTATCCGTTTGTCTGTTTATCTATTTGTCTGTTTGTTCCTTATACAAATCCACACCGTTTGACCGATTTTGACCAAACTTGGCACACAAGTAGGTCTTGATCCGGGACGTCTCGTAGGCTACGTCATAAACGTGCAACAGCTGTCTGTCTTTACGTGTGTTCATCTTACAAATCCTCACCGTTTGACCGATTTTGACAAAACTTAGCACACAGGCAGGTCTTTATAGGGGGAGTGTCATAGGCTAGGTCAAAAACGTCTACCAGCTGCCTGTCTGTATGTTTCTCCCTTATAAAAATCCACACAGTTCGAGTGATTTTGATCACACTTGGCACAATTGGTGGTTCTTAATCCGGGGAGTGTTATTGGCTAGGTCAAACCTAGTGCTATTAGTAAAGGAATAGTAGCGGTTATTGATGAGGTTTAATCATTCGTGACAAATATAAAATAAAATCTCCAAGAGAAAAATGATTTAAGGCACCACGGCAGTAAACTGACAGTATCATAAGGGACTTCCCCCACCTTCTCAAAGTTCGCTCTTGGAAACACTATAACACTCTTTCACATTTTCTTACCTTATTTTAGTAAAATACTCCTTTTACTGTTAAATGTTATTAAAATAAGCAATCAACTAAAACTTTAAGTAAACAGATACGAAAACCTGTTCAAGAGAGCAAAACTAACCATTTCGAAGTTTCAAGTCCTTATTTCTCTGATTAACATCGCCCCATCAACACCTTTCCCTCTAATTCTCAAACCACCTACAACACCCAAACACGCTCCAACACAACACAACCCATGAATTGGCTATAATATATGTCTTATTGAGTTTTCTAAATAAGCTAGTCAAAGGAATGATTATAAGCCTTTATGGTCAATGAGAGGAAGTTTTATTTTATATGTATACAATAAAAATTAAAGTCATCTTAAAAATCATCTGCCTCGTCTAAGCGAGTTTCTATAACTTCTTATCCATGTGGTCATTTGGAAAGCTTGGAGTAACATTACTTAATATGTTTTTAGCGTTTTCTCAAAAAGTCGTTGTCACTTTAGATATCTTGTTTTACTAGAAAATTCATTTTACGGCAACAAAACACTCAGGAAAAGAAACATAAAGAGCCGTTTAAAGCGAAGAATCAAACACTTTCGAGATTTTAAGCACTTATTTCTCGGCCTGTGAACGTTCCATCGAAAATAATTTTAAACCCGTTTTCGGAGAAAATTAAGTAAGAGTTCGAATGGTTTTTATCCATTTACCACGATTTTTCAACAGTTTTCAATATATTTAAGAAAATATACGAAAATCCCAAAGAAGGATAATGTCTATTAATCATTTTTTGTTCTGAAACTTCTTTATGTCCGAACGTTACAAACACACACACAAATTTATTTGAACCACCGTTATTTTCGTGATCTAAGTGTTCTGAAACGTAAAATATTATTGTCTGCACTTCTGGATTGCGTCATGAGGTCAACCTTGCTAATTTCAATGAAAACAATGGAGTAAAGCCATTATTAAAACCCAAACGTATTCTCAACAAAGCAGTTTATATACATAAATATATAAAAATCAAGACAAAAAAAATCGATTCCAGTCTCCATAATTAATTGCCATGTGCCTCGCTGCCAAAATATGCATGTTAATCTTAAGTTACAACCAATAAAAGAGCCAAGAACAATTTTAACCGAGGACGTGGGCGGCTGTGTGTTAGGCTGCCGTTCCAACCTATGCAAAACCCAGCATAAAGCAGGTAGGTCTATCATCCCAGCTCCAGGAAGGTTGTTATTATCATAATGATAACCGCGGAAAGGAAATCGGGTCTTTGTCGCATTCCGTTTGTTGGAATCTTGGCAGCGGAGGCCGTTTGGCAGTTAGTGGTGCTACATTTTTAAAACGGACTCGACTAGCAATGCCCTAATTGTCTTGAAAGCCTAGAAGAGACTTCTCGATATTAGGCTGTCAAAAAAAACTAATATCATTCTACTTCGTGAAATCTATCAACATTTATATTCAAAAAGACATTTCTTCTTTTCCTTTTTCTCCTCAAATGTGAGTAAGAGATAAATAGAGAAAGCGCAAGATGTAGAGGTAAAACGAAGGGTTATCTTCACCAAACTCTATAAACTATCAACACTTTTTTTTTAAAAGTCTACAGAGAATTACTAGAATTTCACATTCTTGGTCCAATAAATAAACGTTTTTTCGAATTATTTACCTGAAGAGCTCCAATTAAATTAAAAGCTCGAAATCAGGAAAATAAATGCAATATGAACTATATATTTAATAATATTGAGAATAACTTCATGTTAAAAAAGAAAGCTTAGTTACCCAACTAAGTTACATTGTTTTTCACAAAACATAATAATCAAATGGTAGGCATAGGAAAAAGTTAAATATAATTAAAAAATATGCTAATCAATCGAACAACAAAATAAGGGTATAATTCTAATAATAGATTAAATAATAAGTACTATCCAAGTGCAATGGCAATCATAATAATTTTCCTGGAAATAAAATAAATATGTCGACATCCATTATGAAATAAGAAATGTTTTAGCATGAATTAAAATTTTAGGTTATTTTTAGTATGATTATATTTCGTTCTATGTGTATCTGGTACCAGTATGGTGGCAATGTCTGGGTTCCTATCTATGTAGCGAAGCTCCAGGAGGTGATTCTAGACATAATTCCCAACAAAAAAGTTTATTTGAAGGGAAAACGAGTTATGTACAAATCTGCTGTTTTTTTTTTTTTTTTGTTTGTTTTTTTTTTATTGGACATATTTTATGTTGATTAAAACAAAATGATTCCTTAAAAACTGATCAAGATAACTAAATTCTAATTATGCCATTATAAAATATTTTAAATGATTACGAATGTTACTACTAGAAAGATTATTGTGTAAATTTTAACCCCCCCCCCCCCCCCCCGAGAGGCTTGCTAGTCTAGGAATGAAGAGTCTTCAGAAAGGTTTTTGGAACTTTGGAAGGTGGAGAATGAGAAACAATGCCGAACCAGCGGAACTAAGTATATGACGAGAAGAGGTGGCTTGAAGACCTGGAGGAGGACTTGCGGGCGCTACAGATCTGAAACAGGAAGCGCTCGGAATCACTAGCGTATATAGAAAATAATTTCGGGGGCCAAATAGGCATTTGGGGTGTGGGAAAGAAGAAGACATTTTTAGTTGTTATAGGTTTTTACATGAAATGTTCTCACCTAAACAAAATTTCAGGGGTAGGGCAGCCCCCCTTATATACACCCATGCTCGGAATACAGCAGAATGGGGGCAGAGGCCCAGATCCAACAAGGTCTTTAGCACCCAGGAGTAAGTAAGTAAAGTTCGACAGAACATTCTCGGCCGAAAACTGTCCTGAAGTTTCAAATGACCTGATAGTGTTCATTGGACGCGTTTATCGATATTCCTGCGCGTTTTAACAGATAAATATCCACCCACGAAAAGCTACTTTCGTATAATTACTTTTAAAGTATCTCAACTCAGTTATTTGTGGTCTTTCTAACGGGTCAGTTCTTCAAGAAAAAACGTTGGCAATTATAACTATTTTTTGTATAAAACTGTAGTTGTTTTAACTATTATGACGGAACACCGACAATCTCCAATTTGGCAATCTCAACGGTCAACGGTCTCTGCTGTATTAAGTTACTTTTAAATTCCAAACGCGAGATCAATGTTTATTCAAGAAAGAAGTTGGTATAACCTAGCTATATCTATATATACTGAGCCTTATCGCTGGGAATGGTGAACGGATGATGGGGAGTGGGGATACCCGGTGTGGAACGGAGGAAGGGGGAAGAAGACAGAGAAGGAAAAAGAATGAGTCATACAAAAGAGAGGATGATAGAGGGGGAGAGAGAGAAGGAGAGAGAGAGAGATGCAAAGGTGGGAGGATGGGATAGAGGGAGCTAAAGTAGATATTGGTAGAGAAAGAAGGAAATAGTTGGAGATCGATAGAGAGAAGACGAGCGAGCAGAGTAGAACCCTGGCGTTTTGCCATAGCCACCATGAACTATAATAGATCTCGGCCCCTCTTATCATGTCCTCTACAAATAACTGACGCCTTTTTCATCAGCGCCTACCTTCTTCGAACAGCTGATTTCAAGAAAGCAACAATAACTGTAGGTGACCATAGATTCAACCTAGCTGTATCAATCAGTTAAAGTTAACGTAATCTTCCTCCATCATCTAGGCATATATTGCTGAAGAAGGCTGCCAAAGACCATGCCGAAACGTTTCTTAGCCGTATCCGAACTATTTCTTAACTTCTTACCACCTCAACGGCTAACTATTTTCATGATGAATAATGTGGGTTACAGTATTAAAAATTGGTCTATCCTGTCACGTCATAAGGTTTGAGTAAGTCAGTCGTTCAAACATACGATTTATACATTGACGTAATACTCACTGATGACTGTCATTATATTGTACATCTACTTGAACCCCATAAAAATTAAATCTGTATAATTTAATCTACACTCCCTTTCATTTTTGTTTCTTCTTTTTTAAACTCCTTATTTATAAGAAATATTAAAACAATTTTGTATTAATTAATTAATTTGTATTAAGATTCAGGGAAGGAAAAAATCTGTTATTTCATAAAAAAAAAAACAGATGAATATGCAACAGATTTATCATAAACTTTTTGACACCAATGAATAAGTGTAGGTTGTTAAAAACTTTAAGTAAACAATCTTATTCATTTTTTTAAAAACGTTTACATAGAAAAGAATGTAGCATAGTTCACTAAATATCTATGACGAGAAGTATGACAGACCCGCGTAAATTTCCATCCATGTTCGAGAGTCAGATTATCGTTTAAATAATAGAGGGATTAAATGGACTAAAATTAATTTAAAAACATTTCGCCCATAAAACAGTGCTCCGGGAGGCGGATTCTGGTAGTTAACGGACTTGACCCTTAAAATTAGACAAGGTATTTTTGTACTTAATTCCATTAAAATTGGACAATTTTTGAGCATGTAAGGGAAAGAACAGACACACTTATATAAATATAAATAAATAAATATATATATATATATATATACATACATAATAACATATATATATATATATATATATATATATATATATATATATATACATACATCATTTTTTTTTCCTTCTAAAAGTAGCCCTTTTAGAAGGCCGTTTATTGTGCTACATGTATCATACAAGGTACAGTATATCACATGTATGTTTTTTTTTTTTTCTTATCTTAGTTAATTTTGTTCAATTTAGTATTTTAGTTAGGTTTGCATATAAATAATTCACGTTAACTTAAAACAATTAGTATACAACAAGGAGTAAAAAAATAAACTTATATATTCAGTAAGGTCCGCTTTACTTCAATAAAAATGCAATTTTTCATTTTTCACTCAATCGTTGAATAATTTCTTTGCATAAAGTTGAGAATAATTTGTAATTATTAAAAAAACAATTTATTTTCTTCAATAGGCCAATTGGTTATTTTCTTTTTAATTCGGTTTCTGTATTCGTTAAACAGTGTACAATTGTATATGATGTGGTGTGCTGTTTGTTCTGTATGTCTGTCACAGGGGCATGAATTTACTCTTTTTATTTTAAATCTACTTAAATACGATAGAAATACCCCATGTCCCGTGAGAACTTGTGTTGTGTAAAAATTTGTTTGTATTATAAAAGTTTTGTATGATTGGGATAAATTTGAATAAATGGCGACCTTTGTTAGAGGTATCCCATTTTTGCTGCCATTCTGCAATTGATTCTAGTTTTAATATATATTTTAAATGAGTTTTTGAAAGTTTGTTATATTCTATGGGTAGTGCCGTATCTTTTGACGCTGCTTTGGCGAAACGATCGGCGATTTCGTTACCTTCGTCACCAGAATGTCCCTTTATCCATTTAAAATATATTGTATGCATATTTTGGCATATTCTTAACAGTTGTCGTATTTTTTCTATTAGTGCTTCATGTATGTCAGTGTTTTTGAGTTTTTGTAATGTTATCATGCTGTCTGTATGTATCTGTATAGAAGATGGTGTAGTGATGTGTTTATTAATGTAGTCTATAGATTTTAATATAGCTAGTTGTTCAGCTTGGTTGTTTGTACAGTAATGTCCAAGTCTAAATTTGAGTGTTGTTAATAGTTTGTAGTCATTGTATATGATTGTAGCTGCTCCAACGTTGTCATTGTCTTTACTGCCGTCTGTGTATATCTGGTAATCTGTTTGTTTGTTTGTGAATCCGTTGAGTTTGAGTGGTTTTCCGGGATGTTTCCATTGATTATAATGTATCGTCTTTTCCAAATCATCTTCAGTCTTCGTTCAGTTTCAAAAGTTTATATTCTTTAATATATTGCTTTGCTAGAATGTCTATTGGCATTATTTTTGCTAAAACGCAAGCAGCATCATAAGAAATAGTTCTATAACCTTTTATTATTCTTAAAGCAATCAATCTCTGAACTCTTTGCAATTTGCTTAAGTTGTACTTCTTTTGCAGTCCACTGTGCCAAATATGTAGTCCGTAAGTAAGTGATGGTACGATTGCTCCTGTGTAAATGATGTGTAATGCTGAAGATTGCAGTCCCCATGTGTTACGAGCTGTGAGTCCTAAGTAGTTGATTAGTTTAATAAGTTTGTTTTGTAAATTTTCTATGTGTTTATTCCAAGATAGTTTGTTGTCTATTAATATTCCTAGGTATTTTGTTACATTTGTTTTTGTCAGTTCGTTTCCTTGTAATGTAACGTGGATGGTCGGTTCTAATCTGCTTCGTGTAATTATCATGTAAGTTGATTTTTGATTGTTGAATGTTAACTTGTTGTGTCTTGCCCAGTTTTCGACTGTGTTAATGATAATGTTAATATTGTTTTGTATGTGTTCTGGAATTCTGGATTTTACTAGTATTAAGATATCGTCTGCAAATGCTATTAATTCTACGTTAGGTTGAGTATTAGTTTTCAGTAAGCTGTTCATGATAATATTCCAGAGTAATGGTGAACAAGAAGACCCTTGTGGGGTACCAATTGTCTGTCGTTTCATTTTCATTATGTGGTGTGTGATTATGTAAGTCTCTCTATTGTTTAATTAGTTTTTAATAAGTGTATAAATGTTTTGAGGGCAGTTATATTCTTTCAAAGAGTTGAGGATTGACGGCCACCATGCACTGTCAAATGCTTTTTGTATATCTAGTGAAATATGTACGATATGATTTTTATTATTTAATGCTTGTTTTATAAATGTATTCATTTTCTCTAAAGCTTGACAAGTTCCTGTTTGAGGGGTAAAACCAAACTGATTGCTATTAATTATATTATTTGAGTAAAGGAAATGTGAGAGCCTTCGATGAATAATTTTTTCCAGGACCTTCCCTCCAATTGGAATTAAACTTATCGGTCTAAGGGAAGATATTTCATTTGGTGGTTTATTAGGTTTCTTTAATAGAGTTAGTTTTGATTTCTTCCATAAATATGGAAATACACCTTGAGAAAAGCATTTTGAATAAATAGTATGCATGAAATTAGGATATTTTTGATAAACTGTTTGGATAATTTCGACAGAAATGCCGTCTATTCCTACTGATTTTATTTTATTTAAATTATTTATAATGTCAGAAAGTTCGAATTTTGTTAAAGGTAAGTCATTTAAGGTGTTGGGCGGTATTTGAGAACAAGTTCTTAATAATTTATGTTTTTCATTGTCTGTTTCCTGATTGTCGTTGCCTACTATATTGTTAATTATATAGTCGTAAGTAGATTCAATGTCAGTAGTGTAGGTTCCGTCTTCTTTTAGAATAGTTTTCAAATTTAGATTTTCAGGTAAATTTTGTTTAGAATATTTGTAGGGCCACGACCAAGGATTTGTAAAATCTATGGAATTACAATAGTCTTGCCAGGACTTTAGTTTTTTTCTTCTAATTTCTCTGAGGTATATTTGTCTTTTTTGGAAATATAAAATTTTACGTTCTTCTTTTAAATTAGAATCATTTGAAGTACGCTGATAACGCCTTCTAAGACGATTAGTTTCTTTTCTTAGTTCAGATAAGTTTTCATCCCACCAGGGTGTATATTTATGGGGTTTCTGGTTATTTTTATGAAAATAAGTTTTGATTTTGAATGATTTATTACATGATTTAATGAAACATTTTTGAAATTTATTTAGACAATCGTTTATTTCAGTGTTATTAGCTATTACCGAAAGTTGAATATCTGTAGTATTATCTAGAGATAACTTAAATAATTTTATAATTACTGACTCTAAATTTTCCTCGAAATAATAATAGTTTTGTAATATATCTTAAACCGTAAGTTTTGTTAGAAGAATAAAAAACAGGATGTTCTATTGTGTATGTTATAACAAGGTGGTCAGAGAAAACTACATTTGTTAGAATATTCCAATTTTTAATATAATCTGCTAAATATGGTGATGTTAGTGTGACATCTATATTGCTAGTTCCTCTAGGACCATCAAAAGTAGGAAGGTTTTTGTCAATATTTGCTAAAAATAAATTGTTAGATACAATGTAATTTTCTAGTTTCCGTCCTCTTGAATTTGTAATTTTGTCATAATAGAATTTCGATCTACAATTGCTGTCCATTCCTATTAGGATATTTTCTGTTTGGAAGTCTTGTAATATTTTATCTAATTTACGAATATCTATTTCTATGTCTCTGTTTATATCAAAATAAGCGCTAACAATTATACAAATAAACGAATTATATTTTATTTGAATAACAGTTATATCATTGTTTGAATATTTATTTAATAATATAGCATCTATATTTTTATTTAATAACATTATTTTAGTGCGAGAATTTCCATTTCCTCCAATAAAAGATTTATATTTTGTATCGAAATGCATTTGTTTATGAACATATGGTTCCTGTATTATAGCAAAATCAATGAATTTTCTTTGCATGAATTCATCTAATAAAACAGCTGTTTTCCAAGAATGTTGTGTGTTTATTTGAACTACATTAATACTTTTAAAATTAACCATAAGAAAGGTTATAATGTTTTGATTGTTTATTTGGGCTATTTTTTGATGATGAAAAGTTTATTTGTGTCGATAAAACTGATTTAAAAGGAAAAATATTTTGTAATGATACTACAAGAAAGCATTTGAATGGTGTGAATAATAAAATGTTTAAAAAACTATGCTCAGAATGTATTTTTCTTGGGAATAGTGTTTTAATTATGTAGTGTGTATTATTCATATTGATGTGTAATTAGTGTTTTGGATTAATTTTTTAATTGCATTAAATATATACATAATAACATATATATATATATATATATATATATATATATAGAAAGGAAATGTCTAACGTGATTAGTAAGTAGTAAATGTGGCCACCAGTAGATAGACCGACGCTAATGGCATAGAAGTTATCATGCCATAAAAAATAACCATAAAAGGCACTATCAATTTCAGCCAGAGCTAAAAGATAATTAGTAACATGGTAATAGAAGTTAATACATTTATTTTTATATTTTAGAATTACTAAACGAGAGACGGAGGTCCTGGTTTGTTTAAATCAGGATGGTGGAAGTCGGCAGCAGGACTAACATCTAAGGAATGGTGGCGGATGAACTCAACAGTGGAGTCAACGGTAGCTTCCTAAGGCATAGTGAGCTTGCTTACTGCGAAGGGTAGAGAGTACTCTATAGCCGTGGTGAAGGCAACTCTCTAGGGGAGGGCACCCCAAAATCAAAGCCACCGGTCCTCCTGGTAGGGGGTTGAGCATGGGGCCAACTCCCCCATCTTGTAAAAAAGCAAATGGTTATGAAACCCAGAACAAAAGGAAAGCCGGACGGATTTAAAGGCAACAACTGCGGCGAGGAAAGGAAAAATCAAAAATCTATGACCATGGCTACATGGAACGTGAGGACCATGTTACAGCCAGGAAAAATGAAAGAGGTGGCTAATGAAATAATTAAATATGGAATTGATGTGTCAGCACTCCAAGAAATTAGATGGTCAGGACAAGGACGTATCGATAAGAGGGACTATTCACTCGTCTATAGTGGCTCAGAAAATCGAATGGGACTGTACGGGACAGGTTTTATCATTAATAAAACAATTAGAGCTTCACTTCTTGACTATGAAACCATTAGTAGTAAGATATGCAAAATCAGAATCAAGGGTAAATTTAGGAACATAACCTTACTTTCAGTTCATACACCTACTGAAGACAAAACAGAAGAGGAAAAAGACGATTTCTATGACAAATTAAGCAGAACCTGTGAAAGCATCCCAAGGTATGACGTTGTTGTTGTTTTGGGAGATTTTAATGGCCAAATTCGAAAAGAGGATTACTTGCGAAGTGTTGCCGGAAAGTATACCCTGCACGATGTCAGTAATGATAATGGACAGCGCTTAGCAGAGTTTGCTGCTGCTTGTAACTTTAAGATTAAGAGCACCTATTTTCAGCACAACCGCATCCATTTGGGCACATGGAAAATTCCAGGTGGAGGTGTTAATCAAATAGATCATGTTTTGATATCTTCGAGACACGCATCTTGTATAACTGATGTTAGGGCATGTAGAGGACCTAACTGTGATTCTGATCATTTCCTCCTTAAAGCTCTATTTAGGCACAGATTATCCAATGTTCAGAAAGGCAATAGAGTGAAAAGAAAAAGATGGAATATTGAAAAGTTAAATTGCCAGGAACTGAAGGAGTCTTTCGAGGAAACTCTGAGGAACAAAGTGGGAAATGGCGCTGAACCAAACGATCCAACAGAGGAATGGAATAATTTGAAGGCATTTATTGAAGAGACGGCCGATCAGGTACTAGGAGAATATATTCCCAAAAGAAATGAAGAATGGTTTGACGAGGAATGTGCTAATGCCATTTTATTAAAGAATAATAATAGGCTGGCAATGATACAAAGAGATACCAGAGGCAACAGAGAAAAATACCTTCTTAGCAGAAGAAATGCTACAAAAATTTGCAGAAGCAAGAAACGAGAATGGTTAAGGAGGAGGATTGAGAATACGGAGGGAATGAAGGAATGCAAGGAAGAAAGGAAGTTTTATCAGTCAGTAAGAAGGATGAGGAAGGGCTTTCAACCGAGGATGAATATATGCCGTAACAAGGATGGTTTACTGATTGGTGAAGAACAGCTTGTTCTGGATAGATGGGCCGAGCACTTCCAAGACATTTTGAATAACAAAACCCCGAATGGAGAAATGACATTCAATAGTACGGATGGCAGTGCCTTGTCGAACAGGGAACTGGATACCGTGGATTCCCCTGATCTTGAACCTCCCTCCTATGAAGAATTCCTGGATGCACTGAACCTCTTAAAATGTAATAGGGCGCCTGGCGAGGACAACTTTCCAGCTGAAATTTTTAAGAATGGTGGCGAATACCTGAATGAAAGGTTGTACGACCTCATTTTTGAAGTATGGAATAAAGAAAGCATGCCTGAAAGCTGGTGTTTGGGGCTTATAATTCCAATCTTTAAAAAAGGAGACAAGACTGTATGCCAAAATTACCGAGGCATAACACTTTTAAATGTAGCGTATAAAATCCTGTCAAATCTTTTGACTGCGAAGCTTAAAATTTACTCGGAGCGGATCCTCAAGGATTATCAGTGTGGATTTCGCCCAGAGAGAGGCACATCTGATCAGATATTTGTCCTGAGGCAGGTCCTAGAAAAATGTTATGAATTAAATACAGATGTTCACATGCTCTTTATTGATTTTAAGCAAGCTTTCGATAGGGTTGACAGAACACAGCTATTCAATGCCTTGAAAGACTTTAACATACCTATAAAGCTTATTAATTTGATAAAAATGTCAATGTCCCGAACGCAGGCCAGTGTGCTCATTGGTAACCGAATAAGCAGAAATATAGAGTTTACCTCGGGGGTGAGACAAGGAGATGCCCTCTCAGCAATTCTCTTTAACCTAGTGCTCCACAAAGCGATAGGAAGTTTGGATGCAAACGGTTCATTGGCTTACCGCTCATACCAGATTCTCGGTTACGCAGACGACATCGTGGTTTTAGCAAGAAGTGAGAAAGTGTTAAGAGAGGTACTCACCAAGCTGGACCATGAAAGTAAAAAAGTTGGACTTGAGATAAATGAGTCAAAAACAAAATACATGGTCATGTCAGCGTCCGAAGTGAGAAGAAGGCCACGCAATCTAACACATAACGACTACAATTTCGAAGGAGTTGATCACTTCACATATCTTGGTACGGAAATTAATTCTGAAAACAGGATTAGTGAGGAGATCAAAAAAAGGATCATAAGTGGCAAAAAGCTTACTACGGCCTAGTGAACCTGATGAAGTCGACGCTGCTCTCTAAGCGTACCAAGTTGCAGATGTACAACTCACTTATCAGACCGGTAGTGTGCTATGGTGCTGAAGCATGGACACTTAGCACAAAGGACCTACAGGCGCTTAGAGTCTTTGAGCGAAAAGTGATGCGACGCATTTTTGGCCCCATCTGCGAGCAAGGTCTCTGGCGCATAAGGAGTAACCGGGAACTGGAGGAACTAAATAACTATGAGGATATCGTGAGGTTCATCAAGTCAAGGAGAATTAGTTGGCTTGGCCATGTCGAAAGGTTACCCAACGATAGGATGGTGAAGAAGGTCACAAGGGAACCGTTCCCAGGAAAGAGGAAGAGAGGACGTCCAAGGAAAACCTGGCAAAAGGATTTAGAGGAAGATCTCAGAAAAATTGGAGTTGCTGACTGGAGAAGAAAGGTCCAGGATAGAGAAGAATGGAGAAAGATTGTTCGGGAGGCCAAAGTCCATCTTGGACTGTAGAGCCGCATAAGTAAGTAAGTAAGTAAGAATTACTATAATAAAAATAAGTGTTGAATCATATTTTAATGTATGTATGTGTATATGTATATGTATATGTATATATATATTTATATATATATATATATATATGTATATATATATGTATATATATGTGTATATATATATATATATATTTATATATATATCTTATCTCATTATACAGGGTGACCCGCATTGAGTTGTCATAACTTAAGGGGATGATTCTGCACGTAATTTTTAGTTAAGTGACGCAGAAATGAGCGTTCTATCTCAACGTGTAGCAGAGCTACCTAAACTCCTGTCTATTTTCAAAACTATTGTTTATTTCTTTTCATGAAAAACTGTGTTTTCTGGATTTCTGATTAATGTATCGTAAATAACGATCACATTTTTAGGATTTACATTACATTTCCAATAAGAAACATCCGGTATTGAAATTTCCCATGTAAATTAAGACCTATACTAAATCGATGCTAAATTTTTAAATCAAATCTGGGATTCCTTCAACTTTCTATGATATTATAAAAAATAATTTATCCCGAAGAACAAATACTAAAAATACCAAAACATGAAAGAAAAAGTATCCTCCGCTTAAGTTCCTATAGAACAGGACTTTCCGTTCGCCGGAGTCCCGCCCAACCACTCGACAGCCGTGATCGTCTAGTGGTTAGGACATTGCGTTGTGGCCGCAATAACCCAGGTTCGAATCCTGGTCACGGCATTGGAATTTCTTTTTATTTTTAAAGTTTTCCGAAAAATTACAGGAAATTATTTGACAAAATAAAGTTATTGTGTTGCTTTTAATTTTATTTTTGTTAATTCTGCTCGAGCGTTAATTTGTATAAACCACAGTATTTAAAATACTTGCCAATGATGTCTCTCGCACTCTTTTAGCACTTTCCGAAGAAATCTAGCAATTGAAGTTTCACTCATTCAGTCTTCAATCTTAATCAATCCTACCAACTAGATACCTAAAATGATCTCTGTTATAATATATATATATATATATATATATATATATATATATATATATATATACATATACATATAGGTGTGTGTTTCAAACTTGGTATATAGCACTCCCTTAACAAACGATAGAACGAGTTCGTTATCCGCCAAAACCTGGAGGGGGGTTTACCCCGGACCCAGATTTATAATTACTAAATAAATTATAATTTGCTCATGCCGACCGTTCTCTCTAGTGTATTGTAACGAAACTCGGCAGACGTCATGTGTATCCAATGGTAAAGATGATTTTTTTTTTTTTTTTTTTTTTTTAAATAAACTAAATCCGTTCATTGGAAGTTCCGGATTACTCTGTATTATGTTCAAATTGAACTAAGCTGCCAAACCGGCTCGGGCATTGGTTGTTAATTCTATCACTAAAGGCGCTGACCATATGCGATCATTGTGGATGTTTATTAAGTCAGCTGTTTATTAAAAATTTAAAATAGCAAAAATATTTATGTTTTTTTTTTATTTATATTTATTTATATACATAGGAGGCCCGGTGGCCGTGAGTGTTAAGGCGTGAGCACTTAACAGTCTTTAACAAGGGTCGTGGGTTCGATTCCATTAGAAAAAAGAAAAGGCATCCGTACTATCCTGGCTAGAAACGGATGGTAACCTATAGATAACCCGTCCTAAAATTCTTAGTTAATAGTAATGTACGTTAAAATTTAAATAAATAAATTTATTTTTATAGGACATTAGCTACTTGTTACATGCCTTACTTGTTACATGCCTTACGTGCCGAAGTCTCATGATGAACTAGATATCTCTTTCAACGAGTCCCCGAGAGAATTCAATCCGCATCTCTAACAAGGGAACATTCAACATAACTTCAATTGTTAGAGTATTGGATTTGTACTTTGGAATTAGTGCAATCAAAATAACAGCAAGATATTAAAAACTAAGCAAACCGAGAAAAAACCAAACAATTAAAAACGAAGGTAAACAGAGATAAAAAAAAAAGAGGAGTATATAGAATTATTAGTTTGTTTTGATCTTCCGTGAAAAATTATAAATATTTTTTCCATTTTCTTATCTTGTTTTACTCCTACTAGAAGCAATACTAAAATAACAAGAAATAAAAACAGACAAAAAGAACCGTTCAAATAAACGAAAGTTTTATACACATATTTCTCCGATTGACATCGCTTAATCAAAAATTTCTTCAGAATCTTTTTTGTGGAGCATTTAGTATGCTTTCTAATGGTAACCTTCCGCTTACTTAGATTCTCAACCGTTTTCGAGATATTAATGAAAGTATACGAAGTTCCCAAAACTTTCTATGCATGTTAATAAAATATTTTATTCTAACCCTTCCTTATCTCCAAACGTAACCAAAATTTCAACATATTACATGAAACATATTAGATGAAATTCGAACATGCAGAAAATGTTTCAACTGAATCCCATGATTTTAAGTACCCAAACCAAAAAACGTTATTCAACAACTATTTTTCCAATTTTCTCAAAAACGGTTAAAGCTATCGCCTTAAAAATGGTTTCATTCGTTTTCCTAGGCCAAGAAGCCTATAAAACGAGTACTTGCAAGCATATGAAGTAAGCGAAACGATTTTTTTCGCGCGAAATTCGCTCCAAAAACCATGTTCCGGTGGGCGAATTCTGCTGGTTAACGAACTTGACCTTTCAAATTAGACGAAAGATTTTTGTACCAAATTTCATCTAAATCGACACATAAAACAGACAAAATATATATATATATATACACACACACACACACATATATATATATATATATATATATATATATATATATATATAAATATACACACACATATATATATATATATATATATACACACAAATTTGAACCACCGTTATTTTCGGTCTCTAGGGGTTCTGAAACGCAAAATTTTCTAGTCGGATTGTTTCATGAGATCAACCTTATAAGTGGGGTTCCTCCCTATGAAGGGAGGGAGGAACCGCGCTAAAAAATCTATCGATTATTTTCACGTGTTTAATAAGCAGGGCCACCACATGGGGGGGGGGACTGCCAGGTACAGTTGTCCCGGGCCCGGACGCCGCACAGTGGTCAAAAATAGTCAAAAAGCGTTCAAAACTTGATTTTTTGAAGTATTTTCTCCGAACCCATTTGCCTTAAATATATGTTAAATTCCTCGTGAAAGTGCCATTTCTTGAGTTTTAGGCCCCCACCGTTGATTGGAGGAAAAGTGGGCGCCCGTGATCTGGACCTGGGGCCCGTGATCTGGCCCTGGGCTCCGGCTCTGAGATGTGGCGGCCCTGTTAATAAGTATACAAAGTTTCATACAAATCGGCTCCGGACCCTTGGGGATATTCTCTCGTAAGACTTTATCTTTAATAATGTCATATTTCTAGACTATATAATTAATCTAACTATTCAGTAACACCACTAGGTCACTTCATTTAGTATTAATATTAATATTAATATAATTCTTAGTTAATAATAAATGGACGTTAAAATTTAAATAATATTAATATGGTTTAATATTTATCTTATTATTTTTTTCCAGAACGTTTATTTCATTCTCATTTTCCTCTAACTGGTGGTACCTGGAAGTCACATAATATTTATCTTTTTTTCTTTTTTTTTTTTTATGTACGGTTTCAATAATTTGTTTTGATATTCCTGTGCCCGCGCGTGGGTAAAAAATCCTCTTTAAATAATTATTTTTATCAATTTGGCCATTAATAACCTTCGTAATGTACGAAAAAGGGCAAGCAAAACTCCGGACTGAATAGTCAGGAAACATAATCCAAATACCGTTTTGTTTTAAATAAAATTGTTTCCATGAATAAATTTTAATTTATTTTTCTTTAGTGAATATCGTAATGGACGTTTTTTATTAGTATAAAAATATTGAAGATTACTTGTTATGCAACATATGTTTGAACGTGTGATAAAATTATACGACACTTAACCTAGGTCTGACGTAGGAGGATGTCTAGGAAATTAATCACTGGTGCAGGAGGTTTTTAATGATCACTCATTAATAATAGTGGAATACTTTTTCACACAGTTTCCGTAAATATCTCTTTGGACATTTATTTTAATATTAAAACGCATCTTCTTGTGAGAAGGAAATATTGGTATAAAGACAGGTTGTTTTGCTTCTAAAATGTCATCTTTCAGGTCGACAATGTCAGCCTTTGGTAATACGTCA
This sequence comes from Gonocerus acuteangulatus, assembly GCA_946811695.1. Classification (NCBI taxonomy): domain Eukaryota; kingdom Metazoa; phylum Arthropoda; class Insecta; order Hemiptera; family Coreidae; genus Gonocerus; species Gonocerus acuteangulatus. Next base: position 61,186,195 of record OX328128.1, read on the forward strand.
CATTTCCAGACATTTAATGTGATCAAATGTCATGTATCTTCCTACTTCTATTCAATGAATGAAACCTATATTTAATGTTCGATTCCCACTAGGTGTGGTGGCTTTTCTTTAAAAAAAAGAAAAGGCAACACACCTATCCTGGCTAGAAAAGGGTGGTAACCTATGGATAACCCGTCCTCAAATTCGTAGTTAATAATAAATGGACGTTAAAATTAAAATAAAAAAATAATAATGTTGAATCCAATTTTTCTTATTTATTTAAATTTTAACGTCCATTATTAATAACTACGAATTTTGGAACTAAGCTAATCTTTCCGGTTTTAAGCGAGTTTGGACGAATTTGCAGCCTTTGCGCGACCGGAAGATGTTACCAGACAATTCCATTTTTTACATATTATTTTCTTAGTGCCTTGTAGGTGACAATTTCAACTATTATATATTAAAAATGGCAAATTAAAAAATAATAAAAATTGCCAATAAAATGAGATTTTTTAAACATTTTATCAAACTTTAGAGAACATGCGCAACCAGAAGATACCAACAGATATTTTTATCCATTTGTAGTTTCTCAATTTCGCAACTTTTCCGCGGTATTACGACCCAAAAACATTTTTTTTTTTTTCGACCCACCCTAATAGACAGGGTTTATCGCAAGCTAATGACAATGACATAAGGGAGTGAAACTATACAAAAAATGTAGTTCAACACCACCAACCACATATTTATATCTCACTCCGCTCCAGACATATGCCGTACTAAAGGCTCTTTAGAACAACTGTGTTTTTTGCAGTACAACTTCAATTTTCTGTGCTTGTACACTTTTTTTTTTTTTCAACGATTCATTACAGTTTGGAATCAACATTAAATTTGCTTTAAGGCTAATGCACAATCAATGTTCAAAATTATCTCATTAAAATCTAAATACCAATTCAAAAAGTATAAATTAACAAAAGCTTCTTGTTAGTGATAATGTATCGAAAACCACTAATCTTCAGTCTGCAGGATTTTGTTTTGGAAGAGTAGTGATTTTCGAATTTTCGGTTTTTTTTTATTAATTTCTACTTTTTGAATTGGTATTAAGGTTTTAATGGGATAATTGTGAACATTGAATGAGCATTAGCCTTAAAGCAAATTTAATTCTGAATTCAAAACTGTAATGAATCGTTGAAAAAAAAAATGTGTACAAACAGAGAAAATTGGAGTTTTAATACAAAAATCATGGGTTTTTCTAAAGAACCTTTAGAGCGGCATATGTATGGAACGGAGTGAGATAGAAATGTGTGGTTGGTGGTGTTGAACTACATTGTTTGTCTAGTTTCACTCCCTGGAGTATTGTCATTAACTTGTATATACCTACACTCCTTGGGAAAGTGATAAGAAAATAAGCATTACATCACACTTATCCGAAGTATTATAATTATAGTATATGTGACGGCATTAAAATGAGTAACAAGTATAAAAATAAATTTATGACAGTCTAGAGAAAAACAGATACTCTTGCCAAAATAATTCTTAAGGATCCCTAATGAAGGGGATGGGATTTAAATCGGTGTGAAGAAAAAGAAATGTTGATCTAAAGTTTATTGTTACAGGAGGGTTTATGATGAACGGTAGATAAATTAATAACGCTCATAAAAATTAAATAACTTTATTATTATTTTTAAACAATCTAAATATTGAAAAAAATACAAAAAAAACATATATACATTTAATTATTTTTTATTTAAAATACGAAACTATTCCTATGAATATAACATGAATGAAACGCCTATCCTAAATTCCTTCCGGCCCAAGGTTCGTCTAGAGGTAAGCTGTCCCAGAACTGTGCATTCCCGAAGTTGTCCGTGGAAGCTATAACAGCGGAGTCCGGAGAGTCAACCCTCAGGTAGTTGAACCTAGGAGATGGTCCGTTTAGAGGGGGCCAATAGACATTCGCCAGGAATACAGCATTTCTATGCCAAAACATTAATGTTAGTTTATTTAATTATAATTAAGGTATTTTTCATTTTTAATAAGAAAATTACCATTTATTATTATTTGGCCTAGCTTCCGACATGGGCGTATATAGAAAATAATTTCGGGAGGGGCTGGGAAAATTTCGGGGGGGGGGGCTGAGACCATTTCCGGGGTATGGAATACTAAAAATTTAGAGCTTGGAATAGTTTTAGGGAACTCAAACGTTATTAGACGTAAAATAAAATATTTTTTATGAACTAAGTGATCTTATTTAATTTATTTTTAAGGGTTTTACGACAAGTTTTTACCATCAAATCAAAATTTCGGGGGGGGGGCTGCAGCCCCCCTTATATACGCCCATGGCTTCCGATGACATTCAATAGATGCATTATCTACATTTCTCAATAATTCAGGACATAAACGCCCAACTTGCAGGAACTGCGTCATCTTACCGCTTATCCCTAGTGTCATTTGTAAAGCTAAATAGAAACAGCTAATGTTTTGTCTTAATCTTACGTGAAAAATGTAAAAGCATTTAAAATTGAAACTCAAAGAGAAGCAAAATCATAGGCACCACTAGGAAACTGATAATATTCTAAGCGGAAATTGCTCCATTTCACCCACACCGATTCCTACGAATGAAATCACTCCATCAAAAATCACATCAGTAGAAAAATAATTAAGCTTTCGAATAGAATCTTTATATTTACTACGTTTACCAAGAGTGGTCTTTATATCTTTTTATCGAATAGAATCTTTATATTTACTACGTTTACCAAGAGTGGTATTTATATCTTTTTATCGAATAGAATCTTTATATTTACTACGTTTACCAAGAGTGGTATTTATATCTTTTTGTCGAATAGGATCTTTATATTTACTACGTTTACCAAGAGTGGTATTTATATCTTTTTATCGAATAGAATCTTTATATTTACTACGTTTACCAAGAGTGGTATTTATATCTTTTTGTCGAATAGAATCTTTATATTTACTACGTTTACCAAGAGTGGTATTTATATCTTTTTATCGAATAGAATCTTTATATTTACTACGTTTACCAAGAGTGGTATTTATATCTTTTTGTCGAATAGAATCTTTATATTTACTACGTTTACCAAGAGTGGTATTTATATCTTTTTATCGAATAGAATCTTTATATTTACTACGTTTACCAAGAGTGGTATTTATATCTTTTTATCGAATAGAATCTTTATATTTACTACGTTTACCAAGAGTGGTATTTATATCTTTTTATCGAATAGAATCTTTATATTTACTACGTTTACCAAGAGTGGTATTTATATCTTTTTGTCGAATAGAATCTTTATATTTACTACGTTTACCAAGAGTGGTATTTATATCTTTTTGTCGAATAGAATCTTTATATTTACTACGTTTACCAAGAGTGGTATTTATATCTTTTTATCGAATAGAATCTTTATATTTACTACGTTTACCAAGAGTGGTATTTATATCTTTTTGTCGAATAGGATCTTTATATTTACTACGTTTACCAAGAGTGGTATTTATATCTTTTTATCGAATAGAATCTTTATATTTACTACGTTTACCAAGAGTGGTATTTATATCTTTTTATCGAATAGAATCTTTATATTTACTACGTTTACCAAGAGTGGTATTTATATCTTTTTATCGAATAGAATCTTTATATTTACTACGTTTACCAAGAGTGGTCTTTATATCTTTTTATCGAATAGAATCTTTATATTTACTACGTTTACCAAGAGTGGTATTTATATCTTTTTATCGAATAGAATCTTTATATTTACTACGTTTACCAAGAGTGGTATTTATATCTTTTTGTCGAATAGGATCTTTATATTTACTACGTTTACCAAGAGTGGTATTTATATCTTTTTATCGAATAGAATCTTTATATTTACTACGTTTACCAAGAGTGGTATTTATATCTTTTTGTCGAATAGAATCTTTATATTTACTACGTTTACCAAGAGTGGTATTTATATCTTTTTATCGAATAGAATCTTTATATTTACTACGTTTACCAAGAGTGGTATTTATATCTTTTTGTCGAATAGAATCTTTATATTTACTACGTTTACCAAGAGTGGTATTTATATCTTTTTATCGAATAGAATCTTTATATTTACTACGTTTACCAAGAGTGGTATTTATATCTTTTTATCGAATAGAATCTTTATATTTACTACGTTTACCAAGAGTGGTATTTATATCTTTTTATCGAATAGAATCTTTATATTTACTACGTTTACCAAGAGTGGTATTTATATCTTTTTGTCGAATAGAATCTTTATATTTACTACGTTTACCAAGAGTGGTATTTATATCTTTTTGTCGAATAGAATCTTTATATTTACTACGTTTACCAAGAGTGGTATTTATATCTTTTTATCGAATAGAATCTTTATATTTACTACGTTTACCAAGAGTGGTATTTATATCTTTTTGTCGAATAGGATCTTTATATTTACTACGTTTACCAAGAGTGGTATTTATATCTTTTTATCGAATAGAATCTTTATATTTACTACGTTTACCAAGAGTGGTATTTATATCTTTTTATCGAATAGAATCTTTATATTTACTACGTTTACCAAGAGTGGTATTTATATCTTTTTATCGAATAGAATCTTTATATTTACTACGTTTACCAAGAGTGGTATTTATATCTTTTTATCGAATAGAATCTTTATATTTACTACGTTTACCAAGAGTGGTATTTATATCTTTTTATCGAATAGAATCTTTATATTTACTACGTTTACCAAGAGTGGTATTTATATCTTTTTGTCGAATAGGATCTTTATATTTACTACGTGTAAACCGAAGAGAAGAAATGGTTTTGACCCGCTTAAGGATTGGTCATTCTCGACTTACTCGCAGTTACTTAATGACGAGACAAGAACAGCCGCAATGTGAAATATGTAACACTACTCTTACGATAAAACACTTACTCACAGAATGCATGAGACGACGTGACTTGAACTTACCCTACAACTTATGCGAGTTGTTAAGTGAAGATAGCCAACGCATATACTCTATACTCCATTACCTACACAACAATGGATTATACCAACTCATTTGAACGCAGCTTAATGTTTCGTTACCATAGTGTCCTATAGAGACATGAATATCCCACCGAAGGCAGATAATTCATCTACCTTCTGATCCATACTAATTTGCCTAGGATGTAAATCTAAAAGACTGATGTACATGTAAATAAACTTATATATATATATATATATATGTATGTATGTATATATATATATATATATATATATATATATATATATATAAGTTTGCATTTATTATTTACACACATATATACATACACATATAATATTAGATTGCACGATTTTATATTAAGTTTATTTACATTATATATATATATATATATATATATATAATGTAAATAAACTTAATATAAAATCATGCAATCTAATATTATATGTGTGTAAATAATAAATGCAAACTTATTAAACATAATGTAATGTAAATATGTAAATAGACAATACGTTGATATAATGTAATTTAGTAATATAGATATATGCATGTGTGTGTGTGCGTGAGGGCATGCGTGCGTGCGTGCGTGCGTGTGTGTGTGTATAATGGAAGTATATAAGACAATGTAATGTTTGTAATAACTATATGTAAGGTGTACATCGCCATGAAGCGGAACACCAAGAAATAAATAAATACGTTTACCAAACCAGTTTTGAGATTTATAGGAATTCCAAAAATCCAAATAAAACCCGCATTGTTTCGATTTTCATCGAAAAGGTTATAGATATGACCTTGGAAATGGTTTCATTACATACCCCACGTTCAACTACTTATAAAAAGTGTACCTGAAAGCCCAGTAAACCAAAAACGTAGCAATTTTAAAAAAAGAAACGGTAAGATTTTATGCGCGCGAATTTCGCCCAAAAAGACCCTGCCCGGTCTTGGAATAATTCTGGTTGTTAACGAACTTGGTTGAGAACGAACAGACTACTATATATATATATATATATACATAAATTAGAACTACCTTTATTTTCGTGATGGATTCTGAAATGTAAAATTTTCTATTCGGCACTTCCGGATTGCGTCAAGTGGGTTTTCCTCCCTACGGAGGGAGGCATGTAACACGCTAAAAACAATGATACCCCGATCTAAAAATAAATGTTTACATATTTCGAAGTAATTTGCAGACCATAGCAACATTGACATTCGGAGTAGAAACGCCAGCTACGCAAAAATAAGTTGTCTATGTCTTTGTCATTTTTTCGGAGGCTAGGGGTTGAAAAAGTAGCACACCTTTTCTCTTTACAACTACATTATTTTAAATTTGACACCCGACATGTTTTGTGCCTTTTCGCTCTTCAGGTGCAGTTTGGCGGATATAATAATTGCACCATTCAGATCACGTGGAGACTAGAAGACTTCCCAAGAAGATCCCAATCATCTTCCAGTGGAATTTTAATTTTTTTTCATATTGTACAAATATATTGAAAGAATTAAGTCTTAAGGGCACTGAAACCCACCAGACCAACTTATTAATGTGCCCTTCTGCATTCACAGCTCATTCCTTACTCTAGGTCTCCAATATCAACCTTCGCCATTCGTCTCTAATCACTGTTGCTGCCTTCCAATCTCCGAACCCTTGTAGGGTGCAACACTGTACTGCCATCTGAACATTGGTCGTCCTATGTGCCTGAGGCCATGGTTCTCCTCAAAAAGAACTTTGCCGAGATTGCATTTTCTTCCCTTGGACAGTCCACTGGAGCCTTCCTAGTCTAGCAAATGTGGCAATGTTTGAATCTTTATAGAAGGAATATATTTTCTGATTAATCCCTCGTCCCCATACCAGGTGCTGCTTACTCCATCTTAGGTGCAGTGTAGAATGTTTTATCGTGGACCAAGAATACGAGTTCATGTGCTTTGGATATTGTCAACATTTCAGAAAAGTGACCTAGCGAGCTTAATTTTTTATTATAAGCACTGCTCCTTGTCATTCACATGCATCGAGACCCTTGAATTTGGTAATATTAATCAATAGAATAACCACATTAAAGATTTATATTTTGCAAATACCTCTCACCCAATCACTGACTCACTGAGTGTCATCGCCCAGCCCAAACCGCTCGACAGAAAGATTTGAAATTTTGGATGGACACTCCCTTTGGGATGTAAACACTTGCTGAGAAAGTTTTTTTTATATTCATTTTTTTAAGTATTTTTAGAGGTGCTTGCAGTTTTAGTTGGTTGGAGCAGACAGCCTAGGCAGCAAGCGTTGCTAGGACGATAACAGGACAGCTGTTATATCAGTTGTATCGATTTCTTAATATTATTTTTATTTGCGTTTCATTTCAACTATGGTGTCAGATCTTGAGTATGCCCCTCATAATATTTGAATTATCTCATATACAGTGATTTTGTCCGTCATAGGGTTTACGCTATACCTGGTGATGGTCCATCCAAGGTAATAATAATATCCCGAACCCTGGCAAAGCCTCCTCACCCATCAGCATCCCCAGTCAGAACACTTGTTGGTAATGCTCGCAAATATAATGGGTTTATCCAAATGACATTTTGGAAACATAACTTTTTAAATTTTAACGTCCATTTATTATTGACAACGAGGTTTAACCTCTACTGGTTAAACTCCTGTTACTGGTAACCTATATTTAACTGGTTATCTCTAGGTTATCTGTTTGTTGACACTGGTACCGAGCGCCCCAGTAACATGAAACATTATGCATTGATTACTTATCGATTGATGAGTAACATATAGTATGACGGGAACCGTGCTATAATAAACTGCACAAAATTATATTGTAGTGTTAATTTTGATTAAACATTATTTAACGCAATAAAATAACTACTTATCTCCCATGACGAAGCACGGGTATTCAGCTTGTTTAATTATAACGGTGGTTATCATAACCGAGGATAATTATTATAGCTACCCTCGACCTGCCATAGCTAATATTCGCCGCGTAGCCGAAAAGAGACACGGCCTCGAATGCTGACGGGCAGCCAGACTAGGGCCTCGTCATGAATAGCTTTTTTAGCTTCGTCTATTCGGGGCTATTATAACTCTAATTGCTATTCAGGGAACAGCGGCCTCTACGCCCGTTCATCTATTGTATCCTAATGCCGATATTCGCCATAGCTTCAACTGGGTCATTTTCGGCATCTAGTTATTAAAAATGCAAATGAATAAACGAAAAATTAAACCTTAGCTGCAAGACAATATTTTTTTCTAAGTAACAGCAACCAGTCAGAATTATAAAGTGATAACAGATCCATTTTAGTGTTTTTCTCTGCCTATACAGAGCGTATGACAAGAAATGCCCCGCTTATGACACGTGCTGATAAGAAATATTGACATTTCATAAGCCACGAAAAAACCTACCGAACAAAGGCTATAGAACGGTAAGATGGTAAAAAGTGCCCCCAGCTATATGGATTTCGGAGTTTGATGACTTGAAAGGTAATCTCAAAATACTCGGCCATGCAAATATTTAGCCTTCTGGTCATATTAGTGGCTCAATAAGTTAGGACGTCTTGTATCTATTTCATTTTTTCACGGACGCAATTTTAATCAAAAAATCTACAAAAATTAAAAAAGGTGTAAATTATAAACGAGCGAATCGCTACTTTCATAAGCTCTATATTTAATATAAATAAATAAATTATAAGTAAAGATGGATTAGTTGGGATTCGGCTAAAAAAATCCTCAATACGATTTTTATAAAAAAAAAAAAAAAATCTATATTAAGGACGTTTTGGCTACTCTTTGGTAGCCTTCGTCAGCTAAAATGACAAGAAAAGAAAAAAACAGAAATTAATACACAGAAAAAAAGTTTATGGGTAAGATAAGTAAAAGTACCCATAAACTTTTTTTTCTGTGTATTAATTTCTGTTTTTTTCTTTTCTTGTCATGTTAGGTGATGAAGGCTACCAAAGAGTAGCCAAAACGTCCTTAATATAGATTTTTTTTTACAAAAATCGTATTGAGGTTTTTTTTAGCCGAATCCCAACCATTCCATCTTTACTTATCACCTCGACGGCTAACTATCTAATCTTCGTGATAAATAAATTATAAACGTTAATAACCATGATTTTTATCAAAATATTTGCCACAAAATTTTCAGACGAGTTTTTATTTTTAAATATCAGGATATTATTTTTGCCAAATAGCATTTTTTGTATAATTTTTTCCGTACTTTCGAATGCTGAGATGTAAAAAATCATTTTCGAACCGCAACATGCTCAAAATTCGGGAAAAACGTCGTTTTTTTTTTTTTTTTTAGCCATAACCTTAAATGTAAACAGCCTAATTCCCCCAAACATACTCCAATAATCCATGAAACATGTTTTCATGGTACTATAACGTATTCAATGGTACTATAAAATTCAAGAAAGATTTTTGGAAGATAATATCATATACTGATATTTAACATACCACTACCAATTAACAAAGAGTATAAATCCAGATGAAACTCCATGCCAAGGGTCATGGTTTTGATTCCCACTATGGGGTGGTGGTTTTTCTTTCGAAACAAGAAAAGGCATCAGCCCAATCCTAGCTAGAAATCCTGCTTGATAAGCTGTGAGACAAAGTCACAGTTGACAAGTCCTGGAATATGAACACAAATTTTGCAATTCCTGGAATATGAACACAAATTTTGCAATTCATAAATATACTTATTCTCACAAGAATATCCAAGTACTTCCACGAATTCTACATGAAACAATAAAGTTTAAATTTTTTCAACTGTCATCACCAGTCTGCAGATAGTATGGGGACAAGAATGAGGCACCCAAGCATGTTACATTTCGTACATTCGTAGCACTTAAAACAAGACTATTCCTACATTTCGGAAGCCCCAATGAAGACAATTTCAGAAGGTCAACTGAACTCAGACATTATCTGAAGTACATCAAGAGTTTAGTGTCCGTCATACGGAGGGTATGAGTCACTACTATCTAATCTAATCTTAAGTGAGTGAACATTTTTTTTTTTTTTTTAATATTTACCCAGATTTAGCATAGCGATAGACCATCTCAGTCAGCCTGTTGACCATGTCCACATCTTGAGGGCTGGATTCTATCCTTTCAGGCCAAGTTCTATTCATTAGGTAATACAGATCGTCTATATGAGCAACTCCTGAGTGGACATAATAGATTATTTATCTATTAGGTGAATTTAATTTAATTTAAATTATTAATGAATAATTAATTAATTATTAATATTAATTTACTAGGTTATTTATCTGATAACCTTAGGTGTCCAGAGCACACACCTTAACTTCTACCACTGGGCCCCCAAACAAGCAAAAACATAACGAATTGGTGATAATAAATAATGGTCTCAAATAGCTATTTGCTATACAAATATATTATTGTGTATCAGACAATAATATACAGGGCGTATATAAGGGGGGGGGGGCTCAGGCGGCTGGAGCCCCCCCCCCCTGAAATATTGATTTGATCATTAAAAATTTCATAAAACCCTTAAAAAACAAATTAAATAAGATCATTTAGTTCATAAAACACATTCTATTTTGGGTGTAATAGCGTTTAAGTTGGCTAAAACTCTTCCAAGATCTAAATTGTTAGTATTCTATACACCATATTCTATCCATTGACGAAGTCATATATTGAAAAATGGTCTTATTGGATACTTCATTTAATGAATTAAAGGCTATTCTGGAAAGAGGTTAGAGTAGCAACAATTTACGACAAATCGTATCGTCCACAATCCAACAGCAAAGTCCCGAATATAAAAACCAGATTTTGCATATTCGATAGTTTGAAATGGCAGGGACAATATGATCATAAAACATCTGTATTGAGTTTGAGACTATAGTTACAAAAATACATTTTGGTTGGGTCACTGTCCACCAACGCTCAGAACTGAAGGATTGTGGAATCTGACCAATTGTCGATGCAAACAGTATTTCTGTAGCCTTTTGTAAAACAGACAATCCATTCAACCAGTTGAACGTGTCTGTCCTTCTTTGGTTACCTTACAACCATCTTTGGTGCCAAAAAAGTCATATCCTCATTCCTAAGAGCAGTTTAAATAAAATATATTCCGGCTCTCATAATGTTTCGTTTTCCATGACTTTATAACTTTGTGATTCCACAATTGAATATTGACTGGTGTCACACATTTCTTAAAGTATTTAGATTAGTGGTTCAGATCGGTTGTAAGCTGTGTCACCCCATGATGTACCACCCATAAGTCATCTTCATGGACAGTGAGATCACCATCATAAATAAAGGTAGGCCTTTTTGACTACTCAGGCGAGTGTCTACATTATTCTTCTTACGGGTGAAACAGTCCCAAGGTCAATGGCCTTCCTGCTAGCACTTGTTAAATAAAGGCAGTTTTAGCTAAAAGTATAAATTGTTAATCTTGACTAACATTTGAGGGGCAACGCGTTTCTATTAATTTGAATCATTCAGGATTCTTTCAGCAATAAGGACTCCCTCTCAAAAAAATTCAAAATAATGACTCGTCTCATAAATATTATTTCCGGACGTTCGACCTTGGAGATCTTTTTCACTTCCTCTCTGAGTTCATTGAAATCACACTTAGGCCATGCTATAAGGTACACAAACCCTTCTTCTGAACTCATGACATCTTATGATTCCCACACCGAAGACAAAAGAATGATTCCAACACATGTCAACTCTGCCTCTAACTCAATTTATTCAGACATATTAATGTGCTGCCTAGCAGTCTTGTAAGATGAGGAGAGCTTATCATTGGTAGGAAGGGTATTCATCAAAATCAGCCGAGAAAGTGAGTCCTTACATTCAAACTCATTCTTATTGGAACAATCTTGCATTAATATTGCCACTAGAGACATTGGCTACTTTCTAATGCTACAACAAAAGAGTTATTTGTATTTTTCATGAACAGATGATCCACCAGATTCTCCAAAGAAGCATTGAAATGGTCTTGATGAACTCATCTTCATAAAAGTTTAAACTTGTTGCAGCACAGTAGAAACAGCAACTTGACCCAATACAATTTACGCACTCAACACAATTGGAAAGAACACACAGGGAATATATATATATATATATATATATATATATATATATATATATATATATATATATATATATATACACACATATATATATATATATATATATATATATATATAATAAAAATATAATTTATTAATATTTACCTTGCTTATTTTCTACACCTATGAAGTCATCTGTGGTACTTCGAACACCATGGAAGTTGTTAAGGTAAAAATAAACCCTAGGATTGCAAGAAGCATGGAATGAAGCACCCTTTCCCATATCTGAAAGATATAATCGGTCGGACACCATCTAAAAAGTGTAATTATTCTTTTATTTTAAATTACAAATATTTTTCTTAATCAAGGAATTAATAAATGGTAAGAAAAAAATTTGATAGTATTCCAAAACTAACCTTCACAAATGATGTTAGGTTTTGATAAATTGATTTTTGTATTCCAAAATAATGAGTTTTTATCATTTTCATGACCTTTGTTTTCTTAGATGTGATAAGTGTGTCTTGAGCATCTAAAAAGTATGGGCCATATTTATCCCATTCAAAATCAAGTTCAGCCATCAGTTGGTCACTTTCTATGTATACTGAAAAAAATCAGTAAGTATTAATATTCTTTCTTGGACCAAAATCAGATTGCATACAAGCTAGGTATTGTAAATGAATGATTTATTTTACATATATGAATTTCCAATTCAGGAAAGAAGGAAATTTCATTCTAACTCGCCTATTATTAAGCAATTCATATTTTAGGTTCCACTTGTAGTCAGATTCATCAAGAGATGTAACGATTTTTTACAATTAATTATAATTATTATTATTTATTTATTTTAATGGCTTCACTTCTATGGCTTTACAATTATTGACGATATACTTAAGGGGAGGAAGGTAATATTTGAGGGAAATAATATGCTAACGGATAGCATACATAACAATTTTAAATAGTGTTGTATTTATTATACTACCTTGGGGAACTTCATTTTCCTGGTGGAACATATTTGAAAGAGCTGTTTCAAATGATCTATTTTAAAAGAAATTGAAGAAATTTGATATAAATTATAGTTTTTTTGCAAACAGATGTCATTTCTATAAAATATAAAACAAGTTTTCATTTATCACTTCTGCAATGATATTATAAAAAATGTGTGTTATATTTTTTTTTTTTTTTTTTTTTTTTTTATGCCGAATCGACATCTAGCCATTAGCAGCCTGTGTGTTATAAATATTAACAAAATGGGTTAATAAAACTAACTAACTATAAAACTGGTGTACTAGACTTGAGATGTCTAGTACACCAGTTTTAAAAAAAGTAGTTTCATAAACATTCCTTAAAGTAAAAACAATTTTTCAGGCCAACAAAAAATCCATTTTTTGTAAATCTCCAAGAAACCCTTGATTTATTCAAACCTAAAATTCTCAAAATAACAATTGTTTTAAATTAAATAATATCAGATTGGATTTGAAGTTTTTGCACTAATACTTTAAACAAAAAATTATTATAATATAAACAATTATTAACCCTTTCATTGCTCTGAATGGGTTAAGTCCTACTGGACTAGCAGGACCCCAGATGCTCCACACGAGATAGCCTGAGTTCCACTCACGGAACCCCTGATTCTTCTTATGAGTTAACTCGGGGCCCCATTAGCTCCTTATATCGCTTCTCCAGCCAAGTGCTATTAACTCGTATAAAATCAATGGGACCTAGTGAGAATAAGGAATGTTCTCAGCTTCATTAAATCCACATCAGAGATCAATGTCTTATCCATGAGGCATGTAAAGAAGTCATAATGAATTAATACATTATATTTTCTGAACATGTTTGGACTCTGTAATGACTATTAATTTTCTTTAAAGTTCAAAGTAACCGAGGCTTTATATCTCAATTTTCTTGTATCAAGTACCGCAAAAAGTCCTGTCGTTTTTTAGAAATAGGGTAAAAATAAAGCAAACAAATATTTCAAATAATATTTATTCGTAGAAATAGTCACCCTCACTCTCCAGAACCTTCTTCCAACGTGCCTCAATGACACAAACTCCGTTTTTATAAAACTTAGCTGGTTTGGATGAAAAATAAGTTTCTTAGGTGTTTTTAAAGCTTGTCATATCCGCGAACGATTTTCCCTGCTTAAGGTTGTTTAGAGCTCTGAACAGATGATAATCAGATGGTGACAACTCAGGGGAATATGGTTGGTGATGTAGAGTTTCCCAGCAAATCGCTAAGAGCTTGTCCCGTGTGATCTTGCGTTCGGTCAGTTTATGGGGAACCCTCTGATCAAGTTTTTTGGTCTTACCAATTTGGTGTAGGTGATTTCTGATAGTTGACAAAGAAAGTTTAAGTTGTCCAGCGATTTTAGAGCAAGTTTGTCATGGATCTGATCCAATGATTGCTGTCAGGGCATCGACATCTACAACTTCCGGCCTTCCACTTCGAGGTTCATGCATAAGCGATTCATCCCCTCTACGAAATTTTGCAAACAAGAATTGCGCCTTCCGATCTGAGAGACCATCCTCCCCAAACACCTCACGCAGTTTACGAGCAGCCTCAATGGCTTTTAGGCCTAATTTTAACTCGTAGAGTAAAATCGAGGGAATTTGTGTTTCAAGAGTAATCATTGTAAAAATTTTTTTCTAGATCAGAAATTCAACAGGATTAAAGTTGATGTAGTCAAGTTTACTACCAAAACATGCATCTTCGAATCCTACAAGGTTGCTCTTTATTTACGATTATGGTACTAATTTGATTAAGTAAAAAATTTGTTAACATGGGATTTAAAATAAAATGACAGGACTTTTTGTGTTACCTGGTAATTGGTAGTCATGTTGATTTTATTATTTACGAATAGAGTTTCACCGGGTTCTTCAAATATATAATTTTTGATTTCATCAATGCTTCTTATGTTAATTGAAATTATGCATTGTGTAAGTATATAATTATCTATAAAAAAAGTATAGTCCTACAATCGACAAGATTTGTGTCTCTAAACCTATTGTTGCTGTTTATATCTTTCAGTCACAATTTGGATCTTGTTTAGTGTGATCGTCATAAATAGCCTCCTTATATTATTGTATGATTTGATTTTCCATGTTAAAAAAATGTATTTTAGTTCAGTATAAACTTAACAATGTAAAGGATATTTGACATTATAAGATAATCATTTCAAATATATAACAAGAGGATGCTGAGAGAGCAGGATGATAAGGATTGGCTAGCTTATGGGGAAAGGTAGACGGATAAGCATTGAGCGTACCGAGAACGGGGAGTCCCTTCATTCATCAGCAATGATTGGGTTAATATATTTATTACCTACTGCAGGAAACAGTCCAGGCTGGATAGCATCACTGATTATAAGAGGGACACTGTAGTGCCGTCTTCCAAGGATTGATTGGATAGGGTATTCCGTGATAAAAGGATTCTTGCTCCAGCGATCGACGACTGGTCCCCATACAACAAGGGGACCAAATGCCGTCTGAAAAGAATATTTATATTAATTCAAACAATTTTGACAAACATAAAAAAAGTTCTACTATTCTTAGTGGAGGAACAGTTGTTGTTAATAGGGGTGAATGAAAGCGATTTACGATCATGTGCATTACCACACTTCAGTCACTGTGACAAAAACACGTCCACTAATAAGATTATTTTGTATTGTCACTATAGTATTATTTTTTATACTTGGATTATTTTCTTTTGTAAGCCTGAACAGTATCCGCAGCTCCTTTTTTAATGATTATAAAAAGTTAGAATGTTTGAGCATTAAAGAGTTATCAAAATTTATCTTCATTTATTACATTCTGATGAGGAAAAAGAAATGTATTTATTCCTCTGACAAAATTCAACAACTGTAAAAGTAGATTTACTATTCTTTGTCGTTGGGCAGTTAGTGCTCATGGACTATCATGGGCATGAGCTGTGCCTGTTCACCTGTTGAGACAGAAATCCTCGACTAGTGTGATTTTTACTAGAATTATTTGGTGTTTTTTCTGGGCCAGGTTTATTTTGTGGTATCACCCTGACAGGAGCAATCAGATAATTCTTTTTCTAATGGTTAAAATCAGAAAATGGTTAAATTGGAGTGTTTGTTCATTAAAATAAGTAAATAAATTCTTCCTACGCTATTTTTTACATAATGTTATAAAGAATATGTATCGTAAATTTTAACAAAGTAGATCTTGAGATTTATTTTTTTTTTTAGATTGAAAAAATTAGTTTTGAGAATATTCCAAATAATCTTAAAAGTAATAAATCTTGCTTTTGAAAATCTCAAGTGGTGTAACCTCACATACACGTCATTCAGAACCTTTATGACCTTGCTCCAAGTTCTTATATATATATACCATGACAGGAGAGGACACCATAGAAGGTGGAAACAGCAAAGGGATCGTTCCCAGAATTTTCTAGCCTTTAACATTTACCCATCTCTATCACCACTCTCCAGCAGGCTTTCTTGTGGCTATCCCATGATCCGGGGTTTCGAAAGGTCTTGGGGTCACGAGACAATCCATAAGGAGTATTAGGAGATAAGCTCAATTCAGAATCCCACCAAGATCTCGCCACACCACTGCAGTGCTTCCAACACAATGCCACTATGCTTCGACAGGCTAATAACCCCCTGCCACCAAAACTACCTGTAGGATCATTGTTGAGCACCCATAGTGCTCAACAATGATCCTGGGGTCCCTCCGTTGACGAAGCAAGGTTGGTATATATTATGGCAAATGTTAGATTCTTAATCAATCATGAATATTACTTTAATTACTCGATAAAAATATGTACTCACTTTAAAGATAGAAACAGTTAGAGCCAACTGCCGAGCTGGTTTCTTCTTGAGGCAGTCCACCATTAATCTGCTCGAGTTGGTAGGGCAGCCAACCCATTTTGCTGATGCTTCTGCCTTCTGCTTGGGATTTTTCTGGACAGCCCATACATTGAAGGCATTCCCTCCAAGCATATAGCCTCGATGGAAAAGTCCTTAGTCCAAAAGCATCAATTAAAAATTCACAACATATGAACACATTTTATTGAAAGTTTATGCTCCTACAAATTGGTGTCCCACTCCAATTATAACTAATTATATAAACTTATTTGTTAGTCAGATTTCAATAAGTTATTTTTTATTTTAAAAAATGTGTTCTTCTTAGACCAAAAAGAACGCATTATGAGAAAAACAGCTACCCTTCCTCAGATAACCAGAAATGGGATGTGAATTGTTAATTTGGAGTGAGAGAGAAATATTATACAAAAGAAGATAAAGTCGGGGTTCGGTTGTGGTATCTTAATAAAACTACATTTTTTAATAAGAAAATATAATTTTATTACGATAAAACACGTTCAAACCCTGAATTGACCTTAGCAATTTTAACAGTAACAATTTCATCTCAAGGAAATATATTAATTCAAAAAATTTATTTTTCAATCTATGTTTTCACAACAAAAAATAATTCCATACTCAATATCACAGGTTAAATATGCTTTAAGCTTATTTACCCAGTTTCATAACTCTTTAAGCCTGGCAGGCTTGTTTTTCTATCTCAAAAGATTTTTATAAAAATTAATCTTTTAGGTCACATAAGATTCAAAACTCCCCAAAAAAAGCAAAATGAACACTTCCGAAGTTTCAAGTCCTTATTTCTCTGATAGACAACCCATCGAAAATTACAGCAGAACCTTTTATTTAGAAAATTTAATAAGTTTTCGAATAACCACCTTCCATTTACCAAGATTTTCCAGCCGTTTTCGAGATATTTTAGAAAATATATGAAAATCCCAAAACTTTTCATGCCTGTTAATGAAATATTATATTTCTTCATTGACCCCAAATGAAATCAAAATTTAAGTATCCTAGATTAGATGGATGTCAAATGTCTGGAACAGACAAATATATATATTTATTCTTTATATATGGCCAAGGTCAAAAGAATAGTACTCCATTTCTCTTTGTACTATTTATTGTTTGTACGCCCCCTAAAATAGATTAGTTTTATTATACTTTAACAATATCGAGCAAATCGCCTTGCTGTTGTGAAGCTCCGTAAATAAATAAATAAATAAACAATAGATTTAGGGTTATAATTTAGTATAGAAAATGTAATTTGATTCGTTTATAATATATTAATGACATAAATTTAATGGATTTACGAAAATGAAAAATATGTTATTAAAAATTTGTTAAAAATTTTTAGGATGTAATGGCCCCTGAGGAGGTGGCATAAAGGCCACGAAACGTGTAAAAAGGGCGTACAAACAATAAATAGTACAAAGAGAAATGGAGTACTATTCTTTTGTCCTTGGCCATATATAAAGAATAAATAATTATACGTAAATAAAGATCAGAAATACGTGGAAAATAATATATATATAAACACACACACATACAAATGTGAACCACTGTTATATTCGTGATCTATGGGTTCTGAAACATGAAATATTCTGGTTGGTACTTCCAGATTGCGTCATGAGGTCAACATCATAAGCGGATTTCTTTCCTATGGGGAGCGATGACTAAACTAAAATAAGAAAAAAGTGTCCACTGGCATTCGCGGTAGTAATGTACGAAAAAGAAGACTGTATGTTATACAGTACATAACATAGGTTTGTCGGGTGGACCTAAAGCATATTTATGTTCCTGAATTTGAGCAGAAGGCTCTAAACGAAATTAATTTATCTAATATCCTTAGGTATGGTGTGAGTATGCTGAAACTAAGTTTTCCAACTCGAAAGCCGGGGGAAGAACTTTTTATTTTTTAATTACTTTAATTATAAATTACCCCTTGAAAGGACAGAGAAGTAGTGGTAATGTACTGAGACAGCTCCTGCAGACATGCCCATCAGAGTAACTGAGCTAGGATCTCCTCCAAAATTGTGGATGTTCCTTTGAACCCATCCCAGTGCCATCACTTGATCCTTCATAGCAGCATTTCCAGGCATAACTTCATCTTCTGTGCTCAGGAACCCTGCCATTATTCAAGATTATTTATTATTAATTGATGCATGTCTTTTTGTTACAGACACACATTTTGCTTTCATTGCTTATCAATGACAAAAATTAAAACTTTAACATATAAATATACCATGTATAACCCTGGGCCTTCCAGGCACTCATGTTAGACCGGAGGTGAACCGGCAGTGACCCGGAAGTAATTGTGAGCAACCGGAAGTGACCCCAGAAGTGGTCCAAAGTTGATCAGATTCATCCGGAAACGGTCAAGGAGTAATTTTGGTGACCCGAAAGCCATTTTGAGAACCCGGAAGTGAAACCGGAAGTGGTCCAAAGTTGCCCAGATTCATCCGGAAAAGGTCCAGGAGTAATTTTGGAGACCCGCAAGCAATTTTGAGAACCCGGAAGTGGTCAAAAGTAACCTATATTCGCCCGGGAACGGCCCAGGGGTAATTTTGGTTACCCAGAACTCATTTTGAGAACCCGGAAGTGGTCAAAAGTTGCCCAGATTCATCTGGGAAAGGTCCAGAAGTAATTTTGGTGGCCCGCAAGCCATTTTGAGAACCCGGAAGTGGTCAAAAGTAACCTAGATTCACCCGGGAATGGCCCAGGGGTAATTCTGGTGACCAGGAAGTCATTTTAAAACCCAGTAGTGAAACCGGAAGTGGTCAAAAGTTGCCCAGATAGTTCAAGAACAGTCAGGGATAATTTTGGTCACCCGCAAGCCATTTTGGGAATCCCTGGGTCATTTCCGGGCGAATTTGAACAGCTTTTGACCACTTCCGGTCACGATATCACGATATTTCATAAATAGATTAGCGATTAGCGCACTGCCGTCGCTAAGCGCTAATTATTAGCGCTGGGTTTCTACGGTATCGCTAAATTAGCGGAGAGGTATCAGCTTTTAGCGCGCGCTAACGTTTGGCCAACTCTGCTATAAAAGTTTAGAATTAGGTCAAATTAGTAATAATGTCTATCCCTGTACCTAGTATTATTTTCTTTAATTTTTTTTTTAATAAATATCAATTAATATTCATAATTAATTCTTTTTTCTTATTAAGAAATATGAGAAAGCGTTTTATTCATTAATTTGTTAATACTCTTGTACTGATACTTAGTCGTTTTAATTTATGAGATTAAACAAATTTAATAAGCTGAATACGTGTACATTTTTATGGATTTTTCCCCTTCCCTAATTAATTAAAGGTGGCCATGAGTGTTAAGGCGTGAGCACTTAACACTCCGTGCCAAGGGACGTGGGTTCGATTCCCACTACGGGGTGGTGGCTTTTCTTTAGAAAAAAAGAAAATACATCATCCCTATCCTGGCTAGAAAAGGTTGGTAACCTATAGATAAGCTGTCGTAAAATTCTTAGTTAATAATAATAGACGTTAAAATTTAAATAAATAATAATTAATTAAAAATTAACCCACTTTTTTTTAAATTGTGGTTCATGATTAAATGAGTGATGAGTAAATAACTCATGGCTAAAAAATTAAAGAGTGATCACTCATGACCATGAGAGTAATGAGTAATTTAATCATTGCTCATCACTCATAGTCCATGAGTAATTCACTCTTCGCTCTTATTCATTTACTCGAGTAATTGCCTAACACTGAAACACAGGACAATACACACCTCTATGACTTAATTTTCAAATATTTATATTTAATTCAAAATTATTTTATAATTTGTACGGGGAGACAAATGCAACTGGTTTTGCCACCTGAATGTCACTGGAAGATAAATATTTTTCAGACTATAAATATCATTGGGCATTCTTTCCAGTATCCATAAGAATTATAACAAAAAAAAAAATGTTCTGAATCTAAAGTAAATGAGGTCACTGCGGTTAAAATTGAAGAAACAAAACTTGAACTATTAGGCATTATCACAATCATGTATTATTTTTTTTTTATGTTGCATCGACAATTAGGCCATTAGTCATTCACATAATACATTTATGCATCCATTGTATGGATGTATAATGTATGGATTCCATACATTACAACTTATAATGTATTATCAATACTTTCTTGATGATTTTTTCAGTCAGTCACTTACTGTCGTTAGATGTCTCCAGTCATTTCAAGAAAACCTGATTCATATATTTTTACCTGTCAAGACAAAGAATATATATTTCATAATTTTTAAAAACTCTGGTATGAGAATGAAAAAAAAAACGGCCTAAATAGTAAAATAATTTTACTAAGGAACGAATGGAACATAATAAAGATAGAATAATCTTTAATTTACAATTCTATTTAATTATCTAATAATGTCTCTCTAAACTTACCGAAAATTCCTAGACGATAATTAAAGGTTACAAGAACAATGTCCTTATCAAGCAAGTATCTTGGTCCAAAGGTTAGTCCTGAGAAAAAATAAAATGCTCCTCCAGGAATAAAAACAATCACCGGTAGAAGATTAGTTATATTTCGCAGATTGAGCTGAAATTAAAAAGAAATATTTTATTTAATTTAAAAGAAGCCAAAGGACAGTAATAAATAAACAATAAGTTCAAAGTGTTTCATGCCCTATATGGAGCCACATCAGCAGCTAATAACTAAAACCAATATTGTGAATATTTTAAAATTATATAAGGCCCATGCAGATACTCTTCCATTACATCAAGGTTTAACTCTTGCTGTTGCACAGTTCATGCACAGAAAGGCTATCTTCCAAGCTAACCTATCATAATTTATGGAATAAATTCGAAATCCCTTTGAGACAATAGTAATTTGTAGTGCAAAAATGTTAGCTTTTCATATAGGTTTAATTTCACGAGTTATTTAAATAAGTTCAACAATGAAACGGACCACCACATGGTAGGGTGGATAGTGTGATAAATTCCTACCCAAGGATATGGGTTCCCTGTAGCAGGTTAAATTCTTCATCCATGAGATCCCTGAAAAAAATCCCCAGCTCCATCCCATTATTATTTCCATAAACATTCATATGTTTATACAGGATAGCAACCAATAGATATCTCCCTTTTCTAGTAATGATAAGGTTAATACCTTTTTTTTGTAAAAAGCTATTACCCCTAGTGGGAATCCAGCTCACAACCTTAACAATGATGTTAAGGCCTTAACACTCACGGTGATTGGGCCTCCAAAAATATTATTACTGACCAAGGAAGGATGAGGTTATTAAAATTACATCATCGCCTCAATAAGTATGTCTTAATTAAGGGGTAATAGTACCTGGTATGCCTAAAATCAAGGTCATGTTCTCCAATTAAAAAAAAATGATCAATCAATGTTTTTTAATTCTTTATGACATAAGTTTTATGAGGGGTTCTCAAGTCTAAAACAAAAAATATTTAAATTCTTCGAAAATATAGGGCGGGGCAGTGTCTGCATAATAGGGCGGGGCAGTGTCTGCATAATAGGGCGGGGCAGTGGTGAATAGAAAAAACAGGGCGCCAGTCAGCAGGGTGACATTTTAAATGTTTTAACAAAAAAAAAACAAAATGCTTTTGAAAGAAGATAACAAAATCTAGTAATGTAGCTGGACATTTATTTATGAAATATGATTTTTTAAGAAAAGAACGTAAAATGATTTGCATTCTATTAAAAATCGTTATATTTTAAACGATCAAAGAAATCTTACGTACCTACTCTATTGAGAAATGTCATTAGGAAGGTAAAGTTAATATTTGGAGTTGATCGGCGAACAGTAAATGTGCTAGATTATCACCTGATTAGAAAAACATAGCTTTGAGAAAAACTCCACACAAGGGCGTATATAGAAAATAATTTCGGAGGGGGCTGGGAAAATTTCGGGGGGGGCTGAGACCATTTCCGGTGTATGGAATACTAACAATTCAGATATTGGAAGAGTTTTAGCCAACTTAAACGCTATTACACCCAAAATAGAATATGTTTTATGAACTAAATGATCTTATTTAATTTATTTTTAAGGGTTTTATGAAATTTTTACCGATGAAATCAAAATTTCGGGGGGCGGGGGGCCGCAGCCCCCCCTTATAAACGCCCATGATTCCACAATAAAATCTCAAATTGCTTAATTTAATTTAGAAATTTTATTTCGGCACACTATCCGGTGCCCCCCTTTCCCTACTTATGTTTGTTTTATTCCCGGGGGTATAAGTCACGTCCCCCCCTCTCCACCGTTCCCATGCTCTGAGGATATAAAATAAGAATACTAAGGGAAGAGGAGTTAGTAAGAGCAAACAGCTGAGGACAATTCGTCCTAGTAAATATTTGGCCTGATACTCAACTCAAATTTTTCTGTTCCCTTCTATTTTCCCCATTCTGTTCTCTCTGATAAAATAGACCATGTTCATCCCTACTCTCTATCCTGCTTCTCCCCACCAGTTCAGTAGACATTTTTTGATCCAGAATCTTGAGGGTGTTTACAAAGAGATGGTGCACCCCAGGGCCACCGTTAGAGGGGGGGGGGCAATGAGGACAATTGGTCAGGAGCCCGTGGTAATTTTTTTACTCACATTATAATTTGAAAAAAAAAATTATAAACCTACCACTTTTCACTTCGTTTAATTACAAACGTATTTAATTTTATTTTCAGATAAATTTCAGCTTTAGATAATTCCATAAATAGTTATTGGTAATGTTAATGGAGAGGGGGTTTAAGGGGCCCGTGAAGTTATTTGCATAGGGACCCGTAATTCCTCTCGGATCTTGTTTTTCACTTTTTAGTGAAAAATTGACTTTTTGGGCCATTTAATAAAATTATTAAAAAAATCTCTGTTTAAACACGAGGTAAACCCAGTAAACCAAATACAAGTGAGAAGACGGTTCAGGCTTGCTAAAAATCTTCTTAAATCCTCATGTTCTTGCCATGGGCGTATGTAGAAAATAATTTCGGGGAGGGAGGTGCTGAGAGCATTGGGGGGGGGGGGGGGGAGTATGTATTACTAACAATCTAGAACTTGGAATAGTTAGCAAACTAAAACGCTATTACACCCCAAAGAAATTATTTTTTCTGAACTAAGTGATCTTATTTAATTTATTTTTAAGGTTTTAAAGACACATTTTTACCGATTTCGGGTGGTGGGCTGCAGCACAACCCTTTATATACGCCCATGATTCTTGCACAACACTGGGAGGACTAAAAGCAAGGCCGTAGCAATACCTCGGCTGTAGCAAGACGTGGAGGAATGATGAGAGCAGATTCACTTCGACCAGCTGAAGACGTTGGGTCGGCCGCCGATTGATAAGGGAAGCTATCGAAATTCGGAAGAGCCCCAATCATTTTTTAAGTTTTCATTTTATGTATCTTGTTTTCCTAACAAATTCATTTGACTGCTAAAATCATTAGATAAAAACTACAAGCAACAAAACACTGAAGAAAACCAACGTAGTAAATACTCCTTTTCTTTCCTTAACTTCAAAAGTAACCAAAATTTAAATATCTTCGTTTTTGTTTTGCATTTTCCTTTTTTTTATGAAGTGGTGAAGGGTATTATCTAATAATACGAATCAAGATGAGGAATAACCCTTCAGAATTCTCATATAACTCTATTACTTCAATTCAAAGTTTTTGACTACTGGTCCATCTTCAGGAATGTGTGTCCTATCAATAAAAAATTATTTATTAGTTTCTAGGTACTATTCACTTTTTTTCAAAAAAAGGTTACAGATATTGTCTTAAAAATGCTTTCAAAAATTAAAAAAAAAAACGCTTTTTGTAAGTTTACATTAAAAAACTTACAAAAAAAAGTGTACCTTCAAGCCTATGAACACAAAAACATAAGTGTTGCAATTTTGTTTGCAGGAATTCCCCCCAAAAAATTGTTCTGATAGGTGGAATCTGCTGGTTAAGGAACTTGACCTTTGAAATCACACAAAACCAAATTTAATTTAAATCGGCCCATTTTTGAGTTAGCGAGAGAACAAACAGACAGACACACACACACATATATATATATATATATATATATATATATATATATATATATATACATGTGTGTGTGTATTTGAACCACCGTTATAATGATTTTAAGTTAAAACTAAATCTAATATTTTGATATTTTTTAAAGAATCATTTTCGAAACATTAAATTTTAAGTCCACTTACAACTGGAGTGAAAACATTAATGTATAAACAGTCTTCACTCCCTGTAACAAAATTGGGTTTGTTATTCTGGATGCACTCTGGGGAAGGTATTCCACCATCAATTGGAACAAACCATTTCCTTGGCTCTATTGGATCCTGAAAAAAAAGAAGCAACAGAGGGATATGTAATATAAATATAATAATAATAGAATAAATATAATATAAACTACAAAGAGAGTATTAGAACATGTAGTCGCCAAGTAACTTATATGTAGCAAAGAAATCTCTCTTCAGAGTACTGAAATTAGAGATCTAGCTCCAAGGAAGCTCTGTTGCTACAATAGACAAGTATTATGAAGAATTCATGTCCTTTTTAAACCTTAAGAGTTTGATCGTCATTCTCTCGCATTTCCATGTATTAATGAAGAAGAGCAAAAATTAATCTTACGATGATTCAACTTTAAATGACAACATAAAAGAAAGAAGTTATTAAAAATATCTCACTAGGGCTGAGGCATGTATCTTACTAAAACAGTTTGATGGTTTTTTGCAATTAATTATGTACTTGAAAAAAAATAAAATAAAAATGGCTTTTAATATACTTTACTTGCTAAAGCATTTTAGTTTTTCATTAAAACTTGAAATCATCCCCCACACATTAATGTTGATCTAATAATGAACTATGTATACTATTATAATTCCATAATATTTTACAGAACAAACAATCGAAAATAAAAATATGAAATTATTGTTATTATTAGAGACAAAACTGCTTTAAAAATGATAAACTTATAGAGTACATTAAAGCCTGTTTTATAGTAATTTTATTTCTGAGAAAAATTAGAAATGGATTTCACATATAGCCATTGGGGAAACGTATTTATGTACAAACGAAATTATTGAATGAGCCAAGTATTCATTAACCCTTTAACACATGATTTTTTTTTTATCATGAAAAAGTACAACGTTTAAAATCTTCCAGTCCCTTTGACACATGTTGCTGCTTACGGGAAATTAAATCTAATTTGATGCCTGCAGGCATCACGATGCAACAAAGGGTTAATTAATTATAGGGTTGTTCATACAAATTAGAAGTAATGTAGCATAAAAGAATCTAACACTTGATTCAATTTCATGAGAATGTATAAAAATCATGGAATCACTCTTTTAGATATAATCAAAACAAAATATTAATTCCTCTTAGCACATTTCCATAAACTTCTTATCCCTAGTGTCATTTTTAAAAACCTGGATTAGAAACAGTTAATATTTTGTTAAAATTTAAACGGCATTTCAAATGACGCCTTGTAGAAAAGTGAAATTTTAGGCACCACAATGAACAGAATCTGATTGATCAGAAAGCTCTATTACAAACATATTTCTCATTTACTTACCTTTATTCGCTGCAAAAAAAAAAAAAAAAAAAAAAAAAAAAAAAAAAACTGCCGAAAACATTGAGAAAACCTTTCAAAGGAACAAAACTAACACTTTCAAAATTTTCAGCACAGATTTCTGCAACTGAGATCGTCCAATCGAAAATCGCATGAGAGTCATTTTTGCAGGATTTAATAACCATTGAAAAAGTTTATTTACACTAACCATTTTCAAGATATTTATCAAAAATCTCAAAACAGCTCAGATCTGTTAATCATTTTTTCCCCTAATACTTCATCAATTCCTAACATAACCAAAATGTATATATGAGGAAATAACTTTCAGAATGTTTTTTTTTTTTTTTTTTTTTTCACACAGCACAAACTTTTTTTTGTGGAAATTCATTAAATCTCTTAAAAAATGAGATGTTACCATGACCTTGTAAATATTAATTTCCTAAAGCTAATACAAGCTTAGACGTTTTTTGTGTCCCCTGAAAAGTTGTAAGATTTGGATATATACTGTTTTGAAAGTCTACGCCTCATATCTTGATTTGGACTAAGATATATAAACTAAGACTATTTATTAATCCTCAAATCCCTTGAAATGTTTACTACTCAATCCGTCATCTGTTAATTCGAATGAAATTTCTTAAATGAAAATTGTAGTTTTATCCCCTTATTTCAAAAGAAGTTACAGATATCACATTGAAAATGGTTTCATTCAAGTTTCCACATCAAAATCCCTACAAACCTGGAAGCCTATTATGCTAAAGTGTAAACACTAGTTTTCCTTTGCGTGAATTTCACTGAAAACTATGTTCCGGTGGGCAGATTCTGCTAGTTAAGAAATATGTCCTCTTAAATTCGCAAAATACTTTTTAAATATTATTATTTTACAATTTTTCATAATATTAAGAGTATATTTTGGCAAAATTGTGTGCCACTTTTTACTTATGTTATTACAATGCATTTTTGTTATTATAATGTAACAGCCCCGTAATATATATCAAAAGGTATGGAGCAATCATATCAGAAAAAAATAAATTAATTGGTGTCCTTTACTTCTTACCTCAAATCTTAAATTACCAATTGGTTTTTCTGCAAATGGAATTGACATAAAAACATTAAATTTTCTTCCTTTAAACGAATACCATTGAGTTCCGAGTACATCACCGTATTCCGTATGAGCTCTAGGCTGATGAGAAGCAAGACAAAAAACAATAAATGCACACAATGCAATAAGGGAAAGCATTCTCAAACTGAACCAAGTCTATTCAAAATCAACACAATATTTATAACAATGATAAGCTCAGTTTCAAGGATGACCCTAAGGTTATGGCCTCCGTTAAAAGAATTAGAACTGACCCACTGACCATGTGTCAAAAAAATCAACAAAACAATCATTTGGTCAAAGAAAAAAAACTCAGGATAAACAAATTATGTTTTTCTATGTACACAAATATACAAGATTACAAAAAATACTTTTACATTTATAGAACATCAGTAATACAAACAGTATGCAGTACATTAGATAAATAGATTAAGCACATTCAATAACAAATATAAAATTTCCAAGGTTTAAAAAACCTTTTTTACATTTAAAATTGCACATTAAAATGAAATGTAGTTTAATTAATCAACTTATGCTTCAAGAGCTATCCTTTGAGATTTCTCCTTCTGTGCAACTGGCCTTTCTTTCTCTTTAACATCTGCAAAAAAAAAATAAAAAACAATATTAATGAAAGCAAAAGATAAAACGAAAATAGTTGTAAATTGTTTACAATCTAAATACCACAAATAAGAAAAAAAAAATTGTTCTCAAAGTATTTGAATTTCCAGAGAGCCAATGAAGTAGAGAAAGAAAATGTTGATTTATATTTTTAGCGCGGTTACTCCCTATCTCCATAGGGAGAACCCGCTTATGAGGTTGACCTCATGACGCAATCCGGAAGTGCCGACTAGAAACTTTCACGTTTCAGACCCTATAGATCACGAAAATATAGGTGGCCCAAATTTGTATGTATATATATATATATATATATATATATATATATATATATATATATTTATATATATGCTTGTCTGTTCGCGCTCTAGCAAGCTCAAAAATGGTCCGATTTTAACGAAATTTGGTACAAAAATCCGTCCTCTAATTTGAAAGGTCAAGTTTGTTAACCAGCAGAATCCGCCCACTAGAAGATAGTGGTTGGGGCGAAATTCACGCAAAAAAAATCGTAACACTTATGTTTTTGTGTTTATATGCTTGCAGGTACTTGTTTTATACGTTTCTTAACATAAGAAAACGAATGAAACCATTTATAAGGCGATATCTGTAACCGTTCCTGAGAAAAGTGGAATCAATGTTTATGTAAGTCATTATATTTTTGTGAGTACTTAGAATCGCGGGATTCAATTGAAATATTTTCTACATCATGGAAATTAATCCCAACTAAGATGTTTAAATTTTGGTTATATTGGAATTTAAGGAAGTATGCGGAAAAAAAAATTTTATTAATAGACATGAAAAGTTTTCGGATCTCCATACATTTTTCGTGAATATCTCGACAACGGTTGGGAAATCGTGGTAAGTGGAAGTGACTATTCGAATGCTTACTAAATTCTCTACAAAAAAGGTTCTGAAGCAATATTCGATGGGGCAACGTCAATCAGAGATATAAGCGCTTAAAACTTAAAAAGTGTTTGTTTTGTTGTTTTAAAATGAAAATGGTTTTTCTCTTTCTTTATCTCACTTTTTAATTGGTTGTTTCTAGTTAGTGTTTAATTGCATTTATCAGTAAAATTAGTATTGTAGTAAAATAAGCTAAGAAACGGTGAAAGGTATTGGTAATAAGTACGGAGTGGCTGTGGTAATCATGATGGTAGTGGCTAATCATGATGACGTAGGTTGTTTTGAATTCTCCTATCTATATAACCTTCCTCATAGCC
Organism: Gonocerus acuteangulatus; assembly: GCA_946811695.1. Lineage (NCBI taxonomy): Eukaryota > Metazoa > Arthropoda > Insecta > Hemiptera > Coreidae > Gonocerus > Gonocerus acuteangulatus. The sequence goes on from OX328128.1 coordinate 61,215,509, forward strand.
TCCAACTGAAGTTACCGTTATTTCTTATTTTATAGAAAGATTTAACCCACGAGAGAATGGAATTTAATTCGCCATGAAGCACATATTTACAGTTGATTATAACAGTAAAACGAATTTGCTAGTAAAACAAGATACTTAAAATGACAACAAATTTTTTGTTGTTTAGAATAGAGCCTTCTCAGCAGTAGCCAAAGAGTAAGTACGTTTTCAGTACATAATTGTAATGACTTATTCAGATTAAGAATTATCCGCTTCTGTGTAAGTTGACTACTGTCAGTTTCCTGTGATATGTAATGGTAATCTATTCCATTTCTTCGAGATGTATGTAACCGTGCTAAGATGACGCAGTTCCTGCGAGTCGGACTTTTAAAATATTCTAATACATGGATGAATAAGCTAAATTGCCAGCATCATGGAAATCATTTTTAAAAAATACAAGTGCCCTTTATTTAGCATCTTTAGACTTATAATTGTCATTTCTTGAAGAAGTGATGTCAAGTTACGTCACTTTTTTTTTTTAGTTGTGATATTGTAGCAAATTAACAATTAGGGGGTTAAACATTTTAATTTTACAGCTTCGCACATTTATCACAATTTTGACGGTATTATCACAAGCTCATTTGAAACGGGTCGACTCATTTTTTCTTATAAATGTTTTCGATATTATAACCATTTGTTTAATTTGTTTAAAGCTACCAAACTTATCGTAACTTCAAAAACCATGGTAATCTGTAAATAACCCATACCTAAAATCTGTGATAGGTCAAATTTCAGTTCAGTGTAAGGAAGAAGTAGGCAAGGAAGGGAAAAGTACAGAAAGACAAGGCTAACAGGAGAGGCCTTCTGTTCAAGACCTTGGCAATAGACCAACATAAATTAAATAAAAATAGGAAAAAAATATTTTCATAATTTTTTTATTTATAACATATAATGGGGCCATAATAGCAAGGAAAAATTAAATAGAGATTTTTTATGTACATGAATGAGAAATTAATTTCTTATAAAGTTATAACAAGTTACAAAGGCAGTATTTCATAAGGCCAAAATGTTTTATCCACCAAAACCTCTACCCACCCACCTCCCCCCATTGCACATTGATAGACTGGATGGCATTTGTGCATTGCTCTGCTGTGATCTGTCTACAGGTCCATTTAATGCAATGGATAAGGTGCTCCCTGGCGACTATGGGCTCCATGCAAAGCCACACATTGAATTACTGAAAATTGAAGCAGATAATTGAACTGTTGTACATCCCAGGGATGCTAATGTCCCCAAATCTGAGAATTTCTCTGATTTAATATCCCCGCTCGTGTAAATGTGGCTTCATCAGCCCAAAGAATTTTAGAGTTAACCTCCTCATCATTTTCTCCCTGTTCTTTGTACCCATTGCAAACATTTAGCCGACGTAGAAAATTGGCAGGGAATAAGTTATGAACTTTTTGCACATGATAAGCACACCTTAAGTTTGCCCTTAAGTACGCCAAATTGTGACTCTTGGTACGTGCAATACAGCCGCTGCTCTCCATACACTTTGGGGCGGGGGTGGGTGGATGAGTGGAGGGGGTTGGGGATAAATAATATAATTTTAACGATTTTTTTAGTCCTTCTAAAAGGCTGCCTTTTCATTTTTATTTTTTTTTTAGTTGTTTACGTTTTTCTGGGAAACTAAGCAAAAGCGAGATATAAGCCAAAGGACTTCTTTGTTTTTTCATCCTGCATTGATTCCCAAATTTTGGCCGTTTTTTTTTTTTTTTTTTTTTTTTTGAGTCACCCAGTAAATTAATGTAGGAGCAGTTTCATAGAAAAGAAGCTTCTAGAAATCCTATTGTACGAGTATTATTAATTTGCTTAATTATATGCATCAGTGTATATGTGGACACTTTTCAATGCGCGCGAGTGTGAGTTAGAGTGTACCGATTACTTAGTTATTTATTGCGTAATAAATAGTAAATAAGTACCAACATGCAATTTAACAATGATTCCACAAAATATGAAAAATGGAAGCAATCTTAAAAATGAACTTTATTAACAAAATAAAACACAGGGTTCATTTCTTGACAAAAAATTATTTAATTTCTTTGATACTCAAATTTACGAGAAGATCTTTTTACTGAGGGCATAGATCTTTGCGAGCTAGTTGATGGTCGACCTAACAATGAAAATTATTAATGCTATAAGATATCTGTATTTATTAAATATATTTCTCAATAAAATGAGTTTTCTAATATTTAATACCAAACAATGTTCAGACAAGCAAATTACCAGTTTCAGAAGAAAATGTGTTTCAAATATTGCATGTTTTTAGTATATTTTAATGAAGATTTTTTTTATTTTATGGAGGCCCGGTGGCATGAGTGTTAAGGCGTGAGTAATTACCACTCCTTGCCAAAGGTCGTGGGTTCGATTCCCACTGTGGGGTGGTGGCTTTTTTTAGAAAAAAGAAAAGGCATCAGCCCTATCCTTGCTAGAAAAGGGTGGTAACCTGTGGGTAACCGGTCCAAAAATTCTTAGTTAATAATAATGGATGTTAAATAATAAATAATTAAGCACAGCAGCCGATGCACAAAAAAAAAATAATAATGATTTACTTCTAGGAACATTCTGACAATTAAAATTCAAGGAATTCAGTTCAAAGGTATTAAAACCAAGGGGGAAGGGAATTCTTAATTTAAAAAAAAAAAAACAAAGTTCGCAGTCCAAATACATTGGTTTGATATAAACACGGAATGCTGATCAATCTTTCGAAAATTCATTTCAGTTGGTGAAAAAGATTTTAGTAATAATTTGGATATTGCCAAAAAAATAAAATGTAATAGTTACTGTTAATAAATGAAAACCCAAATCATTAAATTACATACCAATTTCTGGTTCAGTTTCAGGAACCTCTGGTAAAATCATGTCTTTTTCTTTCTGTTCGTTTTCAAGCCTAACCAGCTCCTCATATTCTTTCTCCACTGCTTCTTCATCCTCTTCAGTAAGTTTCCCACTCAGGAGGTCATTAATTTCCTATAACACAAATTTTTCTATCAAAGTATTATTTTTCTATTTAATTATTATATTCTATTAAATCTACTATATATTTGTCAAATACCACTCACTGACTGACTGACTCACTCACTGACCTATCATCACCCAGCCCAAACCACTCAACAGAAAAATTTGAAATTTTTGGGCATGGACACTCCTTATAGAACTTAGACACTCGCTAAGAAAATATTTCTTGATATTCAAATTTTTAGAGGGGTTTAAAGTTTTAGTTGGTTAGAGCAGGCAAGCCAAGGCAGCATGCATTGCTAGGACCTTAACAAAATAGCTGTTAGCGTACTGTATCTATCTCATAGTATTATTAGCGCGGTTCCTCCCTCCCCCATAGGGAGGAACCCCGCTTATAAGGTTGATACAATGATACAATCCGGAAGTGCCGACAAGAAAATTTCGCGTTTCAGAACCCCTAGAGGCCGAAAATAACGGTGGTTCAAATTTGTATATATATATATCTATATATTTATTTATATATATATATATATATATATATATATATATATATATATATATATATATATACACAGGGTGTCCCGTAAATGTCTAGTCATATTGTGAGGGGTGATAGAGGACCTCTAGGGGAACAAAAAATGTTCTATGACGATTTCCCGAATTCTCGCCCATAAGGGAGAAAACGTCGTTTTATTGTTTTATCGAGACAAACGTAGTTTTTAGAAGAATAATCGTTGTAGCTCCGTCCCAGGTGGTACTACTAGAAAGAGAGTGAAACCAATCGAAAGCTGAGTAAATTTACTATAAGACTACTTGGGAGTAAACGTAAAAATGCTTGAATGTAAGTATGTATATCTTACCAAAAGAAAGCTATTCTAAATTTCCTGACATTTTATTGATATTTCTTTCCAGCGTTAATCCTCAATGAGCAGGATCTGAGATTTCCGGGTTTCAACAAAACTTCCTCATTTAACCAGCATTCATGTATCACAACCCTGTGTTATTGAATTATTTGAACGGTTTAAGAACAAAAGTTTAAAAAAAAACATGGATCTGTGAAAAGAAAATTTCATTTTTTTCTTCATTTTATTCAAAAAGCTGAAGAGAAAGATTTATTTTTATAAATGTTTACATAAATATTAAGTAAATATTTACTTAAAACAATAAAAAAAAATTACTTCCACGAACATAAAAAAAATTCCTAAAACAGTAAATAAATAAAATACACATTTATTTTGAATTTATTAATTCAGGTAACTAATACTGGGTCCAGGAGGCGGGCATTAAGGAACCCCAGCAATACATTAACCTCAAAAATGATTATTTTTACCTAGCATTTGAACACATTTTTACAGGACTATCTACATCTTATTTATGAGGGATATCATTTTTCATTACCACAACAAAACCGCATGGGCTCACGAGAATCCCAGTGAGTTTCACAAGCTTTGCCATCAGTATCAATTCAAGGCAAAGGATTTGTTTTCTAAATATAAATACCTGTAAAAATGTGTTCAAATGCGTGATCTAGGTAAAAATAGTAATTTTTGAGGTAAATGTTTGGTTGGGGTTCATTAATGGCCGCCTCCTGGACCCAGTATTAGTTACTGTAATTAACAAATTCAAAATATATGTGTATTTTATATATTTACTGTTTTAGGATATTTTTTTATATTTGTGGAAGTAATTTTTTTTATTATTTTAAGTAAATATTTACTTAATATTTATGTAAACATTTATAAAAATAAATATTTCTCTTAAGCTTTTTGAATAAACTGAAGAAAAAAATATAATTTTCTTTTCACAGGCCCTTGTTTTTTTTTTTTTAAAACTTTTGTTCTTAAATCGTTCACTTGCTTCAATAACACAGGGTTGTGATACATGAATGGAAAGCTGGTTAAATGAGGAAGTTTTTCTGAAACCCGGAAATCTCAGATCCTGCCCATTGAGGAGTAACGCTGGAAAGAAATATCAATAAAATGTCAGAAAATTTAGAATTGCTTTCTTTTGGTAAGATATACATACTTACATTCATTCATTTTTACATTTACTCCCAACTAGTCTTATAGTAAATTTACTCAGCTTTCGATTGGTTTCACTCCCTCTCTAGTAGAACCACCTGGAACGAAGCAACAACGAATATTCTTCTAAAAACCACGTTTGTCTCGACAAAACAATAAAACGACATTTTCTCCCTTAAGGGCGAGAATTCGGGAAATTGTCATAGAACATTTTTTGTTCCACTAAGGGTCCTCTATCACCCCTCACAATATGACTAGACATTTGCGGGATACCCTGTATGTATGTATATATATATATATATATATATATATATATATATATATATATATTTGTCTGTTCGCTCATTTCTGGCTTCCCTGATGGTCCGATTTTGATGAAATTTGGTACAAAAATCAGTCGTCCAATTTGAAAGGTCAAGTTCGTTAACCAGCAAAATCCGCCCACTGGAAGATGGCGTTTGGGGCGAAATTCGCGCAGAAAAAATCGTAACACTTACGTTTTTGAGTTCATAAGCTTGTAAGTACTCTTTTTATAGGCTTCTTGAGCTAGGAAAACGAATGAAACCATTTTCAAGGCGATAGCTTTAACCGTTTTCGAGAAAATTGGAAAAATAGTTTTTGAATACCGTTTTTGGTTTGGGTACTTAGAATCACGGGATTCAGTTGAAACATTATCTGCATGTTCTACTTTCATTAAAACTAATACGTTGAAAGTTAAGTTACGTTTGGAGTTAAGGAAGGGTTAGAATAAAATATTTTATCAACAGACATGAAAAGTTTTGGGAACTTCGTATACTTTCATTAATATCTCGAACACGGTTGGGAAATTGTGGTAAGTGGATAGAAACTATTTGAAAGCTTACTAAATTCTCTACAAAAATGATTCTAAAACTATTTTTGATTAGGTTATGTCAATCAGAGAAATAAGTGCTTAAAACTTCAAATATGTCTGTTTTGTTCTTATGAACGGGTTTTTGTCGTTCTTTTTGTGATTTTTGTCTCTTTCCCTTGGTTTTTTATTGCTTTTTATTTTTGTAATTTCTTATGTTAGGAAAATGTATTTGTTTGTAAAACAGGATAGGAAAAATGAGACTCTATTTTTTATTTTAATTTTATTGATCAACAGGTCTTTGCATATATTTAAAAACTCTGTTGATATAACCTCTATATCGTTTTTGTTTGATTCAATAATAAGAAATCCGTTTTTCAATGATTTTATGTTTTTAGGCCAATCTATAATACCTGTGGGTTAATATGTTTTTTAAATTGAAGCTTTAAAGCCTCAACAGGAATATTTGTGTAATCACCCTTCACAGTTAATTTATTAGAATCATGAGTGACCGTTTTTGTGTTACAACTAACAATCTTTGAAAACGAAGTTTGACTATCCTTGCTATTGTTATTTTCCTTCTGTTTGGCCGAGATTTTCTATTCATGATCTAATTCTCCTTGAATTTTTTGACTAGACCAAGAACTTATTTTAAGCACTCTTAAATTCCTTAATTTAATTCAGGAAGTATATCAAGCTTGATATAATCACTTTTGGGTCAATACGGGTGGTCTATACTGAGTCCTTTGTTTGTAAACACAAAGAGCTTTCTGAGTAACGGTAAAGGGCAGTAAAAGTATATGACTTCACCTGGAACCAAACCCTGCATACAGAGATTTACAATACGAGACCTTCTCATTCTTTCTTTCACCAGCTAACGTGTAACACCTTAGATCTGTTTATATTGTTAGCGCGGTTCCTCCCTCCCTTCATAGGGAGGAACCCCGCTTATAAAATTGATCTCATGAAACAATCCGGAAGTGCCGACTAGGAGACCGAAAATAACGGTGGTTCAAATTTGTATATGTATATATATATATATATATATATATATATATATATATATATATATATTTGTCTGTTAGCTCATTTCTGGCTTCCCTGATGGTCCAATTTTGATGAAATTTGTTACAAAAATCCGTCGTCCAATTTGAAAGGTCAAGTTCGTTAACCAGCAAAATCCGCCCACTGGAAGATGGCGTTTGGGGCGAAATTCGCACAAAAAAAATCGCAACGCTTACATTTTTGAGTTCATATGCTTGTAAGTACTCGTTTATTAGGCTTCTTGGCCTAGGAAAACGAATGGAACCATTTTTAAGGCGATAGCTTTAACCGTTTTCGAGAAAAATGGGAACATAGTTGCTGAATAACGTTTTTGGTTTTGGTACATAAAATCATGGGATTCAGTTGAAACATTTTTTGCATGTTCAAATTTTATCAAAACTAATATCTTTAACTTTTGGTTACGTTTGGAGTTAAGGAAGGGTTAGAATAAAATATTTTATGAACAGACATGAAAAGTTTTGGGAACTTCGTATATTTTCATTAATATCTCGAACACGGTTGGGAAATTTTCAGAAGTGGATAGAAACTATTTGAAAGCTTTCTAAATTCTCTACAGAAAAGATTCTGAAACAAGTTTTGATTAGGTGATGTCAGTCGAAGAAATAAGTGCTTAAAACTTCAAATACGTCTGTTTAGTTCTTATGAACGGGTGTTTGTCGTTCTTTTTGTAATTTTTGTCTCTTTCCCTTAGTTTTTTATTGATTTTTATTTTTGTAATTTCTTATGTTAGGAAAATGTATTTGTGTGTAAAACAGGATAGGTAAAATGAGACCAATTTTCTATTGCTAGAAGTAATGAAAAGTTTTGGGAACTTTGTATAATTTCTTAATATCTCGAAAACGGTTGAAAATCTTGGGAAGTGAAAGGTTACCATTTGAAAGCTTACTAAATGCTCAACAAAGAATGTTCTGACGAAAGTTTTAATTAGGCGATGTCAATCGGAGAAATAAGTGCTTAAAACATTAAAGTAATTGATTTCATTTATTCGAACGTTTTTTTTTTTCTGTTTTTATGCCTTGTTATTTCTTAATTGCTTATAGTTGGATAATGTATTTTACAATAAAACTGGTTTAGTAAAATAACAAAACAATTTATTGTTAGAAATATAAATTTCCTACATTCCAAGACCTTGTAACTAGCGGGACCCTTTCTAGTGTTGACCGACCCTTCCAGGTAAGATCGTAAATCAAGACCTTTCAAGACTGGTGGAACCAAAATAATAACTGCTTCTATTTTAATCTTCAGGCGATTCGCCAAAGTTGCGAAGCCTTATCAATAAATAAATATTTTAATCTTTCCAAATTAGACTAGAGATAAGAACGGAACCGCGCGAAGATGATGCAGTTCCTGCGAGTCGGACTTTTTTTTAATTGAGGTTAATTTCAACTATGATGGCAGACCTTGAATTACTAGAAATAAGCTGTGATTTTCTTCCTCATAGAGTTTACGCCCTGGTGATGGTCCATCCGAGGTAATAATATCCCGAACCACTTGACACAAAAATTTGAAATTTTGCTAAGACTAAGAAAGGTTTTTTTGATTTTCAAATGTTTAAGTACTCTTAGGGGGGTTTGAATTATTAATAAGTTCCTCATCGGCTCAAAATGGTCCGATTTTGATGACATTTGGTACAAAAATCTTTCTTCTCATTTGAAAGGTCAAGTTCATTAACCAGCTGAATCTGTTTACTGGAACATGGTTTTTGGATCAAAATTTGCCCAAAAAAATCGGAATGCTTACATTTTCGAGTCGTATGTAAGAAAACGAATGAAACCATTTTTAAAGCGATTTCTGTAACCGTTTACGAGAAAAAGTGATAGAAATACTTTTCCAAATGAATTTTCTGTTTGGGTATTCAGAAACGATGATTGGTTCACTTGAAACTTCTACCAGGTATTTGACATTCATCTAATCTAAGATATTTAAACTTTGATATCGTTTGGAGGTAATAAGTATATTAAAAAAAATTGTATTAATGGTGATACAAAGTTTTTGGATCTCAGTATATTTTCTAAAATATCTCGAAAACGGTTGGGAAATCGTAGTAAGTGGAAGAGGGCTATTCGAAAGCTTACTAAATTCTCTACAAAAAAGATTCTGTTGTAATGTTCGGTGGGGCGATGTCAATCGAAGAGATAAGTGCTTAAAACTTCAAGTTGTTAGTTTTATTCTTTTCAACGTGTATTTGTCTCTGTTTACCCAACTTTTTAAGTGGTTGTTGTATTTTTTTTTTTTTTTTTTATTCCCCAAGAAAACAAGCACGGTTACCTCCACATGGCGTTTCCTGGGTAACATTAAGGTCCATGCAATAATAAGCTGTACAAAATTATGCAGTAGCGTTAATTTTGATCATACCTTTTTCAAATCAAACAACCAACAATTTTTGCTATGTAGGTGGAAGGTCAATAAAACTGCATTTAAATTAAAAAGTTCACCAATTTATTAAAACTTTTAACTTTTTAGTTGCACCTTCAAATAAATACAACATAATATAAAATAGACAAGCCTTCTACTAAAAGGGCAAAGCCATAACAGAAGCTCATCAACATGGTTTTAATCAGCTGTTTAAAATATCAATTTTTTGTCGAATAAACAAAATTTTCAAGAGTAAAAAGTATTATTCACCTAGTAATATGTTTTTTATTACTGCTAAGGTAATTTCCAACACAAGCAAAAGAGTTCCAAAAACAATTTAAGAGTTGAATATATCATTCCTAGTGATGATATTAAAACCATCTGCTTATAATAGAGAGGAACGATTAGAAAGAAATCATATGAATTAGCATTCAGAATCGAATGAATAAAAAATTATGTGTAAAATCAATGAACTGTTTTTACATTAATTTTACTGCTAAGAACATTCATTCTTTAATCTTATTAACAGAACTAATTCTTCATTGGGAGTGGAAATGAGTTGGTGGGAGTTCCATTATGAAATTATTGCAGAATCATTGTGGTTAACATCACCGATCTTGTACTATCTATATATAGTTCGCAACTAAGTCTCTTGTTTTTTTTTCAGACGAAGACTGGTCAGAGTTGGTGGATAAATGATAAATCATCGGAACAATATATAAGTACAAGCCTACGACAGGTCATCAAGTACGATACAAAGAACCTGAAAAGAACCAAGGACGGGAACATTTATTTTAGCCCTTTAATCCAATGGAATAGTGTTTTATTATGTTTACATTAAATTTAAAATCAACAGAATAATTTAAAGTTCAGAGTAAACCTAACTAGAGTGAGTAAAATAGCCTGGTCACCTAGTCAAGCTCCATTACCTCAAATTCATATCACAAAGGCTTATATTTTATTTTTTACAGCACATATGCATCTAGGCCACTAGGAGTGGGATATCTATAGGTTGCCACCATTCCTAAACGGCGGGACTCGAACCTCCATCTCCCACATAAGAATACTAAGGCAATAGCCACTAGACTATGGGGAAATTATTATTGCCACTAAGGTTATTATTTGTGAAAAAGTGCTCTTATAAAATACCCTTTGTTTTTCGATGCCTTCATTAGTTTCTTCCATTATCCTTTCAATTTCATCAATGTTGAGGAAGTCATTCATTTTCTTTAGTGCTTCATTTCCAACTTTTAATCCTTCCAAAATCTGAAGCAGTCAACAAAAAAGAAAAATTAGTCATATATGTCATGCTATTAACTTAATAATTAAAATACTGTGTACCAAAATTAGTAATCTATCATTAACAATTTTTGAAAGAACATTTTTGTTAAACCTTCTTTTTTATTTTATTGCATTGAATACTGGGCTGTATGAATGAGATTGGTTTGCTTATCGACAACTTTTTAATAAGAACATTAAAAAACAAACAAATGTTTATTTTTTTTATTTATTTATTTTTTTTTTTTACGGCGCATCTACAACTTGGCCATTAGCGCCGGGCTATCTATAGGTTGCCACCCTTTTATAATGCCAACAGCACGTGGTCGGTCACCCATTCAGGTACTGACCACGCCCGGCGTTGCTTAACTTCGGTGATCTATGGGAACCGGTGTATTCAACGTGGCTATGGCCGTTAGCAACAAATGTTATTGTTTATTAGATACTAGCTGTGCCCATGACTTCGTCTGCATGGATAGTAGTGACTTAAGGCAGCATTTTTAGATATATCTTCTGGTTTTTTTTTGGATTATAAACACCGTCGTATGCCATTTTTTACAAAAAATTGACTTCACAGTAATGCTTCTCTCGAGGCTATACACCTAATGCTCGATATTAGGTGTATAGCCATGGGGAATCAAGCATACAGGCTAGGATTGTTAAACGTGACAGAGCCACAAAGCTGATCCCTAAGGGATTGTTAAACTGTAGTGTGTATAGTGTCTGAAAGACAGGCAGACATACAGACAAAAATTCTAAAAATCATTGTTCTGGGTACTATTGCGTTGATAAAGGCCCCCGATGGTATTTTTTCCCATATATGTATCTCCCATGTACAGCCAGTAATCCGTTAGAATTTTATTATAAGTATAGATATAGACATTTTGCTGGAATGTTAAAACCGCCATATTGACTTTTTACAAAACAAACCAGTGGACCAAAAAAGAATTGGAATTTTTAAAGTTGAAACTTTAAAAAAATTCAATCAAAGTTGGATATAAATCATTCTTTATAGTAATTCTTTGTTTTTATAAAGTAGTCTTGATGGTTTTCCGACATTTTCCATGACCATTTTTAGAACTCAGGACATTTCATTGTGTTTATTGTAAAATAAACGTAATGAAATGAAGAACTATTGTATGGTCTCCATATATTGGAAACAAAATGTTCAAAAGCCCTTCCATGGAACTAATATACAATATCATTTAATTCTCATCTATTCCATCACTTCTTTCTTTAAGTACCACATTTCTACTAAAAAAAGATAGCCATATTTTAATTTATAGGACAATTATATTTTAATTTATGGTTATCAGGAAAATTATATACTATAATCACTGCAACATATGAGAGGTCAGTGTGCAATTTAAACAACTGTTCAGAAATTTATGTAAGCAACAAGAAATGTCAGCATCTCTACAACCTTAGTAATTTTTTATCACTATTATAGCTTCTAATAATATTTTTTACATATGATAATCATGGAGTGAGACTTAATATAGTTGCTGTTCGATGAATTTGTATAAATGTATGCTTATTTACCTTCATTTCAACTTTAGAATACTCCAAATCTTGAATTAATTTCTCTAGATTTTCTAGTTGACCATCTGTCGTAGACAAGAGCTGCTCTTGGTATCGTTTTTTCTTGAGAAGAAGTTTTGCTCTCCTGAGAATGATAAGTAAAAACTTGACTTAGATAAAATTAATCTATATGGTTACAAGTTGAACTTAATAAACTCACTCTTTTTGGCCATTATTTAGCAACTTTTTAGCTAATGATCTTTCTGATTCCAATTTTGTTTCAATTCTAATTTGGTACTGTTTCAGTTTGTCCCTCTGCTGTTTGACTTGCTAAAAATACATCCAAAAAAAGCAATAAGAAGAGTATTTATACAAAAAATACGACACTATAAGAAATTTAGGCTTCCTACCAAAACAGCCTTATCGTGATCTGTTACTTTAGTAGTTTTTTTCTTACTGAAAAATACTCCCATTTTCCCAGAGAGAGAAATACAATTTTCCAATTAAAAAATTATATCTTGGTCATCACGCAAGATCTATAACATCAATATTAGAATACTTATCTAAGTCATGAGATAAGACTAGGAGGTTATAATACGGTTTTTATAACCCTCTAGAAGGTTGTAGAAGTTTTGTTCAAACTAATGGACTGAATTTGTGTTATGATTTTTCTTCCTTGTTTGTTCGTATTCAAATGATAAACCTGAGGCAAACTTCATTCCCCATTTTTTCTAAGCTAATTAAAGATACTGTTAGCAACATTATGAAGTTTCATTGAAAATATTGGATTTTTAAATTCTGGTTTGTTCATTAATTTTTGAAAGAACCTGTTGTAATTCGCATAATTCCTTACTCAAAAATGCTAAAAGGTTTTGTTTTTCTAATTTCAGGTTAATGACATAGCAAACTGAATAATGAAACAGGGTCTGAATACTGGACAGAGTGTTGATGATATGCATTGGTTTGAAAAATTTACGTCCCTTATGGAACAGAATATTCTGGGCGTAAAGCTTGGAATTTATGGTGTTGGCTTCTTAGGACTTGGAATAGCCCTCAGAAGTGTACGTCCTTTTAAAAAATTTAGATTGCCTTCTGAAATTCCCCAGTCTTTTATAGACAGTGGTATAAAATTGAGTGGAAAAGTTCTAAGGATTCAAATTTTTCCAAAGACACTTTTGGTAGTGGACCATAAACCTATTTTTCTAAGCAGTATAAGAAAACCAGGTCAATTGCCAGTCAAAATTGAATGTATAAATCTGACTACTAATGGCATTTCTTGGCTTCAAACTCTTGTCGTTGGCACAAATGTAGACTTTGTAGTTCTTCACAAGCAGCAGGACTGTGTGAACTGTTTTGTTTACCAAAAGAAGCGAGATATTGGAAAACATCTTGTTTCTATCGGGTTTGCTAGTGTTGCTCCATTTGAAGAAACACTTGAGTCTTCTAAAAACTATGGAAAATATTATGAGGGTTTGCTAAAATCTGAAGATCTGGCTGAAGTAAAAGGAATTGGAATCTGGTGGGATAGACCTAAAAAATTTTCACTTCTGGAATTTTTAATATCTAAATTTTCTGTAATAAAACTGAAGTCTGTTTTTAATAAACCTTGAACTAATATTTGTTTTTTTACTTGAGTAAATGCTAGAATGTACTTTTTATATATAGTATATTTTTATAGGAGATAATATATTTTTATTTACATATTCTATTTAGTTGTTTATTTGCCTTGTTGGGCCAATGCCTTGTCGGATTTTGTCTTCTCATTGTTAGAATATCTATTTTAAAATTTAATGTCAACTTACACATGAAAAAGATTTTATAGACAGGTTACGACCCTTTTCTAGCCAAGATAGGGCTTTAATGTCTTTCATTTTTTTTTTTTCTAAAGAAAAGCTATCTCCCTTGTGGGATTCCTAGAGTAGAATTTCTTTATTAGTATTACTTATATTGTATTTATTAAAGCAAAAAAAAAAAACAATGTGAAAATGGGCTATCCACCAGATATTACACATTTCTCTCCAGGATGTTAATTATAACTTTCCTTTTTTCAGGAAATGAAAATATCTCCGCTCTTAATGGTATTTGATCCCATATGTAATGCCTTTACTTATATTTATATGTATTTGATCTTTACAACATTATGAACAATGTTTGTGTAAAAACAAAGGTATTTGAAGTATAAAAAACAGGTTACCTTCACTAAAATAGATTCACGATACACTAAGGTTATATTTAGTTTGTCGTTTACACTTAATATCATTCCCACGAATATTGCTGGAGTATATTTTATTAGTAATACTCTATGTAAACATGCAGTCTGCTTATTTCCCATAACCATGTACTATTGGATACAATTAAGCATATCCTACTACAATATGATGAAATATGGGTATTTAGTAGGTAAGCCAATCGTTTCAGGATTATATTAATTGTATACATTTATTCTGCTCCAATTGTGATGAATAACCCTGAGATAATGGCCTAGACCCTAAGGAACAAGCAGTGGCAGTCTTCAATTCCTGAAACAAGGCTGACTCAATGAACTCCTGATTAGAAGTTCTCTGTACTTCATTTCTTCCTTCAACCATAAAAATTAGGTGAATACTAGGTTAATTCAATTGTTTTTTTGCATTAATTAATTGTTACCTAAGTTATTCTTGATTTTACTAAGGTGGATATATATCGGGTGGGGGGGGGGATGTCTTTTACAGCCTTCTGAGGTACTATAAAAACAACTATATATAACTAAGTACCAAGGAAACTTGTACAGAAGAAAATGAAAGTATTGCTTTGTAACCACAATAGTAGGTGGCTTTAGTGTTTCAATTCATAGAACACAAGCCTTCAAGATTAGGTCAACTTTTAGTGTTTTATCCAAGGTGGAGATAGTCAGATCGAGTTCGGTAATAATATTTAATAAAATTATATCTATACATGTAATCAAATTATAATGGATCGCTGTCTGTACATGGGAGATATATGTGGAAAAAATACTATTGGGGGCCTTTAACAAAGCTGTGCCCACTAATCTCATAAACGGCTTATCCGATTTAGTTGCGGTTTTCACTAATATATTGCGGTAAGCTTCACTTAACTTAGTGTTTGTTTCATGTCAATCAGTTCATAAATAAAAAAGTTATGCCTATGTAAAGAATCACATCGAACATTTCATGAACTATCGTTAACACGATACACACCAGGTTTTTTTGTTTTTTCATGATGAAACTTGGTATATAGTATTCCCCTAGTAAATGATTGAACAAGTTCGTTAACCAGCAAAATTGGTTCATCTGGAGAGGGGGGGGGGGGTTGGCTGAGTGTAATGAAAGGTGAGAGCTCAAACACCAAAGATGGATTACCATCTGAATATTAATTCATGTTGACAACAAACAAAAGGTTGAAGAGAGGGTTTGCAAATTGTGATTATTTATTTAAATTTTAACGTCCATTATTATTAACTTAGAATTTACCATTTTCTAGCCAGAATAGGGCTGATGCCATTTTTTTTCTAAAGAAAAGCCACCACCCCATAGTGCGAATCGAACCCACGACCTTTGGCACGGAGTGTTAAATGCTCTCGCCTTAATGCACAAGGCCACCAGGCCTCTAAAAAAATCCGAATTGTGATTAAATACATCAAGCAGCACCCACACGAAACACTGATGGATGTTCTGTTTATTAAGTGCAGAGGTACCTTAACTGTGCAAAATTAAGGTTTATAAAAATATATAGAATATATATATTATTATGATTAATTATTTTAAAAATGATTGCGCCACGTTGGGCGTCATTAATTGTTAAGATATATTTTTATAAAAATGATTGCGCCACGTTGGGCGTCATTAAATGTAAAGATTTTATTTATTTTAAAAAGAAATAAAAAGATTTTAATTACTTGAGTAAGTTCCATTATATGAATCTGACTTAATCTCAGGGATCAAAGTTCCAAGTGAATGAACGATATAATATTTATTTCCAGACAACTCTGAGATACAAACATCAATACCAAAAACAATACAAATGACAATAAAAGAATTAACAATTACAAAAAAATAAATTTTACCTCTAAATCAATTTGCTTCCAACAAGGCCTCAACACACTGCGCTTCAGCAATTAATGGACTCAAGCTCCGCACGCGACCAACGCTGAGAATAGAGAGACGCACCGTTTGAGCGGGCTGCTGGGACTCAACTGACCTCTTCTCCCTATGGCTGCTGAGAATCAACTGACGCTTTGCTAGAGGGAAAACTTTGCATCCTTGTTTCTTAACTTCCGCATTATGTTCGTTCATATATAAAGATAATAATTATGTTTTTCGTAACTTCAAATAATTAATTTATTGTTATCTGAATGTAAATTTAATATGGATATATTGTATACCAGTATTGTCCAAAAATATTATTAATTTTGATCGTATATAATACGATGTTAATTGTATATATGGTTTGTGATTTGCGCGGGCTTTTCAAAATATCGATGGTTATTTGAATTTAAAAATATTTTTGAGAATGTAATATATCATTACAATATATATATATATATATATATATATATATATATATATATATATATATATATATATATATATATAAGAGGCCCGGTGGCCGTGAGTGTTAAGACGAGAGCATTTAACACTCCGTGCCAAAGGTCATGGGTTTGATTTCCATTATGGGGTTCTTTAGAGAAAAGAAATGACATCAGCCCTATCCTGACTAGGAAAAGGTGGTAACCTATTGATAACCCGTCCCAAAATTCGTAGTTAATAATAATGGACGTTAAAATTGAAATAATAAATATTTAATAATATTAATAATAAATAATAAATATTTAATAAATATTTAATAATAAATATAATAAATATTCGGCGCTAATGACCTAGATGTAGAAGTGCCGTAAAAAAAAAAATAAAAATAAAAAAATAAATAAATATATATATACATTAAACAGTTTTTTTAAAATGAATTTACTTACATATGATACCATATATTTCTTTATGTAAAATGGTCCATGTGGATTTTTTTTTTTTTTTGGTTGAGTTTAAGGCGTGTCAACTGAATTTTTTTTTAATTCATTTATTTATTCATTTTTTTTTTTTTTTTAATGAAAATGCATTCAGTGATTTTTTTAACCATTTTATATTGTTTCCTTTTGACTTTTTCACTACAAAATTGTGTTCCAGTGTGTTGACGACAGATATTAGGGGTTTTAGTGTATTGTTGTCATACATTGTGGTGGAATGAAGTTTTATTACTTTGAGCACTGCACATATGAGTATTTTCCAAATGTCAACGTCAAAACACTGTTGAGAAAATGCTTTTCAAGAACGTCTCCTTGAAAATGCCTTACTCGCCGTAAAGTATTTAATAAACTAATCATTTAAGTTATAAGATGTCCCTTATCTTCCCGTCTTCAGACCACCAACACCCTGACAAGGAAAGAGACCTGCCAGGTGTTATCCAGACTCATTATAGAATTTTCACACAGTCTGATAGCATTTTTATCTGAACCTGTGTAACACTTCATGTAGCCCAAATGGAGAAAGGTAAACGGCGAATGTAATATGAGCTGCTCACAGAAAACTACTGAAGAAGAATATAAAGTAAACAACATACAGACCTTTAAATTATCTTTTGTTTAATATTTTTAACAGTATTGTGAACAACAAATACCTTTTTTTGTTATAAACAGAGCAACAATAGGAAGACGAAACATTTTTATAAAATTGTAAGAAAATCAGAAATTTTGGAGGAAAAAATGTATATTTTTATAATCAATGAAAGTAAAAAATACAAAGAATAAAACAAAAGAAAAAATAAAGTAACAATTCATAAGAAAAGTATTCATAGACTTTTTAAGTAATTTAAAGGCAAAACTTAAATTCTAGGAGACATTTTAGGAGTGCTTAGTTTTTAGCAAATCCTTAAAACAAGAAATTTTTATGGCATCATGTATGAACACAAACAATATAGTCTTATATAATAAGATCCAAATCTACAACTAGTAGATTTCATTAACAAAACTAATTCAATCACATAATAACATAGCAACTTAAAATATCTAAATAACATGTAAATAAGAGAAGCAATAACACCTAACTTGCATTTGAATACATTTTGGTAATCATTAAAAATCTACGAAATGAACTACTAAGCACTAAAATCTACCATCCATGGCATATAATAAATGTGCATGAAAGTTTTGCACTATTTTGAGTGCCTTTCATCAACTAAACTATAAACTAAAATTCTAATTCCAAAAGCAGATCACTACTTCTAACTTCGAAAATGGCAATTCAACCATTTTAAAACAAGTAATATCAACAATATATTCAAATTGTTAGTAATCAATACTGTATTAAGGCACAATAAGTATGTATGGCAAATCAGAGACCATAAATGGTACTGAATTAAACCGAACAATGAACAATAATTTTTCTTTTTAGTAAAATAAAAGAAATACAATATTTCTAATAAGATTTCATAACAATATGCAGTCATTAGGTAAACAATATGTATTCATAAAATCTCGTACATATTTAATAAGTGGCATCATACATTTAAATTTTACTTATTAAGATCAGAGTGCTTGTACTTGTCGATTAATAAAAGTGTTGCTTTTACAAAAATAGAGATCTATAGATTATTTCTCATGAGATTATTTTTCTTATTTGCAAAAAAAAAAAAAAAAAAATGGAGATCGTTATTTCCTTCTTTATCGGTTGAGTTGGAAATAAAGAAAGAAAAAAACATAGATTTTTTTGTTACAAACTATAAAAATCCTGAGATATTTAAATACAATAGTTATGTTAAACACTAGATCTATTCTTAACAAGAACAACCAATTTAGCACGTGAGCAAAAAATAACTTTCTTTTTTTTTTTTAGTAAACAATGTAATTAGATAAAATTATCAGGTACATGATTTCTTCAAGTCAAACATTGATAAGAATCGAATGTTAGTGGTAAGATTATTCAGCAATATTGCCTTTACTGAATTTTTATAATTCAATTGAGTAACATAGTTAAAATAAATGGCAATTACGTTTTTGGAATGTTTTCTCAATGAACTTTAAAACCAATATTTTCAGAGATCACATACTGAAGCTCATATACACATTTTTATTAAAAATATCAGATAGAAAAATACAAGTTTTAACAAAATAGACGCTTTAATTTAAAAGCAACAGTTTTATACATTTTTAACAGAAAATATATGCTCTCAACAACTGGGCGGGGAACTGACACACTATTTCGACCAGTTACAAATATGGCATTGGTTTTCCATTTTTTTTCACCTTTTTTATAGGCTTCCATACTTCATAAGTAATCAATTGATACCCAGGAATGTTTTACTGTCGGAAATTGTAAATGGGCCAAAAATATTATTTTTTGAGGTAAAGTCCCAATGCCGATGAGGTGGCAATGCTCAGAAGACGCTTTTTTGAGCTAGCTTAAATTGGACTTTTTTAAATTTATTTGCGACTAAAACAATACAAGAAACCCCACGAAAAACCGTGATGCGAGTTCAGCTGGAAAGATGGATGTTGACGGAGCAACCAAGATGTTTTCTCATGCAAATGAGTGAAAAGTGGCATTTCTTATTTCAATTATGTAATTGATGGGGATAGTAAAATCTTTAATTTTCAACCAATAAAATTCAAATTTTAACTACAGCTTTTTAATCAAATTTCTTATAATGTATGTAGGATTTTTTTATTTAAAACAAAGAATTATTCACCATTTTTGGAAAAATTTATATTTCTCAAAAATCCTATGTACTTGACTAGATTTTACCATCCTCTTTCAAAATCAATTTGTTTTTTTCTTCTATAGTAAAAATTTTCGCCTGCAAATTAAAAAAAAAGAGTGTGTGCCCATGAATAAAGAGTTTCTATTCATCAGAAACTTTACCACCAAATTTGTATTCGAAGAATTTAAATACATTTGTTTAGTATACTTTAACACCCCCCTATAAACATATGAGTTCCAGAATTGAAAAATATTAATTCATTTTTTATTTAAAAAAATTGAGAACATGATTTTTATTTGGAGCATACAAGGTGGTATTACCATAAATGATTTGTACTTTTGTGTTGTGAAAATAAACAACTTTAAAAACTTGGCAGTGGAGCTCTTCCGTTGTCAGTCTTAAGACCGCAGACGTTGACTTTGTAGCAACTATCATTAAAATAAGGATGATACAATGCTTCAAAAGCGCTTATACGTTTTCTGGGATCAAATTCAAGCATGCTCTAAAAAAAAAAGAAAGAAAAATGAAAATAGTAAAAAGCATCATTAAGAGCAGTAAACAGGGATTGTAAATTAATAGTATTTTAATTAGATATTAATCCAGCACAAATGGGAAAAATACATGGAAGGAATAATTTGTGCTCCATAAAATGGGCC
The DNA here is from genome assembly GCA_946811695.1 of Gonocerus acuteangulatus. Lineage (NCBI taxonomy): Eukaryota > Metazoa > Arthropoda > Insecta > Hemiptera > Coreidae > Gonocerus > Gonocerus acuteangulatus. The sequence goes on from OX328128.1 coordinate 61,235,977, forward strand.
TGGAAATGTCCTTTTCTCAAATGTTCATTTTAAAAGTTATATGCATATCTGAGATCAGTTATTTCTTTCTGTTCAATATACATATAATATTGAGTTGTCGGTTACCTAATTTAGTAATAGATGTACAATTAAAGGAAGAAACATCAAGGATCTTGCTTGAGATAATGATGTTGCACTTAACACGATGGATTCCATAGCTCTGCAGGAAATGATAAAAAGTCCGACTCTCAGAAACTGGTTCATCTTAGCACGGTTCCGTTCATATTCCTAGAGCCATAAAGGAATGGAAGCAGTAATTGGTAGGTTTTGATCTTTCGAAAGAAATATAAAATTACATCTCAAATAGAAGGAAGATTAAAGGCGCCATCACAACAGAAAACTGGCAGTATCCTAAGCGGAAATCCCCTTATCTTCTGATCGTTTAAAAATGGTTTCATTCGTTTTTGTGTGTTAAGGAACCTATAAAACGAGTACTACATAAGTTTTGTCGCCTGATATTAAGTTTTTCGGAGTTAAGTATCCTTTGCTAAAGTCCTATATCTCTACAGAAGAGATTCCTGAAAGCCTGAATTCTTCCAGAAACGGAACTTCACCCGGCCCTGACGGCATATCTGATGACTTTCTAAAAGCTCTTCCAGAAAATTGGATTAATTACCTGGAACGTTTGTTCAATAAAGTTATCTCAGAGGAAAATGTCCCCAAAAGTTGGTTACTCATTCACATGTCGATGATTTATAAGAAGGGATATAAAAATGTGGGGGCGAGGTTAGCTCAGTGGTAGAGCACTCGACTAATGAACTGGAGGACCAGGTTCAAAACCCGAGCGCGCACTAAAGATTTTTTCTTCTAGTGCTGCCGTTCGAGGGTTGGATTTGGGGTCCCAGATCGTCCCTAGGCTCACCCAGCCTTTAATTAATAATGGGTGCTAATGACTCTAGCAGTCGAAGCAGCCAAGGGGAAAATCAGGCGGCCGGAGCATAGTGCTGACCACACTATCTCCCTAGTGTGCCGAATGGTCAAGAATCAGATACCTCTACAGTATCTGCCCCTCTGGGCCCTTGTGGCCTGTTACAGGACTGATTTTTTTTTTATTATATATATAAAAATGACCCCATACATTATTGTGGTTATGCACTTGTGAACTGCATACTTAAGGTCTTCACCCAGGTTTTATTTATTTTTTTACAGTGCATCGACATCTTGGCCATTAGCACCGATATCCTGGTGCAGTGAGGAATTATCTCATCGCGCCGTGAGATGAGAAAATTCTTGCTGCCAGTGGGACTCGAACCCACCATCTCCCGTATGAGAGTCTAATGGGTTAGCCTCTAGACCACGGGGAGACTCTCCCGGGTTTTATTAAACAGATTCCTTATAAGGGATTAGGAAGTGAAGTAATTACCTGAATGCGAATCAGGATTCCACAAAGGGCAAGGATGTTTGGAGAGTATCTTTGTTCTAACTTCAATTATTCACATTAATCTAAGACTGTCTAAGCCCACGGTGTATGTAGCCTTTGTTGATTTTAAAAGAGCTTTTGATTCCATTTCTCACCAAAACCTTTGGCTTAAATTAAATAGCTTTGGGATTAGTCCTAAAACTCCTTGGATACTTCAGAACTTGTATAGTAATGCTTCCATTCAAGTGAAAGTTGGGAAGGAATCGACTCGTAACATAAAAGCTACTTAAGATCTGTTTCAGGGTGAAGTATTGAGTCAATTTTTATTCACATGTTTCTTTTCAAATATGGAATTATTTTTCAAAAGTAGAGGTCCAAAAGTTCTAAGCATAGACGGATATAATGACCTTGTACTCTTGTGTGCAGATGATGTCATAATCTTAGCAGATACTCCTGTAGATCGAAGAAACAAGTTGGCTATTTTAGATGAGTATAGACGATTAAACTCCTTGACTGTCAATACTTTCAAAACAAACATTCTCAAGTTCCATAAAGGTAAATGTAGGAAAGATCCAGATTTCTTGTATTCAGGAAAAGTAATTGAAGAAGTCCAACACTTTGCCAATTACAATTTTTTCTAAGTTTTATATCTTGATAAAAGAAAATATGAAAAAAATCCTTACATCAAGGAGAAATCTTCCTTCCCTGCACAGTCCTGGAACCACAATCCTCAAGTCTTGAGGAAGGTGGCGAGCGAAACTGTTGATAGACACTGAAACTTCTTCTGGCCATTCAATCTCCAGTGGAGTCCCAATTACTCTAAAAGTATTACAAGTATTTATTGGCAATCTTGCATCAATTTAATTCAAATAATCAAATTTCAATAAATTGAAATGTCTCATTATTGTCATCAAATATGATACATCCAATTTATCAATCAATAATTAATAACTGTAACTGAAACCCTGATGATTCAACTTTAGAAAACTTGTAATCTAAACCATGAGTATACTGTGAGATTTATTTTTAATAAACTAGTGTTGGTAGAGATTTTCTTGGGTATAAAAGCAGCAGATATGTATTTATGTGTGTGAATATAAATATATACATTTAAACAGGATCAAATTATCTAAAAACTAGGGGAGAACTCATACACATTGTATCAGCACGTACTTGTAAGAATGTTTATTAATTTTACATGCTGTGAAGTTGTGAAAGTTCTATACCTTCACCAGCAAACCGCTGCAAATTTGACTCAGTTGTAAGTGTCCACTCCTTAGAATACTGTTATTCCTTGTGTTAAATTTACAAAGTTAAAAATATATACATTTTAAAGTGTACGTCAAGGAGTACTGGGTACAAGATGAGGGAACTAACTTACAAGATGGAAGATGTAATATTGTAAGTGAGCAATGGAGAGGGGAATAGGGGATAGTTTTTCTTGTAACTAAGAAAACAATTAAATCATTGTCCCTTCACCAATGATCTTTTCTTGTGACTGTCTACTTTACCTCAGTTAAGGTATCCTTCTGATGTGACTTCAAACGAAGTCAAAAATAGCTTTTAATAAAAATCAATGATTATTCTTTCCTTCACCTGACCAATTCTAACTCTCCTATTTTAAATCTTACTTTTGTTAATGTTTTCTATTTACATAGTTACTAAGACTTTATTAGATGGACTATCTAAATTAGGATTAAATAATGACTTTAAATTCAAATTTTACAGCTCTTGATTTAATCAATCTGGTGGGATGCGCACCCACCCTTTGGCACTCAACTTATTGTATTGTTTATTTTATTTATTAAATCTATACATATAATCAAATTCTAATGGATTGCTGTCTTTACATGGAAGATATATGGGAAAAAATATATGGGGGGGGGGGGGGAGGGGCTTTATTAACGCAGTAGCACCCAAAACAATGATTTTTAGAATTTTGGTCTGTATGTCTGCTGTCTGTCAGGCATTCGCACTAGGGTTTAACAAACCCTAAGGGGTCAGCTTAGTGGCTCTGTCACATTTAAAAACCTAGGAGCCTGTATGCTTGATCCCTGATGGCTATACGCCTAATATTGTGTATAGAGAAGCATTACTGTAAAGTAGATTTTTTTTTTAAATACCCATACACAACGGTGTTTATAATCCAAAATAAACCAAAAGATATATCCAAAAATGCTACTCTAAGTCACTATCCACACGGACAAAGTCGAGGGCACAGCTAGTGTCAAATAAATCAAAAGTGAACCACTACATACCTAATTTATTCATAAAAAAATAAATCCCTATAGTCAATTAAGTTTTACACAGAAAGTTCTAGCAGGCGGCAGAGACAAAGGTGGAAACAACCAATTTATAAAGCTTAAATTTGAAGCTGGATAATGCAAAGTTATTTAATATTTGTTTGGCAGCTATCGATGGTGAATCTCAGTGAATGTATGTATGAATAGGGTTTAAGGACGAAGAGCGTCTAAGGTTACCATCGTCCTGAATATCAGTGAATTGGAAAACATTGGTAATAGTTAGGTGTGCCAATATTTTCATTTGATTTGGTGACATTCCTACCAATATCAATCCAGAGCAAGATTCTACATGAGGGGAGTTTAAGCCTTATATATATTGCGTGGCAGAGTTTAAATGAGGCTATACAAGCTACTAAGATGACCACCACAGTGGTCAACTAAATGAGGCGACCACACCACAAATGGTAAAGAAGATCCTGGAAATAGTATTAGATTATACTAATACTATTATCTCTGTTAGGTGTCTCTGTTAGACCCCTAACAGAGAGTGCAAGATTTGGCAGATATTTCACAAGGTTCTGTACACTGTAATTTTAATTGAAAATTTGGGTATAAGCAGTATGTGAGACGGGCGCTGTGATTACTGAGAACAAAAACAGTATTGTGAGGAAGTTTCATTGTAATAAAGTCAAGCTCTTGCATCAATTTATAACTGGATAAATCATGGGTCCATCAATTTTGAGCTAAAAGAATGTACAAAACAATTTACAGAAAGGGGAAAATTGGTTCCAAAGAATACAAAGACCATCTCCAAGCAAAGTCATGAGATAAGATTTACAGGATGATGAGAAGAATTTGCATTGATTATCTTGAGTAATACAATGTTTGAATGTTGCAATCAAGAAAAGAAAGCTGCATTTGGCAAAAAAAAAAGAAAAAAAAAAAAGAAGTTTTGTTTCATCAATGCTCTGCACCAGCTTTTAAATCAGTTAATCCAATGGCTAAAGTCAATAAATTAAAGTTTGAATTGTTTTTTTCATCTGCCCTATTAGCCAGATTTAGCCCCAGAGATTGTTTTCTGTTTTGAGAACCGAAAAAATAGCTGTTGTAAATAATTTTCCGAGAATGACGAAGAGAGATCTGCAGTTGATGACTAATTTGAGGATCCTAAGGACTCCTGCAATATATACATTATCGAAGCTATTGAACATTGCTCAGATAAATGTATCAATATAAAAGGAGTCAGTGGTGCATAGAAATAAAGATAGGATTTTTATTTATTAATTTTTTTTTTACGGCACAAATCTGGGCTATTAGCACCGACATCCAAGGTGCAGCGAGGAATTTTCCCAATGAGCCGTGGGATGAGAAAATTCATGCTGCCACTTATGAATCTAAGGCGCTAGTCACTAGACTACAGGAGACCCCAATAAAGATAGGTATTCCCAACTTTTTTGTTTTCTTTTTTAAATAGAGTATTTTTGGGACTAGCATTTTATTACAAATTGTCAAAGCTTTTTAGAACAAATTAAATTTTCAAGTTTTAGTCCACTTCTTTATTAAATTAAATTAATGTGAATTGTCGAAGACAAAATAAACATAGAAAGGCTTATTTGCAAATGAATTATTTATTCCTGATTTCTTTGGCAGGTTAAGCATTTTCACCAAGACGCAAATTGTGTAAAGCATGTTTCCTTAAAGGCATGCCATTTTTCATATGAGGAAATCTGTTGCTGGGCACTTATCTGTCAATGAGAAACAAATAATTCAAAAGAAAAAAAAAATATCTACTGTTCATATAAGAAAGATTGTTTATATTCAACTTATAAAATCAGTATTGAAGTTGATGACCAAAATTCAAGAAACCCATGAATATCAGCAATGAATGCTTATTTCCTTGGAACTTCACTCATCTTAACGGTTAGCAGAGTGATATGAGCAAAAGATCAGTGATATTTAGACGGTTGCATGATAGAAACATGCATTCCAAGGCCATTACTGCCAGAAAACTGCAACAAGCCAACTCATCCTTTAAATTCTTTGACAGTATTAACATAGTGAAGTCAGCCAAAGGGCAGTGATTTTTAAGATCGGGATGCCTGAGAAGGAAGTGGATGGTAAGCTTTTTTCTTGTGCAGATTGTTATGGGTTAAACAGGAGAAATAAAACAATTAATAGTTACAGTACCAGAAATGCCAAAGCTGCAAATAAATAAAATATATACCACTTGTATTTTTCAGACCTCAGTAACAACATTAATGCATCACATAACTTTGTTTCAAATGATGCTTGCTTATTTCACCCTGGAAGAAGAAAACACTTTGATCACCTTAAAAAAAATTGTTCGCTATGGCAAAATAAATCTGAAAATAATGGAAACGGATCATTCAAAACAACAATAAATAATTGAGAAGATATGGTCGACCGTTCAGAAGTAGGAAGCGTAGATCGTCGGGGTTTCGGTCAGTGTTCTTATTCAATAAAACACATTTTATATGCTAAAATGTATATTTATTGCCGCCAACGTTTCGGCTTGCTATACAAGCCATCTTCAGGGCTGTAAAAACATATATGGTGTAACAATCGTAAGGACAGAAACAATAACAAAAACAATAAAAAAAAAAAGGCTAGAAACATTAACATAAATATCAGTACCTATATGCTTGAAAATATAAATATAAATATATATAAATATATATATATATATATATATATATATATTTATATTTATATTTTCAAGCATATAGGTACTGATATTTATGTTAATGTTTCTAGCCTTTTTTTTATTGTTTTTGTTATTGTTTCTGTCCTTACGATTGTTACACCATATATGTTTTTACAGCCCTGAAGATGGCTTGTATAGCAAGCCGAAACGTTGGCGGCAATAAATATACATTTTAGCATATAAAATGTGTTTTATTGAATAAGAACACTGACCGAAACCCCGACAACAATAAATAAGAGTGTTTGAACGATTAAACAAAAACAAAATATATATATATATATATATATATATATATATATATATATACACAAATAGTTTATACATATATTTTGTGTAACAAATCAACAAACACATCAACTCTAAGCATTTTCTTGACAAGGATTCAGCAAATGCCACTATTAATCTTAACTTTTTGCTGTCAAATTCATTTGCTAGCTAAGCATCAATTTATCATTTAACTAGCCCTATTCTGCACCACCACTTATTTATTCATATTACCTTGATAAAAAGAATAAATAAAATGGCGGTTTTAATAAGATTTTGACCTCATAAAATGTAGGAAAAAAATATTTCCACAAGATAATAATTATCTTCAGAAGAATAATAGCCAAAATACATAAATCACATATTTTATATGTTTTTAATTTGTTTTATTTTTTTTGACTAGGTTAATTTCATCTTCGATCATTTTTTTTTTTTCAAGCTATAAAATAATTCATATAATAATTTTCAGAGAAAATGTTATAAGCAAGAAGCTAGCAAGATTGAAAGTATATAGTTGACCTAACAGTCATGACCTTAAATTACTCGTAAACTTGAATTCTGGATTTTGAAAGTAGGTAGTCACAATTTGGACAACTTTATTAAACATCACATAAAAAAATGAAAGCTTTTAATGATGATGAGCCACAGTCTAGTGTTATGTATAAATATTTTTAAATATACCTGAAGATTTTGTCCAGCTGATCTCCTTCGGAAACACCAGGGAAAAGGGGAGAGCACGTTATCATTTCTGCCATAATACAGCCGATGGACCAAACATCAACAGGAGTGGCATATGGGCAACCTAAAAGGACTTCTGGACTTCTATACCACAATGTCACAACCTGCAATTGACTTCCATATAGAAACACACGCAGTGAGTATCATTCATATTATATTGGAGAGTTAGTGATGTTGGGGCTGTGTTATTGCTATAAGAAAGATAAATTCTATATATTAAATATTGAACTCTTTAAGACCAGAAAATAAGATAACACAGAGTTACATCGCTTTATATGATTTTATAGTGAAATTATAACTTAAATATTTTTGGTGGGCCAACTTAAAGTCATATAAAATTAATTAAACTAGTTTTACTTTCCAATATATTTTTTGATGAATAACTAGCAATTCAGAATGAAGTCACTCAAAGTAACATAACCCAAGGTCAGTTTTTTTTTTGTGTGTGTGTTTAACAGCGTATCAACATTAGAGCTATAAACGCCGGGCTATCTACAGGTTGCCACCCTTTTCTATAATGCCAACAGCACGTGGTCGGTCACCCATTCAGGTACTGGCCACGCCCGACATTGCTTAATTTCGGTGATCTATGGGAACCGGTGTACTCAACGTGGCTATGGCCGTTGGCCCCAAGGTCAGTGTTGGGAAAATTACTCGAGTAAATGAAAAAAAAGTAAAGAGTGAATTATTCACGGACTATGAGTGATGAATAACGATTAAATTACTCATTACTCTCATGGTCATGAGTGATGAGTGATCACTCATTAATTTTTTAGCCATGAGTAATTCAGTCATCACACATTTAATCATGAGCCACGATTAGAAAACGCGGGTTGATTTTTAATTAATTAGGGTAGGGGAAAAAAATGTATTTATAATTTCTTCTTCTTCTTTGTCTTCCTCTTGTGCCATTACTAGCGTCGATGAGCCTCGGTATTTATAACTTACTATTGCCAAATGATTGATGAGTAATGATTAAGAGTAATCACTCATTCTTGAGAGTGATGAAAATCTTGATGTATGAGTGATGAATAACAATTAAATTTTCATTCATTAAATTTACTTGAGTAATTGCACAACACTGCCCAAGGTTTACTTGTGTCAAAAATATAAAAACAGCAATTTGCTTCCAATTCATTGAGAAGAGATTATTGACCATTGACATTGAAGGTAGATATTGTCGGGATTCGGTTGTGCAGTTATCAAAACTACATATTTTAGGTTAAAAATGTGTTAAATTCTTGACGATGTTTCGGGCAAGATAAGTTTTAACTTCCTTGTGGATGAGTTCTCTATTTTCTCATCATTCTTGAACCTCAAGCCGAAATATAGACAAAAATATGACACATTTTGTCTATAAAAGGTAGTTTTATCAAACACATGACCGAACTCCAATATCTACCTTCATAATTATTTTCTGTTAATTTCCTAATAACAGTCTAAAAGAACTTACCACAGACGTGAGCCTCATTTCGAAATCATAAGTTTTAGCAAGACCAAAATCTGCTAACTTGACAATACCATCATTTGTGATGAGTAAATTTTGAGGTTTCAAGTCACGATGTAGAATTCGGTGGCTGTGTAGAAAATCAATCCCATGAAGAATCTGATGGGTGAATGACTGAAATTGCAGAATAAGAGAAAGATAAGAAAAGAGCATAATTTAATTTTTACATCAATTCCCGCAATTGTAGAGAATAATTTAATAAAACATTGACATAAGATAAATAAAAAACCTAGAAAAATTAATTCTCAGGTATTATAGCTGGGCAGTGGGGCCAATACCATTAAGAAAACATGTTTATGTGCCAGTCCACTTAACCTTCCTTTTGAAATCTGCACCTAACACAGTATTTTACGGCAGAATGTTTTTTTTGTTTGTTTTTTTTTTTCAAATATTTTGTTTAATACTCGAATGGTTAGCCTATTCCGCTATGAGCTTCATAGCACAGCAGAGCAAGTTCATTCGTCAACTAGAGCCAAAGCTTTGGAGAGACAGCACTACATCATATTTATCAGAAGGCAATATCATTGTCATATAAGCCGAATGGAGTCGAAGCTTTAGGGAGATGACAGAGCAGCTTGTTTACCTGAAGCCAATGTTCTGTGATATAACTATTAGCCAACCCAAGCCTAAAGCAGGAGATTCTGGATTCAAATTCCAGCCTTACCAGTTAAATTTTCCAACAAAAATATAAATTTCAAATTGTCACAGGCGTTCCTGTGCACTTTACAACGGTTTAATATATTTTAATGTTATTTTCTAATCATTTTTTAACTATCATTAGGGAAGGCCCCAGAGTCAAAATTGAATTGCTTAACTATCATTAATTAGAGTTTTTTACCTGTAATATATCATATAAATATCAATAAAGTAAAAAAAAAAAAAAAAAATATTGGTACAGACATATTTATTTCTAAATATTCCACTGATTTATTGTACGATTAAGTTATCCATGGGGTCGAGGTTAGCTCAATGGTGGAGCACTGGACTAATATGCTGAAGGACCTGAGTTCAAATCCCGAGCAAGCACTGAAGATTTTTATCTTCTATTGCCTTCGTTCATGGGTTGGATTCGGCCTCCCTGACCATCCCTAGGCCAACCCAGCCTTTAAATAATTTATAAGTGGGTACCTTGGTGCCAAGGACCCTAGCAGTCGAAGCAGCAAGGGGAAAATCAGGCGGCCGGAGCTCAGTAATGACCACACTATCTTCTTATGTGCCATATGGTCATTAATCAGATAACTCTATAGTATCTACTCCTACCTCAGGGACTTTGTGGCCTGTTACAGGACTGATTTTTGTATCTAATTGTTAAGTTTTCCATGAGGATGTCCATTTTTTATTATTGAGATTTTTTTTTTCTTTTACTTGTGCCTTTCATCTCAGAAGGAATACCACATGAACATAAATTATAGGTTTATCATATTTTAAAAGTAATTAAAATTTTTCTTGGTTGCTAGTTTGTAAGGTCACACAAAATGGCTATTTGATGTCATATCCTTGTTTATTTATTGGTTCGGCAAATGTTGTAACTGTGGCGATTGCTTGGAAAAACTACCAGGCCATAGAATTCAAATCCATTTATAGTTCCTCTTAAGATAGTTATTAGCACTTTCCTCCGAAGGAAAGTAGCTATTGAGGTAGGACTCATGACGGAATTTTTGAAAAATTTCTTCAAATCTTTATCGATCCTACCTAGTAGACACCGAAAATGACCTCCGTTAAAATTTATATATATATATATATATATATATATATATATATATATGCATATATATATATATATATATATATATATATATATATATATATATATATATGTGTGTCTGTTAACACGATAGCGGCCAGAGTTTTTGTTTTTTCGTCACGAAACATGGTATATAGCATTCAATTAGCAAACGATTGAACGAGTTCGTTAACCACCAAAGTCGGTCCGCCCGAAGGGGGGGTTTACCCCGAACCCAAAACACTAATTTGACTATTTCAGCCGTAATATTTGTTATATTTCAACGAAACTTGGTATTCGTAGTGGTAATATAGAGAGAAAAGTGAGATATAAAAATGAACTAAATCGGTTCATTAGAAGGGGGGGTTTACTCCAGACCCACAATACCAATTCGCCACTACCAGCCGTGATTTTTGGTATATTTCGACGAAACTCGGTATTCGTAGTGGTAATCTACAGGTAAATATGTGTTGTAAAAATAAACTAAATCGGTTCATTAGAAGGGGGGGGGGGGTTTACTCCGGACCCAAATTCCTAATATACTCATACCGGTCGTAATTTCTGCTGTATTGTAACAAAACGCGGTATACATCGTGGGTAACTCATGAGAAAGAAGTGTTGTAAAAATGAGCTGAATCGGTCAATCGGAAAGCGGGGGTTTAATTTGTAATATATTTCAATAGAAAAGCCAGCCAGACGTAGATTCACAAAGCCGCCGCAAGGAGCGCTTTCTACCACTAGAGTGACTGTATCCTGTTCCTGCCTTAGATCAAAATACGATAATATGAGGTTTTTTGTATTTATTACGTAGTGTAATAGGTACCATGTGTAAACATAACTCTGGAAGCAAATTAATAATTGATCAGTTACTCATTACAAATTTAAAAGAGAACTATTCATGTTTTTATTTTATTTATGTAGGATATTTTAAGCAAATTGTTCTGGAAAGCAGTCTACACTACCCAAATACTGAGGAAAGTGCTTAGTTATGCAGCTCCTGCGTGACGGACTTTTTATAAATAAAATAGCACTAAAGAGATTTTAAATCTAATATTATCTGATCCAGTAAAAAATACAAAATTATATAAAAATGGGGATTGAACAATACTAACTTTGACCGTTGATATAGGCAATCCACCAGGAGGACAGTTCTGCATGTAGGTGGCAAGGTCCTGTTCGACATGTTCAAACACTAAAAATATTAAAATCTGATGTTCTTTTTCCAAACGCCGCCCATGGCAAACATCTAACAACCTAATCATATACAAAAGGAAGTATTATAGTCAAGAAAAAACTGAAATGTCATAATTAAATAAAATAGAATTATTATTTTACAGCAATAAATGAATTACTAATATTATTATTATTATTATTATTAAATTTTAACATCCATTTATTATTAACTAATGATGAATATTAACAAGTAATGTTACTATTAACAAGTTAATAATAATTAAATTTACATTAAATATTAACGAGTAATTCATTTATTATTAACTAATAATAAATATTAACAAGTACTGGTAATATCCAAGATGCTCAGCAATTTTCTTAACCTGTTAATGGGTATGACGAAATGTTTTGTCACAAACTACTATTGCAATGGGTATGATGAGATTTTTTGAGTAATTCTTATCTACATAAAACTTTTGATGTCTTATCTATTCAATCTTAGCGCTGTAATATGCGAGCATGTGGGTTACGTTTTTGAAATGTCACGTATTTTGCATATTACTAATAACTTATTCCTCTCAATTCTGGCTAAGTAAAGATTAATGGATTTCTAAGCTATATTTAGTTTACTTACCTAATAATGTTAGGATGAGCGTATTGATCAAGTTGCTTCAAAGTAGATATTTCTCTTAGCATTGACATAGGAACTCCTTCGGTTGTAAGTGGAACCTTTATTTTTTTTAGTGCGACAAATGCATTTTCATTTGACCTCTGGCGAGCTTTATAAACAGTTCCATAAGCACCTATAATTTTTTTTATTACTTATTAGATTAGAAAAAAAAATCCAATATACAAATAAAAAGTAGGAGAGTGATCATAAAACAAAAACTGTAGCCTTATACACTGATTAATCAAAATGAGTATATAAAAAACCAAATAGTACTGAATCATTTTACAAATTATGGTTGGTAAATGTATCACAATCCAATGTTGAACAGCATTGATGGCTCAGGAGGAATAAGTCCTACTACCTATGGGGCTGTTTGAGGGCTCTCTTCCACACTAAGGCCCAGCGCACACAGTGTGATCAGTTGTGCATACAACTGTTTTGTGACCTCATCAATATATTGGAATGGAGAGGCCACTGGTTTTTGACAATCTCAAACTAGTCTGAAACCAGACACGTACAACCGTGGGCCCACGGATTCAGTTGCATTGCAGACTTAAGTTGTACAAAACCATATGGTGTTTTGCTGGTCTATCCAACTGAGACAGCTTTCTTGCCGCCTCAAATAGTCAAGAGTTTACATTATTGCTGATATAAGGATAAACCCAATGCTCTCTCTGTGATCTTCACCATCTTCGGTATTGATAATAGTTAACAACGTTTTGTATCTTTTTTTCTCTTCAAACACATCATTCTGGATAAAGGAAGCCTGTTAAAGAAAAATAGCATTGTTCAATGATCCATTCAAATGAGTCATACATACGTCACTGCATTCAACCAATAGGCTTGGGGGGGGGGTGTTCAATGAATATTTAACAACTCCAGGTAGTTGTATTTCTTACTTCATTATTATTCAAATTAGTCATGCATATATTACTCCATAATTCATGGGCAAAAAATATCATTGACAGAGTTCAATTGTCCCCTAGCCTTTACCTTTCCTGACTCTACAATTGAAGGTCATAATATGACCGTCATATACTGAAAATACCATTTAAACATGAAAGAATGGTCATAGCCCTTACAAAAATAAATAAATAAAGAAATAAGTTAAAATGTTTCTATTAAGAAAAAGAAGAAAATTTATATCGAAAGGGTAGTATTTTATTTAATGGTAAGTTAGAATTCTTGATAGACTTTGTTTTTTAAATTATATGATTTTTGTTTTTAATAAAAGTGATTTTTGGGTAGTTACCTACAAGGTACCCCCAATAGCCTGGATAGGACTGTTGCCTTTTCTTTTTTCAAAAGAAAAGCCATCGCCCGTAGTGGGAATCAAACCCATAACCTTAAGCACAGAGTGCTCATGCCTTACACTCACGGCCATTGGGCCTCCTTGTCTGAATTAGTTTATCCAATGAAATAAAATTTACAAATACGGTGTCAACTAAACACCTTGATGATAAGTGTGCTTAGTTATGCAGCTCCAGCATGAGAGACATTTTTACATTATGCTAAAAAATGTTAGTCTAATCAGAATAAATAAATTTTAAAGGTTCAGATAATATATTTTTTTTTTCTTTTTGGAATGAACCATATAAAGAATTTAAAAATGGAAGAACTACTAATATGAAAAAGTAATCTCAGATATTTTTGACCCAAACTACACATACTAGCTTTGTTATATGTCATGATGTAAAGTAAGGATAATAGACCTCTGATTTATTCCTTTTTCAAAAATATTTTTACGGTTACTAATTATTATTATTATGAAAGTTAGATAAATAAATAATTTTAAATATTTAGAGTTTTTAACAAAATTATATAAGATTATTCGTATAAAATTGTTTTAGTGCACAAAAATATTTTACAAATAAGGTAACCCCCAACATGTGCAAAATTTAAAAACATACCATTTCCAATAACATCCAGTTCTACATAATTATCAAGCGAAGATACAGATTCAAAGCCGAGTTCTCCCAGCCTCATTTTTCCTAGAAAATATAGTTTTACATTAATAAAAGTAAATATACCCCACACATTTAAGTATACTTTAAAAACACCCTTCCTGAACCTTATGCATGCAGTGAAGATTTTATCTTCTAGAGCCGCAATTTCCTCTAGGTTAGGATCCCAAAAAAGCAATGAGCTCTTACATAGGGGAAAATCAGGCGGTCAAAACATGGGGATCATGAAAATATTTTCGTAAAGCAGTACGCAGAAAATTCTAGGTGTAAACAACATTTTTCATCAAAATATGTTGTCAAAAATAATCCTTGCTGTTCTTTTAAGTTTTATCCCCCTTTTTATTGAATTTTAAAAGTAAAACTTTTTAAATAAAATATTAAAACTATATAATAATACTGTAGTTGTGTTTATTTATTTATTTAAATGTTAACATCCAGTATTATTAACTAAGAATTTTAGGACAGGTTATCTATAGGTTACCACCCTTTTCTAGCCAGGATAGGGCTGATGCCATAGCGGGAATCGAACCTATGACCCTTGGCACGGAGTGTTAAGTGCTCATGGCCACCGGGTAATTGTGTTTATAAGAACAACAAAAACTTTATCAAGTAATTTTCAATGGGGCAATCTTAGTTGGTGAAATGAGTACTTAAAAAATCAAAAGTATAGTTTTTTTAATGATTCTTTGTGATTGCTTTCCTCTTTTTTTTTATTGCTTGATGCATCTGATTTTAGCAGTAAATTGGATTTACCAGTAAAACGAGATACGTAAAATAAGAAATAATTCTGGGTTGTTTTTAATAGAGTTTTCCACAGAGAAATCAAGTAGACTGAGCTAGTAATTTCCGCTTTTTTAAGTTGTCTGTGCATAATGGTGCCTAGAATCCTACTTTCTTTCAAGATTTCATTAGATTAGGTGTTTTAATGCTTCTCATAATACTAACTTTATCTATTCCAAGCTTTACAAATAACGCTAGGGACAAGAACAGAAATGTACTATGATGACACAGTTCCAGTGAGTCGGACATTTATTTTTATTTAATTTCACAACAAAATGAATCAATTTAAAGTATGGGATATTCAATTAAATTTTAATGATAGCTGCAAAATGTCAACATGCAGAATACATAATCGTGTTGGTTAATATTCTTTTTTCAATCGATCAGAGTTCAAAATAAAATTATCCTGGCCTACACAACAACAAGAGCTTGTTTATTATTATTATTATTATCTCTAATAATTAGACTTCTTCAATCTCTGGTATTCATCAAAACCTGTGATAGCTCAAAAATAATTTTCTCTTGTTCATAGAAAAATCACCTATCTCTATTATGGAAAGAATAATGATAACTCAAAAGAAAGTATATTATAGTTTAATTTGATTTTAATGATATATAGGTATATATTTATCTGTTCATACTCTTTGGGCAAAGTTCGACCCTTTGGTAACAGTTAAATGAAAATATTCTAACAATTTAGGTTTGTACCAATTTAACCACGCTGTACTAATTTGACCCCATATTACGGTAATACTCAAACATCAACTAAAATATTTAAATGAGATTTATGCCAATATTTCAAATAGATCAAATCTATACCATCTTTGAAAATGGACACAGGCCAAAATGCCCACAAAATTCTCATTTTGCACTTTCTTGCAATCTTAACATTTTAAACTTCAATATTTAACATAAATTTCGTATTACATATACTCAATATATAGACAATGATATATTGTTATTTTATTGCAATTTTATAAAATATTGTGTTTTATCCAGCTAATGAATATTGATGGCAGAATCAATTTTGTTTCAATTGACCCTCAGACCGTTTGTTTAAGCCATGTCTCCCTTAGGGTCACTGAACCTATTTATCAGGGAAGCAATTCTAAAAATAATCCGCAGAGCATATGAAAATTATAAATGTGATTAGCAATATTTGAACTTAAATAAGGCTTACAGAAGATGAAATTTCAACAATAATGCAAAATTAATACTACTGAGAATGTTTTGCTCGGAAAAAATTATATTTTATCCTTAAGAACTATTGAAAAGCATATGCACAGATAACAAATTTAAATTGGTTTATATGAATCAAATTTTGGCCAGAGATTAAAAATTAAACAGAAAATATTTGCAGGTATAAGTTACTTCTAGTTACTTTCCATGGCCAATATAAATAAATAAATATATATATATATATATATATATATATATATAAACACACACATATAAGTAATTTACACAAAAATAAGGCATGCTTATTTCAAGAGAAATAAAAAATACTCACACAATATGTAGTAATACTGAAAAAATGCTTTTAAAGTAGCAGATGTCAAAAGCGACAGGTGCCACAAACAGCAGCCTGTTCCTTTGACTGACTACACACAAAGTAGCAATGCAATCAATTAGAAAATTCTGAGCCACCTCCTTTTAATAAAATAAAATTTGGCTGAATTGGCATAAATACGCTAGTACTACATTATACTAAAAAGCCTTAAAATTGAAACACATTACTCCATTTTAAAAGAAGATGGCAAAATAAATAATCTCCAAATATATAATTTTTTTATAAAGAAATATATAAATAATTTAACTTATAAGAAAGAAATACTAACGATTAAAAATCCAAATTTCACCCAAAAATAATATTCCAAGTAACAATTATTGCATTAATACTGATGATTAGTATTTCAGTTAAGTTTGCTAAAATATAAATTAAATTTCCAAGATAAGAAATTGTATGTCAGGGATAAATGGATATGACATTCACCTTCTGAGGCCAGACATTCAAGGTCCAAGGACCAAAACCTGACTTGAATTAAAAAACAAAGGACTCACCGGTTCTGTTGAATGTCTTATCCCAGGCAATAACACTTGTTGATTCACAAGAAATGAAGGCAATTTGACAATAAGTTGGAATATATTCAGGCTTAAACCTAATACTCTCTAAATACTGATAAGGAGGTTAAAGGGCCCAAAGCTCAAGCAATCTAAATAAAAAACTGTGAAAAAGACCTTCAACAAATAAGGGCCTAACCAAGAATGAAGGCGCGCTTTCATTCATGTGATGGTGGGGGTGGGAGATTCAAGGTGGAGGTGCCCCCTCTACTGCTTCAAATTTTTGACTTTTTCACTAAAATGAATTTAGTAATATTAAACCAAATATTTTCGGTTAAAAATTTCAATTAAACGAATTGTTAGGAGAAAACTCATACTATTTTATCTTATACTACAGATAGTTATTTTATAATGCTTTTTGCTAATTGTTTAGAATTAAACAATTAAAATGGTAATATTAAGTATAAATTTCTCGTTAATCCAACGGTTTATTACTCAATTAGTTCCTTCAGTAAATAATGTAAAATACTAGGAAAGCCTAAAAATAAAAACTTTGCGCTAGAACTAAAGCTATAATACGCAATCAGGGATTAGTTGGGATTCAGCTAAGAAAACATCAATACGATTTCTGTAAAAAAATCTGTATTAAGGACGTTTCGACTACTCTTTGATAGCCTTCGTCAGCATCTATCTACTTAAAAAAAAATAACGTGTTAAATTACCCAGGGATCAATTTCAGAAGCCTCCATGAATCAGAAGACATATTTTCGTTATTATGGTTTGAGGAATAATTCATCTTGCCAATGGACTCATGGTGTGGTTTCATTCTGATCCGCTAACTGGAAGGGCGCTTGTCGTGAAAAAATAAAAAGGATTTGTAGCCATCTTTTCACGTAAAGAGGGGGAGGGCTTCACCCCGAAAGCAGGAGTGACTTTGACGTGCAACTTAAAAATCTCTAATTCTTTACAACTGCTGATGTTTAATCGCCGTAAGAAAGAGAGAGCTTTATTGCCGCTACCTTCCCTTCTTGCACAGACGAGGCTAAATTTACAACCACTTTTTTGGGGGGCGGACAAGGAGGACGAGTAAGATGCCAAAACTAAAAAGACATATGCAACAATGTAGAAGATAATTCGACATTAAAACGACAGAAGATTCAAAAAGAATTATTCATTCTGAAGATAATCTTCTCCAGAAATTCAAAGAACGAATTATTTTAGAATAAAATATTTTCATTTTATCAGGTTTTATATGGTAAACATCTATTGAGCCTGACAGTTGATTCTCGTCAGTTTTTTCGACTACACAATTTTATAAGAAAACTATATCAGTACATCACGGTGTACAAATTGTAAGCAGTTTTTTAATAATTATTTTTAAGGCGTAGCAAATTATTTATTTATTTAAATAAATAAATTAGTAGATTTTGAAAAACATCTGCCTCTAATTCTAAAAAAAAAGGACAGTACCTACTCAGATTAGAGAGCACCTACTTTCCACAAATAGTAGTTTCCTGAATCTCTTTGGAGGGGTTAAAAAGTGTTTACCTTCTGTGAAGGTTAAGTCACCTATGGACCATCAAAGCCTTTTAATTGTTCTGTGATTCAAAATTTTACCTGTTACTAATCATATGGAGGATGAACAAATGCATATCCAAAAGACATCTCTTCGGGAAGAATCCGTACAATGAGTTCATCTATTAGATATGTTATATTTTTGCTATGGCTGTCTTATCTCCTTATTTGTGCTATACTGTTATTCACTAGAGGATTTCTCGTTAACCGGAATGTTCTCAACAAGAAAGCTCTTTGTGCAGTATCATCCACCTGTGAGCTTAGTGATATTTCTCAAACAGCAGAATCTAGCACTTTGGAAGTCCAGCAATTTTGTATCAAACAAAATCTCAAGCTCAAAGCAGTTATAGTTATTATTGATGCCTTGCGATATGACTTTGTAGAATTTAGTGGGAACCTCAGCAACTTGGAGCCTTATCACAAGAAATTAACAGTTATAAATGAATTAGTCTCTACAAATAAAGGTCGTCTTTTTAAATTTATTGCAGATCCTCCTACAGTAACGTTTCAAAGAATACATGGATTAACTACAGGTAGTCTTCCAACATTTATTGATATTGGCTCCAACTTTGCAACGACTGAAATAGAAGAAGATAATATTATTGATCAATTTTTATCTCAGGGGATGAAAGTTGTGTTTATGGGAGATGATACATGGTCAAAAATTTATCCTCGAAGATTCCACCGTGCCTTTCCTTATCCCTCATTTAATGTATGGGATTTGGACACTGTTGATAATGGTATCAAGAAAAACCTAATTCCTGAAATGAAGAAAGGAGACTGGGATGTAATAATCGCACACTTCTTAGGAGTTGATCATTGTGGGCATACTTATGGTGCAAGACATCCAGAAATGGCGAGGAAGCTTACTGAAATGAATGAAGTTATTGAAGAAATCACTAATGAAATGGACAATTCAACTGTTCTCTTTGTTTTTGGAGATCATGGTATGACAGATAATGGTGACCATGGTGGTACTACATTAGAAGAAGTAAGGTCAGCTCTTTTTATTTATTCTAAAAGAGAAGAATTATTGTCTCAGTTTCTTGATGAAGAACAAGTATACCAAGTCGATTTAGTGCCTACTTTAGCTAATCTTCTTCAAACACCCATCCCATTTTCTAGTGTTGGCCGAACCTTTTTTATTCCTTCTAATAATAATTTAAACAGTCAAAAGTGCTCTTTACTAGGTTTATGGTCTAATGTAAATCAAGTTACTCATTACATAAGGGAATATTCAAATAACAAGTGGTCACCCTTTCCAAGCAGTACTTTGGAAAGGCTTTTCCGTTCATATGATATACTTAAATTAAAGTTTGAATCTAATATGATTGATAAGGATGCCTTCATTTATGAAACTAGAGAATATTTAAAGAATATTAGAGAATTATGTCAGAGTGTTTGGATTCAGTTTGATACTTACTCCATGTCCAGAGGATTAGTTCTTATGTTTCTAACATTAGCTTTAGGCTATATAATTGTGGATGGTCTTCAAGGAATGCTTTTTAAGGATATAATTGAAGGTAGTTGTTTATGGGTTGTATTTATTGGATTTGGATTCTCATTTGTATCTACTCTTATTCTGTACAACTTCAGTTTGGTTTCTAATTTTGATCTAACATTATATTTTATTACTTGTACGGTTTCAATAGGTATTCTTTCTTGTATTATAGTGTTTAATTGGTATTCAGTAGCTGAAAATTGGTACAAGCTTAGTAAAAGTAAAGATGCACTGAGTATATTTAGTAGACTTGTTGCACTATTAGCAGTTATAATAATGTTTTCGAATAGTTATATTGTTGAAGAGTCTACAGTTGTGGCCTTTCTCTTGATGAGTCTTCTGTGGATGACTTTTTATGAAATGAAGCCAGCTGATTTAGTAACTAATAAAAAAACTGGTAAACAAGATGTGAGCTTTCGAACCTTTTTGACCTCTGTGAGGGGAAAAGTTTTTATACTTACAATTATTACTAGTGTGCTCATAAGATTATCATTTTTTTATTGGCAGTGTCGTGAAGAACAGACTCAAAAGTGTGTTGTAGACAAAAATGTTTCCAAAACAGTAGTTTGTATTGTGACCATCTTCTGTTTAGCCCTATACATCACTGTAATTCGAATTTCTCTTCGGAACCTAGGAAATTTGGCTGGATTGTCCCCTACAGTTTTTATTGGACGCTATTGCCCCACAGTTTGTGTTGTTTGTTGCGGTTGTTACTGGGTTCTTAATTCACTTCCCCCTGATATTAAACCACGTATATTCCTTCCATGGCAACTTCATTTGTTCCCAGAAATTGTATTTTTCACTTGCATATTATGTTTAGCTATTATATATCGCCAGCCTTTATTTGTCTACAATGTGAAGTGGGATTCATACTATACAAATGATAATGTCATTCCTACAATATTCAATAAACTTAAATCTGTGATGACTCATCGGTACAATATGTATAATGAAGATAATCCAATTGTTTATGGCCTAGCAACTGTTTACAGTGCCACGTTTATAAACATTGCCGTATTTATGACATTGATTTTATCTATTTTACTCGGAGGTCATCGAGCTCTAGTCGTTGTAATTATGGTGATAACGATTGCTTTGCTGGCAACTATTTTAGCTGTTGTTAAGCTGGACAAGCAAAATAACAGGGGTCTTTTAGCCGTCCCATGGTTTTCAGTATTATGCTGGGCTCTGTCAAGCTCACATTTCTTTTATGGAACTGGCCATCAAGCATCTTTTCTCTCGATACAATGGGATTCTGCTGGTATTTTTGGGGAAATAACTTCAACTTTTCTTCCAGGTGTTCTAGTCATCCTTAACACCTTTGCTTCACAGCTTCTTCATGCTCTTCTCCTACCTATTCTATTTATTATGCCTTTTACTCTTAGTATTATTTGGCCTGATCTCGTCGCTGGTTGTACAGATATTAAGAAAGGTGAAATTATCCTCTATTTAAAAGAGGACACGAGATTGCATGGGGTTTTTTCATTAATTGCTCGTTACATACTTTTTACTGGTTTTCGAGTATTTATGTCTATGTTTTCTGCTTGTATTCATTCACGTCATTTAATGGTTTGGGCCATATTTGCTCCAAAATTTATTTTCGAGGGCATTGCTTTTTTGTTATCATTACCATTTCTCCTAATAGGCTTTTTATTTGTTGAAAGAATTTCACACAGAGTAAAGAACATGTTACGAGAAATAGATCCAGGCTTATTAAAAAGTTAATGTAGTTTATGAAGTGTTCATTAGTTTTTAAGATTGTTGTATTTGAACTGTGATAGATTTTTTACCTATTTATGATTAAATGTACAAATTGCTGTGTTAAGAAATGTAACTACCTAATTCATTTTCAACATTTTTGTAAGGAAAATATGCTATCGCAAAAACTTGTACATTAAAACTGTTAGAATTACACTTTATAATACTTATTGTTAAGATATGTGATAATACATAGTATTCATGTAATAGTCATATTTGCACAGCCTGATTTCAAATAATAAGAAAGTGTTATTTTATTTTACTTTTTTGTTTTCTTTTTCACGTTTGTATTAAGGTCGACTAATTTATTGAATGTTAAAAATTTAAGACAAATTGTTAAAAAAAAAAAAAAATTAGCTAAATTTATTTCTTCTTTTGTTTGTTTGTGTTGTTTTTTTAGCTTTTAGTATTTATAGAACAAAATTTTAAAAAATATCTATTTTGTAGATATTTATTAAATGGCCTTTTCAACTTACAAGGCAGCTATATCTTGGCAAATAAAGAATTTAGAATGAAGATATTGTCTTATTTTTATCGTTATGGTCATTGGATGTAATACTGTAGGAATTACAAAAAATAAAACTTTTTTAATTTCAGCCTAGATATCGTAATAAATTTTGTCTCATCATCACATAACTAATGGAATCCTCAAGTTGTTTTTTGTTTTTTTACTGCACACCAATAACATCCATTAGCACTGGGCTATCTTCTAGTGTTTCATTAGTGGTTTGCATTCGGGGTCCCAGACCCTCCCTAGGCCCACCTATCCTTTAATTAAATTATTAATGGGTACCTGCAAAGGGGAAAATCACGTGTCCGGAGCATAATACTGCCGGTACTAGCTTATGGTTGCATAGTATGACTTATGGTCAAGAATCCGATTCCTTTACAGTATCTGCCCTTCTGGGCCCTTGAGCCCTGTTACAGGGAAGTTTCTTAACGGGCCCTGAAATGAGAAAAATCCCTGCTGCAGGCGGAACTCGAACTCCCATCTCCCGCATAAAAATCCAAGGTGTTAGCCACTAGACACAGAGAGACCTGCCTCAATTTTTTGTTTATATAAATTTTAACGTCCATTATTATTGACTACAATTGTTGGGATGGGTTATCTATAAGTTACAACCCTTTTCTAGCCAGGATAGCGCTAATACCTTTTCTTTTTTCCAAAGAAAAGCCACTAACCCATAGTGGGAATCGAACCTACGACTTTTGGCACAGTGTGTTAAGTGCTCACGCCTTAACACTCATGGCCATCGGGCCTCAATTTATTGCTGTTTAATCTATGAGAACTAACTATACTGTGCTATTGATTTTAAAGTAAGACACCCTTCAAGATTTTAAAAGCACAGAATAAAATTATTTATTTTTCCTTAGAGAACAGATGAGATATTTTGACAGAATACAAGCACTTTTAGAAGAAACTCATAAAATTGTAGTTGTATCATCTTCTGATTATTTTCTTCATGAACATGTGTAGATAACTATTGTAAATTAATTACAAATACTCAAAATTAATAATATTATAAAATTCCCCATTTTTTTTTCTTTAATTTTATTTAATGTGTTGTCAACCACTATGAGGTCATTAAACAATTTCCTCACTGAATTCAATGTTTTTGCCTACAATATCTAGCAAGCAGAAAGAAGAGCCAATTGATCTATTGGAATACAAATTAATCATAATACCACCATGGTGTCAATGACCGAAGCAATCGAGAAAAAAAAATAACCACCTCTACTGGTTACAGAATCTGAACAAACATGGGCAATTCCTGATGTCAAAGCGCCGTAAAAAATAAATATATCGCTCATAATTACTCTGACTTCATTATTAGTAAGATGAAACTCTCTCAATAGGTATACCAGAAGGTGATATTTTATGATAAACCATTTATACAAATTATTTAATATTTAGGAGGTTACTCCATCTTGAAATTTTAAAGGAATCAATTTTTTTTTCCTTTTGCTAGACAAACTGATGATATTTTAAGTGTGTATTTTCAAAATAATGTTTAGAATGTTGCAGGAATTGCTGGACGGTAAAAAATTGGTATTAACAATGCTGAATAAAATTCCCAAGTTTCCACTGATGTTTATTTTAAGTAAAATGTTTTTGAGGACTTGGTCCCTTTTTCAATGCCCTGTTACACAAAACACATTGTAAACATCATACTTTTTTTTAAAAGATTTAATGTATTTTACACCTTTAAAAACAAATTTAAAAATATATATTTTATATAAAACAAGTATATGTTGGGCAATGATAACCTTTCCGTTTTTCGGCTTTAAACACAAGTAAAACAAACACAAGTATACGTCCATATAATTAATTAAAATGTATATATACTTTTTTTGTGTGTTCAACAGTGTATCAACAATTTGGCTATTAAAGCCAGGCTATCTGCAGGTTGCCACCCTTTTATACCAACAGCACAAGGTCGGTCACCCATCAGGTAATGGCCACGCCCAACGTTGGTTGTCTTCGGTGAACAACGGGACCGGAGCATTCAACATGGCTATGGCCGTTGGCTAAAAATATATATTATTAAAAGAATGGTTAAAACAGTTGTACCATAAAATAATTTTTCCCTCACTACCATATAAATAAACACACCCATGTAAAATCAATAATTCTAAAATATCAGACATAGATCGCCAGCGAAAAAAAAAAAGAAAAAGAAAACTGAGAAAGAGTCTAAGTACATACATGCAGTGCTTAACTGAGCCTTCCTCCTCGACTGGCCTTAGAATTAGCGAGAGATTGGAGGGCTGCTGTTGAAACATGCTTTAGTATTACAGTGTGTCTTTTTGCATTTATATTCTTCTCTGACAAAGTATAAATGTGTAACCAGATTTTGTTACGCATCACATATTCTGCAATACTTCACAATCGAAGAGTCAAGAGAATCTGTCATTTTTTTCTTGATGTTCCTGAAATGTGCATTTTTGGAACTTTGCATGTTTTGTCAAATATCTCGAAAATGGTAGAGAAATTAGGGAAAGTGACTATTCAATGGCCTGATAAATTCTCTTCAAAAACTGATCCTAGTGTATTTGGATAGGGCATTAATAGGAGAAGTTTTAAAAGTGATTGTTTAATAATAAAAAAAAAAAAAAACTTAAATTGCATGTTTTTGATTGGGTGCAATCTTTATGCAAATATAATTTTATGATTTCATTGTGACAGCAGGTCAAAACATATTTAAACCTCTTTAACCCTCAATATCCTTTTATTCTTTCATTCAATATGTTTCACGTCCCAATGACATCTCTTCAAGAGTT
Source organism: Gonocerus acuteangulatus (assembly GCA_946811695.1). Taxonomy (NCBI): domain Eukaryota; kingdom Metazoa; phylum Arthropoda; class Insecta; order Hemiptera; family Coreidae; genus Gonocerus; species Gonocerus acuteangulatus. Next base: position 61,261,340 of record OX328128.1, read on the forward strand.
TTACGACAAGGAATTTCCATTTGTTTATGTTTTTTGTCCCTCATTATAGCGGGACAAAGTATTCTTAGGGTAAGGCTGCACATTCCTTACATATCATTATTGTCATTAAGCTCCTGAAGAGGTGTCATATGGATGTTCAAAATGTAGCAAATGTTTGTATTTGATGTCAAAATACAAAGTAACAAATATGGTCACCATCTTATAATTTTACAAATTCTTTGGTACTCATCATTTTAATAAGTTTTTTTTTTCCCCCAACTGCTTTAATTTCTAAATCAACAAAAATTCTCTATTTAGTCTTAGATAAAATCATAACAAATATTTGTAAATGTTATCAAAAGCGGTTGAATAGATCAAAATATCTTCTACATCAGTTTGAAAAACGTATTTTGAGAATGTATAGTTAAAAATATTCCTAAAATTATTACAATTTATTCATATTAAAAAAAGAAAGGTTTTTTTATTATCTTCGTGCAACCCTTATAGGGGTCCCTCCTAGATTGGATATACAGCCAACAACTAGAACACCACAGGTCCAGATTGACTGGAAGTGACATATTTTTCTTGGCACCACTTTACTCGCTTAGGTCCTTATTTTCTAAATATTTTTAGGGTGCTAATCCCTTCCTATAGGAAGGAATATCCAGTTACAATGGACCCGATGATGCATTCCAGAGGTGCTGATGAAAAATGTTTACATTTCATGATCCATAGGTCACCAAAAAACAGGTTGCTCAAAATTGTGAGCATGTATATTATGTATATAAATACACATATATATATGTATATATATATATATATATATATATATATATATATATATATATATATATATATATATATTTATTTATTTATTTATTATACAATAATATAAAACTATTTATGTTTGATAGTTTGCTCTCTCTTCTGCTTGGTCAGATTTTGAAAATTTTGAAGAAAAAAAAAGGAAAGACCAAGTAGCTTAACCAGTAGAATCCGCAACCCGAAATACTGTTCTTTAGGCGAGATTCGCGTAAAAAAAATCGTAGCTTGCGTTTTTGCGTCAATAGCAAGCTAGTTATAGGCTTTATTACATTGACGTGGAGAATCGAGTAGAAGCATTTTTAGGGGGATATCTTCAACCGTTTCTGCAAAAAGTGAAGAAAACTTAAATTTTATTTTAAACTTCTCCAATACGACGAATTGAATTGAAAGTTTGTTCGCGCCCTTGAAATTCATCCAAACTGAGATGTTTGTTAGGCTTGGAGAAGAGAAAGTATTACATAAAAGTTTTTATCGGCAGATATGAGCTGTTTTGGACTTTCTTGTACTTTTTTTAAAACATCTCGAAAGCTGCTGTGAAATCGGAAATCATGACAAGCGAAAGGTAAACATTCGAAAGCTTAATAAATCTCCTTCAAAATTGATTCGAGCTAAAAATTTCGATAGATGCTAAAATAATATATATATATATATATATATATATATATATATATATATATATATATATGAAAACGCCTTGCTAGCGGAGTATCGTAATGATAGTAAGCAAAATGTTTGGATAGGATGCTTCTCAGAGAATATAAAAAGTCATGCTGTCGTCAAAAACGATTATTTTAAAATTCACTGGTAACATCAATAGCAATTATCTGTTACTCGAAAATTTCTCAGTATTGCACATCTATTGATATTTTCTATAAACAAACGTTGAACGGAGATTTTCATGCTATCCGATATAATATCTGGGTTGGGGCAACACTGCTTAGTAGCGGGAAATCAGTTTCCAGCAGCCTTTACTTCTCCATTCCTGTGTTCACCTTTTAAATAGGAAAATTTCATCTCAGGTAAGTTTGTTTTTAATTCTCATTAATGGGTAGTAATCGTTTACAAATCTTGTATGTTGGTTTCCAGATTTCATGGTATTTTGGTTTCTAATTTCTATTATAGAGTAAGTGGTCTTTTGGTTTGTTTTCTTTGTAAAATTTAGGCAAGAGATAGAATATTTAGTATTAGTTATAGAAAACAATAAATCACTATAGAAATAGAGCCAATTGTGAGGAATATTTGTATATTCACACATATGATAATAATAGTTCAATAGTATGGATAAAATGGGACTGTGCTATCATATTATCATATTTTTTTCTTAATGGTGCATCGACATCTCGGCCATTATCATCTTGTTGATAGTATTCTGCCATGAGATGCGCATTCCTATTTGACTCAGGCAAGCATTTCAAAATTTGGCGAGGAGCCATATCTGACTCTGTCCTATTCCCAGGATATGCCTGGTATGTCGGTCATACCCGCAGTGTCTTCAACACACCTGGCATGTTCACTGGAAACATTCCATGGTGTCATTTTTTAGATTCATTTAATACCTGGCAAAAGTTGATAATTCATATGAAACAAAAATTTTGATAAAAAAGGCACAGAGGGCAGATTTGTAATTTACAGGGGCAGTGATTTTTTTTAACAAGCTCATTCACTCGTTTGTCATGGGAATGCTTTACACCAAGTGGCAGAAATTGTCTTAACAAACACTTACATAAATAAATAAACTAATATATATATATATATATATATATATATATATATATATATATATTATATTTATATTTATATGATTGATTTTTGAGATGGCTTGTCTCTCCAGGAGAAGGCTGGAGAGAGAAGCCATCTCACAAACCAATCATTTGAACCCCAGCGAAGAAATTTAAAACAATATATATATATATATATATATATATATATATATATATATATATATATATACAGTGGAACATGGATAATTTGAAATCGTGGTTAATTCGAATATTTCTGTCGGTCCCTAGAATTTAGGGCATAAACAATGTAAAAAAATTGTGGTTAATTCGAATAAAGTTTTGGATAATTCGATTTTTTTACAAGCCTTTACCTCCAATGGGAAGTGGTCGATCTTAAATCTTTTGAAAATATTCTCCCCTCAGGTAAGGATAGTAAGATATGGATGTAGGGGTTCCGGGACAAGAAGCGCGGTGGTCTCATAGTCTAGTTCTTGGACTCAAGGAGCTCTGCAAAGTGGTGGGTCGCGTTTGCTCCCTTCCAGGGGTTGTTATAGTTCCATCCTGTCGTTTTATCCTATAATTCCCTCCAACCATCCCACCCATCTGCATTTCTTACTCAGTTATGTAAGTCAGCGCCTAGATCTGTTGTATTGTTTGTGCCTTGAATTTCTGGTGTACAGTGGAGTTGTTGATTTAGGATGTCGAAGCCTAGAAGCTGTAAAACTTTAACGTTGTCAGAGAAAATAGCTGCGATTAAAGAAGTTGAAAAATGAATAAAGAAAAAATCTAAAAATGGCAAGGAATTCCTCCTAACACTTTATCGACTCACCTGAAAAATAAAGAAAAAGGTTCTTGCCCATGAAAATGACTTTTCAAAACAATAGACTTTTATTTTTACTTCTTTGATAAATTATTATGTTATTTATGTACTTATGTACGCAATCATCATGTTATGAAATGTATGTCTTTTTTTTTTTTAATTAAAAGAGGTGAAAATATGAAATTCGATTTTTTACCCCTTTATTTTCAAAAACTTTTGTAATTCGAATTTTGGATAATTCGAAGTTTGTTATCGGTCCCTAGGGGTTCGAATTATCCAAGTTCTACTGTATATATATGACTCAATATATATTTTGCTCTTCTTCTTATTTCTTTCTATGGCAGGGGGTCGACAAAGTAATACACCTTTTGTTCACTTTAACTACTTTATTTGAAATCTATTGCCCGACATGTTTTGTGCTTTGTACACACCACTTCTGAGGTTTTTCTTGTTAGGAAGTCCTCTCATTTGAGTTAGTCATCATAATTTGTTTATATGTGGAATGATTTTGCTTGTCATGGAACACGGTAGCTAAAAATAATCTCACACGATGGAAGGTTACTCCAATGTGTACACCATGAAAGAAAAAAAAGCAATCCAAATAAATTGAAAATAAAATAAATAGCAATACGAAGACGAGGGATGTTAGGGATTCGGATAGGAGGAAGAAACGTCAGCCCTTCAGGAAGAAATCTGTGTTGGATGTTTTGGCTGCACTTTAGCAGCCTTCTTCAGCTAAAAAAATATATACAACTTATCAGTAAAAAAAACAATCAGAAATGAGCGTAGTTTATACATCATGACAATAAATTTGAACCAATCTTATTTTTAAACAATGAACAATCGGTAGATAGGTAGTTATTATAGAAAATGTGGTTTTCGGTAAGAAACAATTAACAAAGGTGTGAAAGTAAACAACATGTAGAAAGAAATATGTAGAGAGAAAGAAGAAAGAACAATGAACAGTACAAAAAAAAAAAAAAAAAAAAAATTATTAAAATTTTATATTTTCAATGTATATACATTTTATAGAACAATATATTCTATAAGTGAATACCATTTATAATAATCAATACACAGATACGTATCACAGATACGTAATCTGTGTGTCCCCAAACATTAACACCTTTTACAGCCCCCTTTTACAACCTAGCAATTCACTTCTTTCATCCTTACCGACTTACCGCCTCCTCCCATCCCCCAGTCATAACTATAAAACTTCAGGGTAGTAGCTGTCCCTCATACATTCAACCATAGTCACCTAATTGTCTTCTTGGTCTTCCTCCCTCCCCCCTAGGCATTCTCTAGTGGTACCTATCTGTGTATTGATTATTATAAATGGTATTCACTTATAGAATAAATTGTTTTTTCTCATAATTATGAGAAAAATATATTTATTATATTTTATATTAATATAAAATAAATGTTGTTTACTTTCACACCTTTGTTAATTGTATTTTACCGAAAACAACATTTTCTATAATAACTACCTAACTGGCGCTAATGACCAAGTTGTAGATGCGCCGTAAAAAAAAAAACTACCTAACTACCGAATGTTCATTGTTTAAAAATAAGATTGGTTCAAATTAATTGTCATGATGTATAAACTACGCTCATTTCTGACTGATTTTTTACTTATAAGTTGTATATATTTTTTAGCTGAAGAAGGCTGCCAAAGTGTAGCCGAAACATCCAATACAGATTTCTTCCTGAAGGGCTGACATTTTTCCTCCTAGCCGAATCCAAATCATCCCTCCTCTTTGTATCACTGCTACGGCTAACTATCTCCATCTCCATTAAAATAAATAGCTTTTCATATTTGTATTTATTATAATCAGCTGACTCAATTATAAACTATCTTTTCTTGAACTAAACCCTGACTCGTAATGGATTTTGCTTACTTTTGCAAGACATCTTTCTCATTAACTGGGCATGATGTATTATTTTTTCTCTCAGTATAGTATAAATATTGACCATTACTGGCATATTAATAACTCATGTCCAAAGTAAATGCCTGATGGACTGATTTTGGTTAATGAACTCCTCCAATCGTTTGTTATGGTACTGATATATACAAAATTTTGTGACCACTTGTGTTAACAGGTGTATATAAATGTGTGAACACACAGACACTTAATTTATATAAATATACACGTTTTAACAGGGGTTTTGTTATCTGGAAGGCAGGATCAACAAATATTTGAAGAAATCTCTCAGAAATTCTTTCATGAGTGCAACCTCATTAGCCGAATTCCTTTAGGAACTGCTAAAAGGAGAAGTAAAGCACCTGGTTTAAAACATTTTATTAAAAGTATTTTGCTACATAAATTCTTATAACAAAATCCAAGCCTTGATTTCTCTTTGACTTAAATTTTATTTCAGCATGATTGTACCCTGGTCCACCATTGAGCAAGTAACCACAGCCATTCTTACCGCTTTTTTCTTGGTCTAATATTTCAACATAGGTGATCACCTTTTTATTTGGCTTTTGGAACTCGAGAGGATAGCGTATTATTTTTTCTACTACCCTTAGGAATTTCCAATCTTCTTTAACATGGTCCATAAAATCTAACCTGTAACAAACACAGATTAATCATTAAATATGACATAATTATAGTCTATTGTCATTAAAAGTTATAATATCTTAAGTATTTTGTTTAATGGAACATTTATAAGTTTTGGGGATTGATTCATATAAGTTTTTGAAGGATGCACTTTATCTTTCAAAATTCATCTTGTTGTTTCCTACATTTAACTAATAAAACTCTTAAAATTTATGGTGTTTATTATATAAGAAAATGAACCTGTAAATTTGAAGTATTAAAAATTGAAATTTCAATAATAATTTAATGAAATTTTTAGTGACAAGGAATAATATATACAATGTTATAGTGGAACTTCAAAATACAAAGTGTGTTATGATTATCCTCTTTGGTGAAAAATCTCCAAATTATAGTTAGCACCCATTTGCCTTTACTTCCTTTTACACTAAACCTGATGACATTTCTCAGGAGAAAATAAACTGAAATATTCCTAATACAAATCACTCTTAATTTGTATTATGGAATCTTAGTGCTATGACATTTTAGTGAAATAGTTTATCTTTTAACTTTTTGGGGAAACCTTTAATAGAACCATGTAATAATAAAGACCTGTGGTATTTCTAAATGGACTTTAAACATTTAAATCCATCACTATTTATATGAACCAGTAAAAAAATATATTTGATAAAAATGTTTCCTCCTCCAAGCTGGAACTAGCTTCAATTGATGAGAGTGTGCCTTTGGGTGAGTTCGTCAGTATGCGAATCTGAGTAATTCTTATAAAAGAGGGTGCATTCAATGGGTGGTGTGATTAAAACGTAGTGACTGCATAGTAGATTGGCTAATATCACAGTGTATAATCCAAAGCATGGGCGTATATAAAGTGGAGGCTACAGGCCCTCTCTCCCCTGATATTTTTATTTAATTAGTTAAAATGTTTCATAAAAACCTCAAAAATAAGTTAAATTATATCACTTAGTCTAGAAAAAATAAATTGATTTGGGTGTAAAAGCATTTTAACAAAAAAAGTATTTACAAATTATGAAAAATGCAATACCTAGGGTATAGCTGCAATAGACGCATATTACTGCAATAGTTTCTGCTTATATATATACAGGGTGTCCCGTAAATGTCTAGTCATATTGTGGGAGGTAATAGAGGACTCTTAGGGGAACAAAAAATGTTATGTGACGATTTTCCGAATTCTCACACATAAGGGAGAAAACGACATTTTATTGTTTTTTCAAGACAAACGTGGTTTTTAGAAGAATACTCGTTGTAACTCCGCCCTAGGTGGTTCTACTAGAAAGGAAGTGAAACCAATCGAAAGCTGAGTAAATTTACTATAAAACTAGTTGGGAGCAAACTTAAAAATAAATGAATTTAAGAATGTCTATCTTACCAAAAGAAAGCTATTCTAAGTTTCCTGACTTTTTCTTGATATTTCTTACCAGCGTTACTCTTCAATAAGCGGGATCTGAGATTTCCGGGTTTCAGAAAAACTTCCTCATTTAACCAGCTTTCCATTCATGTATCACAACCCTGTGTTATTGAAGCAAATGAATGATTTAGGAACAAAAGTTTATAAAAAAAAATATGGATCTGTGAAAACAAAATTAATTTTTTTTTCTTCAGTTTATTCAAAAAGCTTAAAATAAATAGTTATTTTTATAAATATTTACTTAAATATTTACTTAAAACAATAAAAAAAATTACTTTCACAAAAATAAAAAAAAGTTCTAAAACAGTAAATAAATAAAATACACATTTATTTTGAATTTATTAATTTCAGTAACTAATGGGGAAGGAGATGGGTCTAGGAGGTGGCCATTAATGAACCCCAACCACACATTAACCTGAAAAATATTTTTTTTACCTAGTTAACGCATTTGAACACAGTTTTACAGGTATTTATAATGAAAAAACCAATGCTTTACCTTGAATTGATGCTGATGGCCACGCTTGTGAACCGCCCTGGGATTCTCGTGAGCCCATGTGTGATTGTTGTGGTAATTAAATATCCCATCCTTAATATTAACTAAGATCTACATAGTCCTGTAAACATGTGTTCGAATGCGTTTTCTAGGTAAAAATAATCATTTTTCAGGTTAATGTGTGGTTGGGGTTCATTAATGGCCACCTCCTGGACCCATTTTAAGTTACTGTAATTAATAAATTCAAAATAAATGTGTATTTTATGTATTTACTGGTCTAGGATATTTTCTTTTATTTTCGTGGAAGTAATTTTTTTTATTGTTTTAAGTTAATTTTTACTTAATATTTAAGTAAATATTTATAAAAATAACTATTTATTTTGAGCTTTTTGAATAAACTGAGAAAAAAAAATTAATTTTGTTTTCACAGATCCATATTTTTTTATAAACTTTTGTTCCTAAATCGTTCATTTGCTTCAATAACACAGGGTTGTGATACACGAATGGAAAGCTGGTTAAATGAAGAAGTTTTTCTGAAACCCGGAAATCTCAGATCCTGCCCATTGAAGAGTAACGCTGGTAAGAAATATCAAGAAAAAGTCAGAAAACTTAGAATAGCTTTCTTTTGGTAAGATAGACATTCTTAAATTCATTTATTTTTAAGTTTGCTCCCAACTAGTTTTATAGTAAATTTACTCAGCTTTCGATTGGTTTCACTTCCTTCCTAGTAGAACCACCTAGGGCGGAGTTACAACGAGTATTCTTCTAAAAACCACGTTTGTCTTGAAAAAACAATAAAATGTCGTTTTCTCCCTTATGTGTGAGAATTCGGAAAATCGTCACATAGCATTTTTTGTTCCCCTAAGAGTCTTCTATTACCTCCCACAATATGACTAGACAATATATATGTATATATATATATATATATATATATATATATATATATATATATATACATATATATATATATATATATATATATATATATATATATATATATATATATATATATATATATATATATATGATAACAAGATAAACACATGGCTGAGCTCAAATGAATCACAATGTTGATATTCTGTTTTCCCCGCGACTTCGTCCGCGTGGATAGTGGACTTAAGGCAGCATTTTTGGATATATCTTTTGGATTATAAACACTGTCTTATGGGTATTTAAAAAAAAAAAAAAAAATCTATTTTACAGTAATACTTTTTTGTACAAGATATTAGACTTATAGCCATCAAGCATACAGGCTGCTAGGAATGCTAAAACGTGACAGAGCCAATATGCTGACTCCTAAGGGATTGTTAAACCCTAGTTTGTATAGAGTGTCTGACAGACAGCAGATATACAGACAAACAAACAAAAATTCTAAAAATCATTGTTTTGGGCATTATTGCATTGATAAAGGCCCCAATAGCAATTTCCCCCATAAATCTTCCATGTACAGACAGCGATCCGTTAGAATTTTATTATATGTATAAAAAGATTATGGCTGGTAGTGGCAAGTTGGTAATTTGGATCCAGAGTAAACCCTGCCTCCTAGTGAACCGATTTAGTTTATTTTTACAAAATATTTTTCTATTAATATGTCCACAACGAATACCGAGTTTCGTTGCAATACAACAATAATTGCGCCCGGTATGGACGAACAACTACTTTGGGTCCGGAGTAACACCCCCCCCCCCTCCAGATGAACCAATTTTGCTGGTTAACGAACTCGTTCAATCATTTGCTGGGAGAATACTGTATACCAAGTTTCGTGACGAAAAAACAAATATCTCTGGTGTGTATCGTGTTAAAGGTAGTTCATGAAATGTTCGACGTGATTCTTTACATTGGCATAACCTCTTTATTTATGAACCGATTGACATGAAACAAACACTAAATGTTAAGTGAAGCTTACCACAGTATATTAGTGAAAACCGCAACTAAATCGGATAAGCAGTTTCTGAGATTAACGCGCCAGACACAAATTCTAAAAATCATTGTTTTGGGTACAATTGCGTTGATAAAGGCACCCAATAGTAATTTTTCCCATATATCTTCCATGTACAGATAGCGATCCGTTAGAATTTGATTATATGTATAGATCAGCTGAATTCAAAAGAACCTTCCCCAATTTATTCCCTCCTGGATAATCTTGATTTGAATAAGTTTATTTCATTAAGTTTTCACTTTTAATCTAATCAAGAGTTGACAGTCATCCTGGGAACATAATGCGCTATTTTTGCTTATCTATCTAACAATGAACGTATTGCAGATTGAGAGTGAAAGACAGACTGGTATTTGTTCCGCTTTCTTTTTGTGCGACATTGTCATTTTTTGCTACATATTTGTTCAAAAAAATCAAATGACAATTAGAAAGTGTGCAAATTCAGCATATGTGCGTTTACACGACATTTTAAAGTATTTTTTGTCCTTTTTTTATGTTTTAGCACTTCTCTCCGAAGGAAAGTAGCTATTGAGGTTGCACTCATGACGGAATTTTTGAAAAATGTCTTATCCTACCTAGTAGACACCGAAAATGACCCCAGTTAAAATCTCTCTCTCTCTCTCTCTCTCCCTATATATATATATATATATATATATATATGTCCGTTAACACGATACAGGCCACAGTTTTTGTTTTTTTGCCACGAAACTTGGTATGTAGTATTCCCCCATCAAACGATTCAACGAGTTCGTTAACCAACAAAATCGGTACATCCGGAGGGGGGGGGGGGGGGTTACTCCGGAGCCTAAGTAGTTATTTGTCAATACCAGCCGTAATTTTTGTTATATTTCTACGAAACTCGGTATTCGTTGTGGTCAACTGAAGAGAAAAATTTGTTGTCAAAATAAACTAAATCCGTTGACTAGAAGGGGGGGGGGGTTTACTCCGGTCAGAAATGACTAATTTCCTTATACCGGTCGTAATTTCTGTTGTATTGTTACGAAACTCGTTATACCTCCAGGCTATCTAATAAGAAAGAAGTGTTGTGAAAAGGAACTAAATCGGTCTATTGGAAGGGGGGGGGGGGTATTTGTACTATGTTTGAATTGAATTCTTCCGCCAAACGTAGGTTCGCGAAACTCATTAAGATCAATAGATCAAAATGTGAAGCTTTGTGTATATATTACGTAGTATAGTACCCTGTATATAGAAAACTCTGAAAGGATTTAATTACAAAATTAATAATTGAAACAGCTACTCGGAAGAAATCGGTTTGGAGGACGTGAAACTTCACTTTTACCAAATATTGAGTTGATTAAATATTTAGATTCAAATAATACATTCTTCTACATTTTTACGTCAATGTATTTTCTTGGGTCATTGTTGCGTACGAAACAATGACCCAAGAAGTGGTAGAACTGCCTTAAAAAAAAAAGAAAAAAAAAGTTTTATGTGGCATTTAAAAGATTAACGTCTTATAATATATTTGGTGCACCTAATTAGCCCTAGAGTTATGTTATGTAAGGCGTCCGTAAAAATAGAAAATGATCAAAGGTGGAGTGGACAAGTAATGGAGAGTCATGATGTTAAAAAACTCAGTGCAGTTAGCTCTCCGTTATGAACCCCCACAATTGCATTTCAGAACGTTTGTCGTAATAAAAAATAAGGAAAAAAATAATGTTACAAATTGAGTGATATCGTCTGCCAAACAGAATATACTTACAATTAATCATAGGATGGGGTCTTCTCCATAATTGTTTGAAGATAAAACCCCCCTCAGAGGTCCATTAAAAATAACAGTGTTTCTCAAGTTACCTATCCTGTTTTACTGAAAAAATTATTTTAGTGCTCTAGGAAATAATGAAAAACTAACAATAAAAAAATTAATATAAATAAGGAAAACAGACACTAAGTACCGTTGTAAGGGACGAAACCAACACTTTCTAAGTTTTAGGAACTGAGATCGTCAAGTCAAAAATTACTTAAAGCACTTTTTTTTGTAGTGAATTTAGTAAGCTTTGAAATGATTACCTTCCTCTTGCCACGATCTCCACACTGTTTTAGAGATATTTAAGAAAATATACGAAGATCCCAAAACTGCTCATGAATGTAAATCATTTTTTCCACCCTAATACTAACAAAACCATAATTAAAATTTCTTAGTTTGGACGAAAATCAAACTACTGAAACGATTTCCAACGGCATTAACCGTGTCTGCGTGCCCAAACCGAAACTTGTAGGTGAAAATTAGTTTTATCGTTCATCTAAAACGATTAGAGATATACTATTAATAATAGATTATTTATTTAAATTTTAACGTCCATTATTATTAACTAAGAATAAAATAATAGATTAAACACTTTTAGATTTTTGTTTTAAATCATATAAATACGCTAGGGTCAGATAACACTGTTCTGAAAAAAAAAACTTTTCTCCCCTCCCTTGAACAATTTTGCCTGTTTCTAATGTTTTCAGGTGTGCTGAGTCCGAATCTGAACTCAGAAAAATTCTATCGCCCTCTGATTTTGAGAAAAAAGAGGATAAACTTGGAAAGAATGAAAAATTGTATTTGACAATTATTGTCTTTATTATAACAGATTTTTTTTTCTTTTTCAACGGTAAAATATAATTAATTGAATCCTGCATGCTATCAGGTATAATACTAGATATGACACAACTCAAAAAATATACACACATCGTCAATGAGTATTTTTTTTTCTTTTGTACTCTTCCTCCTCTGTCTCCCGCTGCAGTGTCCAGCAGTAATCCGCCAGCATCTTCTCATTCCATTTGCCAGTATATCTTTTTTCCATTCTGGATATGTCTTGGTGGAATCGTTCTCCATGTTCGTCCGAAACTGCACCCAAATTTGGGGCGAAAAAGTCTAGGTGACTATGCAGGAAATGTATTTTTAAGGACATATTGCATCCCAATGTTTTATATGAAGTAAGCAGTTCTTGGACTATTTTTCGGTAGTCTCTAGATTTTTCGTTTCCCAAAAACTTAGCACATATCACTCGAAAAGCAATCCAAGCCTTTTTCTCAGTAGTATTTAACTTTGCTTCAAAAGTGAGGTCCTTGAGTAGATGTCGAATCAAGATCAAAAACTGAAAAAACACTTTTAGCCATATTTCTTCAACCACTTGTAATATTCCCATCAAAATTTTTTTCGTTCAAATATACTTCATTGCGCTCAAAATCATCGGGCTTTTGAATTTTTTCACTATGTTTTGATGCCAAAAAAAATTCGTCAAATTTACAAAAAACTCACATTTTTGGATAAAAAACTAGAATTTCTCAAGAAACTGTGCGTGATAGACAGAATCACTTCAAATTCGTGTTCAGCACATTTGAAAACAGTAAGAAAGCATGTTTTGGTTTGAAGGAGGATTTTCGTGCAGAACAGTGTAATTTGTTGCGACCAAAAAATGTATAAATATAGATTTTTTTAAAACAAAATCATATTGAGGTTTATTTAGCCGAATCCCAACCATTCCATCTGTACTTATCACCTCGACGGTTAACTATCTAATCATCATAAAAAATGTATATGCGAAATTGTTTACAAATTGTATATTTAACACATCAATATTTTACAGCGCTATCGGAGGCATTAAGTCAGCATTAATGGATAAAGAAGTAGGCAAAAGTAGGACTGAGAGGACCACCTTGAGGGACAGCAGCATGCTTCTATATATAAGCATAAGGCAAGGGCAAAAGTGTGAAAAATTATATGGGAATGATAGTGGTTGATAGCACTAAGTGGATCCAATTTTGCAGTATTTATACATTCATTTCACATCATAGAACAAATAAAAAATCTTCTGTCATCGACATAACAGTAGCATCTTAAGATAAATCTTATATTAAAGTTGAAAATAACCCGCTGACAAATAGGCGACAAAAGCAATATCCCTCGATTAAGCAGCTGCAACTCAGGACTAAAATAATATTCTCCCAATCCAGGATACTTGATATGGAAAATGCTGGTTAACGGACCTGACCTTTCAAAACAGACCAAACATTTTTGTACCAAATTTCATCAAAATCGGACCATTTTTCAGCCTGTGACAGAGCGAACAGATATATATATATATATATATATATATATATATATATATATATATATATATAGAATTGTTTTTGTAGCCAATAGGTCATAATTATGACCTATTGGCTACAAAAACAATACTATTAGAAGTTGGAGGTCAACAATGGAAGAATATATATATATATATATATATATATATATATATATATATATATATATATCTGTTCGCTCTGTAGCTACCCCAAAAAGGTGCGATAGGGTCGAAAAAGCAGAAACCTCTCCAATTTGAAAGGTATCGTTCATTAACCAGCAGAATCCGTCCACTAGGACATGGCTTAAAATCTAACTTTTCTTCTAAATGTCATTGTATTTGTTTTTTTAGGGGTAAGACAAGTTATGGAAACGCGCTAAGATGACGCAGATTCTGTGAGTTGTACTTTTATTTTGCCTTTATGTTAGATTTAAGCTGTTATACATATTTACAGTGGGATTAATTAAATCAAATAACTAAAACTACAAAAATTTCGTACTCATCATAAGGGCCCTTGACGCCAAAGAAGCTATTGTGAAGTGTTCCATTGCATTCCTGTGCAGAAACTGATGATGCCGTCAGTGTTACGGCTAGGAGTAGGAAAAACTTCATCCTGTCTGGCATCTACTGTCTCTAGAAGAGTACTGAAGACACTATAGACTATCAATAACCTTTTATGTTATCTCAAATGATACATCTCAAAGCGCTCAGAAAGTGTGTGTTGTTTCTTTCTTATCTAGATCGGGCTCATTGTTTGCTTTGGAAACATTAAATGGTTCACTTCTTTGTCAGGATCTTTTTAAAGAGAGGTTTATATTCTTAATGCTCTCCCCAAGGTGCTTGATGCCATTAACATACAAATTGCGTTCTGCAACGGTATACTATCAGGTTTTTGGCCAGTAAAAAAATAAAATAATCCTGTGGCTCCCCAGCCTCCTTTTTCGCCTGACTCGAGTCCTTGTGACTTTCTCTTCCAGAAGTTGAAAAATCTCCTCAAGGGACCTCATTTTGGGATAGTCGAAAACATTCAACCGACCAGATGAAGGCTATTCCAGCACTGCTTTGAGGAATGAAAGAACCGTCACAAACGCTGTGTGGATTCACAAGGAAGTTATTTTGAGAATACCAGTAAACAATTTCAATTCTATTTGAATATTTAAAAAAAAAATTAAAAAAATAACCTCATAACTTCATTTACAGACTATGCTTTATTGTAAATACTTTAGAACTAACTCTGTGATAAGATAAGAAGGCGGAAACAATATTGCTTTGAGTAATATTTTCAGGAGTCTGACAATAGCCAATAAAGATAGGTGGTAAAAAAAGTATTTTTTATCTTAGCGAAAAAATTAGTAAGTGGACGTAGCAATAATTCCAATAAATTATAATTTATTGGAATTATTATTCAAAGATAATTATCTATGAATTTGATGGCTGAGAGGTTTGAATTGATTCTTCTAAGACTTATATAAATCAGTGAAATACTCATTAATTACACTTCAACTCAATTTGTTATTTGATCCTTCAAATTGTTGCAAATTATAAACCCTTATCAGTACGTTCATTATTTAAATAATTTAAGAGCTCTGAGAAAATGGAGGAGATTTAACTGTTCAAATTCAACGCAATATGTGGTCGACCGTGGCCTTCTCTCTTAATATGTTAAATTTATAATCCGACTAAAATAACTTAGCCTTAATAATCTGGCTAATGAGCTGAACAGTTTATGTTGGGCATTATCACATAAAACTTGCCTTTTTTGGATATTCGATAACTACATATTTTGGAAGTTTAGCTGAGGAGACGGATATGAACTAAGCCGAGACAGTATCATCTTTTAATCTATTTCAACACCTAATTGATGTCACAAAAACCACCACTAATATCCTTAACCGTGTCAGTAATTACTGACGGCACATGGTTGTATGAGCGAAAAAAAAATATTGTTGTTTAAAATCTAATATTACAATAGATTATTACTGATACTAAAAAAATTGCAACAAATATTGTCCAGATTAGTAACAACATCAAATAATTGATGATTGTTTAATTGATAATTTTATTTTGTTTTGAAAAGAACCTATAAATATGTAAAGATATGATCTAGATAGATAGTGTGAGACATGGTAATTGCTGAGAAACGTTTTATTGACACAATAAATAACATTATTGTTATGTTAAGGTGATTTTTTAATTCGAGCTTTCTTTTTTTATTATTCTTCCTGCTTGTCTGCATCTGGATCCCAAGGTTTAGTAACGAGGCAGTCTCTCTCCGAGGCTGGGAAGTAGGTATAGAACAGCTGACGGAACGATTTGTTCAGTGGAGTGTTGAAGTACTCGCAGAACATGGATGGGAACAAATCTCGCGCATTGTCAATCAGTATATGTTTCACTGCCCTTTTATGCTTTTTTAGCCCCTTCTCCAACTGGGGGAAAACAACGAATTGATATTACAAAGCAAAATAAAAAATAATTGAGCAATAATTTATTTAAATTTTAACGTCCATTTATTATTGACAACAAATTTGAGGACGGGTTATCTATAGGTTATTACCCTTTTCTAGCCAGGATAGGGCTGATGGCTTTTCTTCATGAAGGCAACAAACTCCGAACAATAATTTATTTAAGAAATTATGATAGTCAGTTGCACTAAAGAATGTTTGAGGCTAAATATATCTATATAAATAAAATGAATGTTTTTGTCTCTACAATGCATATAATGAACGCCTTTTCAGAATATCATTCCGAATAATATAATAACGAAACCATAAAAAAAAAATATTTTCTGTCTCTAAGTCATAAAACATAGGCTTTACATGAAAACAACAAAATATTGATTAGGGACAAAGTTATCGAGCCTGTTGATCTATCAATTTGAATCGACAAACTGGCGTATGCCTTTGGATCCTGGATAGGCACATATCTTAAATCCAATACTAACAGATTTTGTCCAAAGTCATATTAAAATCAAAGTATACCTTTGAGCTAAAATTTCTATATATTATAGAATTCAAATGAAAACAAAATATTAAGTAGGTTATCAAGCCTGATTATTAAGTAATTTGAGACGAATAACTAACTTATGCCTTAAGATACCGGTGAGGATATCGGCTTGGTCCGAGAAATTACGTAACGTATTTCGAATCCTACCCCACACTATTCTACCTGACTACCTACCTAAAGTGTTACGATTAAAATTGCAGAAAAATTATCAAACCCCAAAACTCGGAAATCTTCGACTCGCACAACGTGACGCAGCATCGCAAAAGAGTGTCTTGCTCCATTTGTCCCAACTCCATTCCCTTGCCCATATGGGTTCTGAAATGTGAAATCTTCTAGTCAGCTGTACCGGATTGCGTCAAGGGTGTCCACCTCATAAACGGGGTTCCTCTCCATGGGGGAAGGAAGGAAACGCGCTAAAATATTAAAAAGAAACGAAGGAACGTCAATAATTCTAAAATCTTTAATAAAAGAAAGATTTCTTTTTCACTCCTGATGTGGCCTAGCAGATTCACAACAAGGTTTACCTTTTCGAAATAAAGGAAAAGGAATGTGAACTTGCAATAAGACTGATGTTCGTGAATTTGTCAAATTAAATTCTTACAAAATTAGAATGTGTCGACGATCATTTTAGTTATCTAACATTCTGGCAAACAGCTAACTAACAATGGCTTTAACGATATTTTTGTGAATCCCATAAGACCAATGTAAAATGTCTACATCCCCCCCCCATCATGGTGCAGTGAAATTTTGATTTCACTTGTTGTTTTGTAAATTCTGAACATTTTAATATCCCATTTGTGATGATGCGTGGAGGCTTCGAAAAGAGAAAGCTATACAAGATCTGAGGTGCGCATTTTCTATCTGACCCCGAGTCATGGACATATTCGTGTAAACAATTCTCAACTTTCGGGTGAGGTTCTTGAAAAGGTATTAAGGGCCTACAATTTGCCCAATACTATGATATCATAACTTTACAGGCTGTTTTGGGGGGAGGCCTGGAACTTGCCCTCTTTTTTCAATGTTAGTTTTTTAGGGGCATATCAATACTTTTAGTAAGTGAATTTTGAGTTGGCGCCGTCGATTTTTGGTTCTTTGAGGATGACGCTTGGTAGTGCGTCGAGCTGTTTGTTCGGGATTTTTGCGTGTTTAAGAAAAGCCGTGTGGAAAGGCCCCAACTTTTCGGATTTTGCTTTTTAGTTTTAGGTTCCGAGACGATTTGATACCCCACATGATGGGTTTCGGAAGGTGCGATAGGTTTCCGAAGGAACTACAAGTGAAAAACGGGCACCCCCCCTTGAGAGCGGAGTCAAAAACAAATTTTCAGGACTTCTCGACTACCATGCGCCTAGATATGATTACAAATAAATATAAATGTATGAAAATTTACCTGATCCATTAACCATTTCTTGTTTTCCCAAGTGTAACTCCCTTCTGGAACGGTGGCCATTGGTGCAGAAGTGCAACGCTGGTACTCAGCTGTCCAGAAATCAAAGCTCTTTTGCATCAGTTCAGCTATACAAATAAACAATTAATTTACTCTTAAAATGAAACTATCTTGTATTAATGAGTCAAAAATAACTCAGTTTAAATCAATGCATAGCAGAAACATTTGTTTCTCAAACTAGCTGACCCGGCGAACTTCGTACCGCCCAACAGTCGATTTGTTTTAATTTTTTTTTTTTTTTTTGTTAATACTTATTCTGCTATTTGGGACACCGGGTCAGCTAGTAAGATAAAAAGAAACTTAATAAGTCAACAATTACAGTATGTCAAAAAATAAAAATTATAAAACACTTAAAATTCTTTTAATAGTCACTCAAAAATCACAATGAAAATTACAATATCAGATTTCTTATTATGATACCTACTTATTATATTTCATTTTATTTTTACTTATTCTAAATTAAGTTTCATTTTAGCGCGGTTCCTCCCTCCCCCATAGGGAGGAACCCCGCTTATAAGGTTGATACAATGAAACAATCCGGAAGTGCCGACAAGAAAATTTCGCGTTTCAGAACCCCTAGAGACCGAAAATAACGGTGGTTCAAATTTGTATATATATATATATATATATATATATATATATATATATATATATATATATATATATATTTATATATATATATATATATATATATATATATATATATATATATATATGTATATATATATTTGTCTGTTCGCTCTCTAGATAGAAGACGAATGGTCCGATTTTGATGAAATTTGGTACAAAAATCCATCGTCCAATTTGAAAGGTCAAGTTCGTTAACCAGCAAAATCCGCCTACTGGAAGATGGCGTTTGGGGCGAAATTCGCGCAACAAAAATAGTAACGCTTACGTTTTTGAGTTCATAAGCTTCTAAGTACTCCTTTTATGTGATTCCTGGGCTAAGAAAACGAATGAAACCATTTTCAAGGCGATAGCTTTAACCGTTTTCGAAAAAATTGGAAAAATATTTTTTGAATACCGTTTTTGGTTTGGGTACTTAGAATCATGGGATTCAGTTGAAACATTTTCTGCATGTTCTACTTTCATCAAAATTAATATGTTGAAAGTTTGGTTACGTTTGGAGTTAAGGAAGGGTTAGAATAAAATATTTTATTAACAGACATAAAAAGTTTTAGTAACTTTGTTTACTTTCCTTAATATCTCGAAAAAGGTTGAGAATCTTGGTAAACGGAAGAATACCATTAGAAAGTTTATTAAATGCTCTAAAAAAAAGGTTCTAATGAAAGTTTTGATTAGGCGATGTCAATCGGAGAAACAAGAGCTTAAAACTTTAAAGTAATTGATTTCGCTTATTCGAACTGTTCTTTTTGTCTGTTTTTTATTCCTTGTTATTTTTTAATTGCTTATTGTTGGATAATGTATTTGAAAATAAAACAGGTTAAGAAAAATAAGAAAAACAATTTAATGTTAGAGACATGGATTGCCAAGATATATAGCTTTTCAACTGCCTAGCGTCCTTCCTAGGGAGAGTTCTTTGTCTTTGATTTTGGTACTTAGAATTATGGGATACAGTTGAAACATTTTCTGCATGTTGGAGTTTCATCAACACTAATATGTTGAAATTTTTGTTACGTTTAGAGTAAAGGAAGGGTTAGAATAAAATATTTTATTAACAGACAAAAAAAGTTTTGGTAACTTTGTATAATTTCGTTAGTATCTCGAAAACCGTTGACAATCTTGTGAAGCGGAAGATTACCATTCGGAAGCTTACTAAATGCTCTACAAAAAAGGTTCTGAAGAAAGTTTTAATCAGGCGATGTCAATCGGAGAAAAAAGTGCTTAAAGCTTTAAATTAATTGATTTAGTTTATTCCAATGGTTCTTTTTGTCTGTTTTATTTCTTGTTATTTTTTAATTGCTTATAGTTGGATAATGTATTTGACAATAAAACTGGTTAAGTAAAATAACAAAAACAATTTATTGTTAGAAATATAGATTTCCAAGATTCCAAGACCTTGTCACTAGCGGGTCTGTTTCTAGTGTAGCGGACCCTTCCAGGTAAGATTGTAAATCATGTATGTCACCTTTCAAGACTTTACTACTCACAGGAATGGCGTTAGTGACCTTAAGGGTTGACACGCCATTATAATAATAAATTTAAAAAAAAAGACTGGTGGAACCAAAATAATAACTGCTTCTATTTTAATCTTTCCAAATTAGACTAAGGGTATGAACGGAACCGCGCTAAGATGATGCAGTCCTGCGAGACGGACTTTTTTATTGTACTACTTTATGGTACACGATATTTTTTGTTTGATTACCTGGCGCGTAAACAAACAGAGCAGATGGTTTTCCAACACAGGCAACATACAATTGACCATGCGAGAAACATGGGTTTTGTAGATTAAGACCACAAACACTTAATGACTGCCCCTGGGATTTGTTTATAGTCAAACTGAGTTCATAGGTCCAATAGCAACACATTTGTAGGCACTGTAATCAATTGACAGCAGAACGATTCAAACTTGCACCATTATTAGTCGAATGTCGCGCTTCACGGGTCTGTCTTAACCGAATTCTTCCACGTTCCTGGGCAGTACGATTACATTGATAATTAATTTGATTCATTGCATTTCGGGTTCTTCTGCATAAATATGTCCGCCGTCTTAAAGGAGGCATATATAGTAAGACACAAACACATTTGTAATATTATAGATGCACAGGAAAGAGACGTTTACATTTCAAGTGACATATTACCACAGATAATTTACATTTTACCATAGACAATTAGTTTTTGAGTAACGTTAACATCGTATTAATATACGATGGTATATTTCCCCTCAACTAACACTTAAACTTTATGGTATTGTATTAAAGTTCAAATTGACCTATAAGTATTATTACGAATCTTTTGTATGGGAATATAGAAAAATAGGGTCTTTTTTACTTCGTTAACGCAAATATAAATCAATTGAAATTGCATTATTAACATGTGATTCTATTGTCACCTAGTGATTACGTGTTCTTATTTATGTAAATTTTAACGCCCCTTATTATTAAATACGAATTTTAGGTCGGGTTATCTTTAGGTTATTATTAACATGTGATTCTATTGTCACCTAGTGATTACGTGTCCTTATTTATGTAAATTTTAACGTCCCTTATTATTAAATACGAATATTAGGACGGGTTATCTTTAGGTTACCACCCTTTCTAGACAGGATAGGGCTGATGCCTTTCCTTTTTTCTAAAGAAAAGACACCACCCTATAGTGGGAATTGAACCCACGACCCTTGGCACGGAGTGTTAAGTTCTCAAGCCTTAACATTCACGGCCACCGGGCCTCCCCATATTCTTATTATTACTGTTATAGTAAATATTTGCTTATACACAAATAACCTAATACGTTAACTGTTAAAAATATTATAATTGAGAACATATGTTTTTATTTAAAAATTAATTTGCGTTAAGGAAGTGAAAAAGACCCGAAAAAATGTTGTTTTTAGACTTTTTCAGGCAATTTTTTTAATTTTTCGCTCCGTAAGAACCATCCTCGTACTTCAAGGAATATTATAAAAAAAGAATTAGCGAAATCGGTTCAGTTGTTCGCGAGATTTGCGCTTACCAACACATTTAGCGATTCATTTTTATATAATAGATAATTGGTTTCTTATTGTCATAAAATGGATGCATATGTCTTTGTATAGTCTATGTTTGTGGTTAGCTGAGTTTTAAATTTTAGTAAGATTAAAACCTCTGATGACGCAACTACATATTTCTAAGTGTGTTAGAGAAGATCGTTTAATACTAAAGAATTAAGGCATATTTGTTGGTAAAAATAATGCAAATTCTGTTTGAATTTATGCAATATTAAGTGTATTAATATAACATAATAAATATTACATAACACTTGGAAGTTTGTCTGTATTCTCTTGAGCCATGAAGTTCACAATTTTGCAGTTATATCCGTTAGGGGGAGAATGCTTAAGATGTTGGTCCGGTGATGAAGCTTAGATTATAAAAATGCCGATAGCTCAAATTTTCATATACGTATACATACTACGTACATATTATGTAGATCACCGACTGGAAATGTTGCCTGAAATATAGGCTCCTGTCAGCTTTGGTTACCAGAGGCTAATAACATCAAGATGATGCCATTATAAAGAATAAATAATTAATAAAGAGTAAAATAAATTGAAAATCCAAAACCGTTGTATTAAAAAACCTATTATTACTTTTATCTTGATCGGTGAGAATCTTCTTTACTCCACGCCGTTTGTCATACCATCTTACAAGCCATGGAACTTGATCTATATTTGGGAGTATCGCTAGAGGGTCTCCTTTGTCACAAAGATACTCCACTGCCACCTAGAAAATAAAGAAAATATGTTGGTATTTTGTGGGACTTCGTCAGTTTATTAAAATGTCTCAAAACACTTCGAAAATTTAGATCCTTTATCGGAAGATTAAAGATAAATACAGCTTATTACGAAGCTGGCGACCCCCTTGCTACCAGAGCCAGGTTATGATTGATAATAAAATGAATAATTTAAAAGTTGATAGTGCGGTGAGAAAGGGGGGCTTGAAAGATAGGCAATATAAATATACTGTGACGTAGTGATTGATAGGAAAACTGCCGTCGTGACAGGCATTTACCGTAGAGTTTTATCACAGAAATATTGTGGAGATGTAATGATTGGTTAAGCGACCACTGGTGGACCAATGAGAAGCATCCGGGCCAGCCAATAGGAACGAGCGCTTGGCCGAGCACTCCCGACTTTGACCGAGGCACCCCGACCTCGGCCTATGAATAGGGGCGTTCCTGCTGGCCCCCTCCTAAAACCGGTCATAAATTCCCTCACCACCCAAATCCGCTCCCTCATGAGGCAGTGGAAAACGTCTATCTGGCACGACACACTAGTGAGCACTCACGGTGACCACCGTAAGTTCTGGAAACTGGTCAAGACCCGTGTATCCAAAAAGGGTAACACAGTCAGACTCCACGCCCAGGGCGCCGTGCTCGATGAAGCGGATCAAGCTGAGATCATTGCGACTCACCTTGCAGCGGACTCCCAAGCCCGCGCCGCCGAGAACACTCCGACTCCTCGCGTGGCACATGAAAGCAATTTCATGTTTGTCTCGCCGAGGCAGCTCAAGGCCATCCTCAGACGCACCAAGGGTAACAAATCCCCTGGGCTGGACAAAGTACAATATGTACTATTGCGCCAGTTACCACGTAAGGCCTTATCCTATCTAGCGCACCTATACAACTCCTGTCTAAGACTCAGGCACTTCCCACAGGACTGGAAACATGCCATAGTCTTCCCCCTCCTCAAACCTGCCAAGTCCGGCCACCTGCCCGAGCACTACAGACCAATCAGTCTCCTGTCTCACATGTCCAAGATATTCGAGAAAATTCTTCTTAAATATCTCAACGACTTCTGCGAAGATGAGAACCTCATCCCCCCAGAACAGACAGGTTTCCGATCAGGTCTTAGTACCGAGCACTCCCTAGCAAGGCTCCAGTCCCACTTATCGAAGAGTTTCCACAAAAATCACTGCACCTCCCTCATCTCAATCGATTGCACTAAAGCATTCGACTCTGTCTCTCACGACATCCTCTTAAATAAGCTCAGGAGACACGACTGTCCAGAGCAACTTTTTAACACTTTGCAGTCCTATCTCAAAGACCGGACTTTCTCAGTAAGAGTAGGTACGAGTCTCTCAGAGATATTCCCGTCACCCTGCGGTGTCCCGCAGGGATCTGTTCTCTCGCCCACACTATTCTGCATATATACTGGCGACATAGTCGGCCGGAAATACCCACATGTCCAAATCGCCGCCTATGCGGACGACATAGCCATCTTCGGCACCTCCCTAAACCCCAAAAGATCACTCGAGCACACAGAGCGTGCCGCACAGGCCATCTCGACGCAGCTCAGTGCAATAAACATCACAGTCAACCCTAGCAAGACTGATGCTCTTATCTTCTCCTTCCAGAGAGGTAAGAAGACCCTCCCCAAGAGTTTCCGTATAGACGGGACTCAAAACCCCCTTTCCCGTAGAGTTGTATACCTGGGTGTTCACCTGGGTAGACACATGACCTTCAACACCCACTTTCAGAAGAAGCTCGGTATAGTCCGTAGGAGATACCGCTCTCTGAAACACTTGCTGTCCTCCCCTACACTCTCTCTGAGACTAAAAATACTCATCTACAAAGGAGTCCTCCGTCCTGCCCTCCTCTACGCTGCCCCTCTCTACCGCTACCTACACACCTCCACCATCAAGAAACTACAATCCTTTCAAAATGGAGTCCTTAGAAACATCGTTCGACACACCTCCCTTCAGAAGGCAAAGACAGACCATATCCACGACACCCTTGAACTTCCGAGGATCACCTCTTATATAAAGCGAAGACATATCAAGTTCTTCGACTCTCTACAACACCTACAAAACCCGCTGTTCAACAGCATTACTCCCCCCTCCCGTCCCGACAGATGGCAAGGGACCAAGCTAGGTGTACGTCTACGTGACATTTTTGACCACTAACCTCCGTCCCATCAATCCCACATGACACCTGTGTTGTTTTTCCATACCCCCCCCCTTTTTATTTTTCTAATCTACTCTCCGTCTTTCCTTTAACTCCATCTCTCTTCCTATCACACTATCACACGATAGCACACCACACAAAACACACCCTCTTGGCACTTAGTTTTCAACTTTAAACCTCCTCTCCGACTATATCTTTCTCTTGTCCCACTATCTATCCTCACGACAAACGATGCCACTTCTCCTGGTTAGCTTCAGTAATTTTGATCTAAGTGACATCATATAGTATACTACAGTAAATGTTGGTTCGAGTAGCCTACTACGCCTTGTTGAGCTGGATGTCCTATCTACGAAACACTGGTCACCCCCCCCCCAAACGCCATGCGCTTCTCACTCCTCTTAGGAACATAGTATAAGTTTTTAGGTTAAGTTTTAGGCTTAAGGTATTAGTGTTCAGTATTTCCTATCCACCTATATACTTTCGATTTCTTTCTCCCCTCTCACTGTCCCTTTTAGCTGTCCCTTCTTTCAACTATCCAGTTGCGACAACACTAGCGATTTCCCAGTCGCTTAGTGACCCCCCCCCCTACCCTCAGTTACGGCTGACTTATTACACTACCTTTAATTTTGCTACAAGCCTTCAAATGTGCCTCAGCACAGTATAAGGCAGTCACTTTCCATCACTTCACCCCGCAGTGCTTAGCTCAGCTGCACTCGCGCAGTTTTTCTTTCGTCTCTTCTTTTATTTTCTTTTTTGTTCTTCACTAGTTTTCATGGGTTAGGAAAAAAAAAAAAAAAAAAAATTAAAAAAAAAAAAAAAAAAAGGCCAGAACTCATTCCGATCCGGCGCTCTCTCCAGGACACTTCAGCTCTCTCAAGACCAGGCCCAGCCAGCCATGCATTCAGGACCAAGCAACCGGCGTTCCAGCAACCATCCAGCCATGCACTCAGGATCAAGGACCTAGCTACCTGCTCGAGCTCTCTCTCTGGACAAAGTACGAAGCCGCCGTCTCGATGTCCCCAGTGGTCAAGCCAGCCTCCAGTCATTACACTCCCGACTCCTACTTCCCCCAACTCTAGTCAATACCTGGCTTATTTATTTACTTCCTTACCCCTCTCACTCCTGCTTCGAGGAAAGGCTACGGCTCAGTACCGAACACCTTCTCCCCGACTCAGTGGAACAACTAAGGCCTAGTACCTAGTCGGTATCCCCCAGGTTCAAGGAAGCGCCCTTAACCGGGACACAGTACTTACCTGGTTACCTTCTCCCGACACATCCTTCCTACCCTTCCTAGCCTACCTTTAGTAGCGACAACCATCCGCTACAATATCAATAGGTTTTGTTGCCATGGATTTGTTTCATCCTTAGACGACCAAGGAACAATATCATTTCTTGAGTTAAAAATGTTTATAAAAAGATTGTTTAAGATCTTACTGCTAGTTGTTTCTTGGCTGGCATTGCTGCTATCCTCCGCTTGGCCAATTCGTACTCGTCCATCGGCAGATCTTCTGGTTCTACAAGCTCACACTGCGACTCTCTACATTCCACTGGATACTAAAAAAATATAAACAATATCAGTAATATTCGTTACTAAGGGAATTATTTAAAAAGCCGGAACCGCATGACCTACGTCATTTTAAAGTTTTTCTTTATAATGCTTACCCTTGAGTTGACAATTAATATATCGCCTTAAATTGAACGAAATCAACACATTCAAAGTGCATGCTGGTGATGAACTAACGCGCTAAAAGGAATAGCGACAGAGAGAAAAATAATAATTCGATATACAGCTATTTTTCGCTGGATGAAGTTGGAGCCCAACAAAAGAATTCTACAATTGTAATATTAAGCTCAAAATTGCTCAGAATCCTTCTAATATTTAGTTCAACATTTTTTCTAAGAGTTTACATATTGTAATATTAACACAATTCTGGTTCTAACCGGCTTATCCAAGAATGGTCCTTTTTTATCGCCTTGTTCTTCTTCTTCAGCCATTGGAATTTTCAAGGTGCTTGATTCCTCCCTCACCATTACCCCTGGGGATCCGGGTTCCTTTGAGTTCACTCTTGAGTCTATGCCCATGTATGGCAATGGCGGACCTGTCATCCTTCCAGATGTCCATGATGGCCGCTCTTCTCCCCCTCCTAATCTGCATGGTGAATTTATTATTTATACAATTAACAAAAGGGTAGTATGTGAAGGTTAAAGATACTATTAACAAACCAAAATAGTCTTGGCATCGAATTACATGAAATCCTAAATACAGCCTCCAAAGAGGGCTGTTTTAAAATATATAAAGATTTTAAGGCTAAAAGCTTCATTACTTTTGGATTTATTTCACTTATAGCATTTCACATATTTCTAAAAAAAAATATATTTATCTCGTTCGTGTGGTCGAGTATTTATTGTTGTTTTAAGACCTTTTTAGCGCGGTTCCTCCCCCCCCTCAATAGGTAGGAACCCCGCTTATATGGTTGACGTCATGACGAAATCTGGAAGTGCCGATTATTATTATTTAAATTTTAACGTCCATTTATTATTAACTACGAATTTTAGGACAGGTTATCTATAGGTTACCACCCTTTTCTTGCCATGGATAGGGGTGATGCCTTTTCTTTTTTCGAAAGATAAGCCACCGCCCCTAGTGGGAATCGAACCCACGACCTTTGGCACGGAGTGTTAAGAGCTCACGCCTTAACCCTCACGGCTACCGGGTCTCCGGAAGTGCCGATTAGAAAATGTTACGTTTCAGAACCCCTAGAGAACGAAAATAAAGGTGGTTCAAATTTTTATGTACATATAGATATATCTGTTCGCTCTCTCCTTGGCTCAAAAATGATCCGATTTTGATGAAATTTGGTACAAAAATCTTTCGTTTAATTTGAAAGGTCAAGTTCGTCCAAGGACAAGCTAGCAGAATGCGTCCACCGGAACATGGGTTTTGGACGCGAAAAAAAATCGTTATGCCTACAAGTACTTGTTATTATAAATAAAGATTTCCTAGCGGAATGCCGTGTGAATATTTTCTACTACTCTACGTCTGATGTTTTCTATTTATCTCATTTTTTTAATTGGTTGTTTTTTTGGACAGCATTGAACAGTGAAATCAGTTTTCTATGGACTTATTGAGACTTCCGTAAAGTAATAGCCACCCGTACGGTAGGGGTCAAACAACCTTTCTCTATTCTCTGTCGTGTTACCAGGTCCTAACACCCTGCCACCCATTTAGCAAGGGCGTATATAATAATTTTGATTTGATCGGTAAAAATGTCATAAAACCCTTAAAAATAAATTAAATAAGATCATTTAGTTCATAAAACATATTCTATTGTGGGTATAATAGCGTTTACGTTGGCTTTACAAAGGTCACTAGGGATAATAAAGGAATCGGGCTAAGATGACGCAGTCTCTGCGAGTTGGACTTTTTTATTTTGGAGTAGTGTTTATTTGGGTATAAATTGTTTGTATTTGTTGATTCTCACATAAGTTGAGTGCAAAACTCAATTACATATGTCAATATGAATATATGAGTAAGTAGACAGACTATAGACAAAATAATTGATTTAACCTTCCTATTTGTTTTGTATACTTTTTATAAAACAAAGAGTTTTAAATTCATTTAACGTGGCTATATATTTTTCAAATTTAATTATTATACGTTTTTTTTTTGTTTTTTTTTTAAGATATAATATAAGCCTGCCGAAATATATAATCTGATATAAGGCCTAAACCTTGTGAGCAACCAAATATAAATCCTATTCGTGGGGGGGGGGGGAAGCGATTGTTCGTATGCGATATTAAATGCGGTGTTCGTATGCTATATTAAATGCGGTGTTCGTAAGCTATATTAAATGCGGTGTTCGTATGCGATATTAAATACGGTGTTCGTATGCGATATTAAATGCGGTGTTCGTATGCTATATTAAATGCGGTGTTCGTATGCGATATTAAATGCGGTGTTGGTGTGCGATATTAAATGCGGTGTTCTTATGCGATATTAAATACGGTGTTCGTATGCAATATTAAATGCGGTGTTCGTATGCGATATTAAATCGGTTTCTGTCTAACCTTTTGACGCAAGTGAGTTCTTTCATGCTGATATCTTTTGGGACACTGTATTCCCATGCTCTTGCAAGGGAATAAAAAGGTTTTTCATCTTCATTATCTTCCGACGGAGGCACGATGTACCTTATCTGGTGCTTGATAGCCATTTCCTCTAAGTCTTTGAGACAATGAGTCCTGCAGACATTGTCTGTTGGTGGACCTGCGGAAGACTTTATTATTACATTGTATAATCAATTTTTAAAGACTTTTATTTTCTTATCTAGATTGGCAGGACATACTTCAATGCTTTAGGTTACCAACGATTGAGCTTAGAGGTTTCATTCGAGGGGTTCGTAGAGGTGTATTGGAATGCATCGTTGTAATACTACGGTGTAGAGCAGGACTTCCTAACCAGGGGGGCACGACCCACTTGGGGAGTGTAGAGAAATATCAGAGGGGGCGTTTCGTATATATTTCCGGGGAAAAATTGTACTTAACACGTATAGGGGTCTCCCGTGCTACAGTGGCTAGCGCCTTACATTCATAAGCTGGAGATGGTGGGTTCGATTCCCACCGGCGCACAGTGGGAAAAAATCCACTTTTAGGGCGACAAAATTATTTTTTTGTGTTTTTCAATATTTTTGAGGTCACTGAGTTAGGGAAAAATATTTAAAAAAATCGTGCACCCATAGTTTTTAGTATATCCAACAAACAAATGTTGTAGACACACAAATGTTTTAACATAATAGATAAAAATTGGGAAAACATTTTGTAAATCTAATTTACAATTTAATTAATTTAAGTAGTACCTTTTGCATATATTATTTACATAAACATAATACATATATTCATAAAAAATAATATATAGGCTATAATTCGAAAATAAATAACAAAAATAGACTAACAACTTGAAGAAAAAAGTAATTCTACTGTCTTGTTTTTGTTTTTTGTTTTTTTAATATTAACAAATGTATACAATTATATTATGCACTAAAAACGAAATATCGATCAATCATCGTCTGATTCAATACTGCTACATCCTTCAGAATTTTCTTTTGACAAGTCAGTATCGTCTGCCTCATTTTCTAATGACAGTTCTTGGATCATGTGGTAAACTACACTTCAATAGGCTAATTACACATACATCGGTAACATGAAATTTAAATAAACACGTATAGTTTCTGTTCAAAAAATGGAAAAGTAATTACAAGAACAAAACTGCAATAAACACTGCGAAAAATGTTCCCTTTCTTAGGGTACGTTCATGGTGAGGATTGATTCCGCGATGCTACGATAGCTACTCCGATGAGCGCTGCCCCGATGTATTCTACATCGATGGAGGGTGTTCATGCTGACTCACCATTGCATTGGTTCTTGCTGGGAGTAAAGTAACCTTCAACAGTGAATTAGCTTTTGTTTATGAAAAAGCTCTGCTTATGTTAGTGAGAAAAAATGAGCCTTTACAATTAGTTCGTGATGTTCCTGACAAAGAAAAAGGGATTGGTTTCTTACTTGGAAAAATTAATGGAATCCTATTAATTTTAGCGAGTTGGATAGACTAGAGTCGCTTAAATTAATATAATTCTATTAATTGCGAGTTGGATTGACTAGAGTTTTCTTATATCTTCTTGAGCAAGTGGAGCGTAGCGTAGCGAGCGGAAACGCGTATCATGTAATGCTTAATAAATGTAAAAGATCCAAAAAAGAGAGAGAAAAGGAATAAAATATGTGTGTTTACAAATATCATTCTTTATCCTTCATAACCTGCAAAACAGTCAACTTTAATGCTTAATAACTTTTTTCATAGTTGAGAGAATTGATTTTGATCATATTAACCTTTTTATTAATAAATATTACTTGCCATTATTTAATATGAATTATAACCGTAGATAACGAGTCAAGTAGTAAAAGATAACCAGCAAAGAACCTGTAAGCTAATCAGTAAGCTTATCAGCGAGTACGAGTAACTGTTATAAATCACTTAACTAAATAAATACTTCAAAAGTAACTGGATGTAGTCTTCGCAAAAAGACCCAATTTTCTTTCATCTCAACAACGAAATAACCAAAAAAGAATAATCACACAAGATGAAGTAATGAGAGAGGGTAGGTGACCTGCGCACTAGAGTCCTTTTGAAGGAACCAATCACGGTCAGGCCCACATCGCGGCTTCCCTCCTCACTGCGAGGAGAAAACAAAATATTTGTTCTTCCCCGCGGTCACTGCGCGAGTGCGAGAATAGCATCGGAAGTAAGGATCCTCACTATGAACACTCCCACCTTAATACATGTGTTTGTTTTACATCGGGGCAGCGCTCATCGGAGTAGCTATCGTAGCATCGCAGAATGAATCCTCACCATGAACGTACCCTTAGAGTCCGATTAATAATCCCTTCCGTCACCTGTTGATCCAAGAAAGTAAATATTTAAATTTTACCTTAATCCTACTAATACTAGACAGTATTTAGGAAGTGATTTGTAAAATATTTTATTGAATTTTGTCCACCTAAAAGGTGATTTTCGCCCACTGTCTTTCGCCGCGGATTCTTCAGCTTCTATCTGACACAGCGGACATTCTTCAGCTTCTGCCTAAACTAAATTTAAATTTGCATTAAAAGGGGGAAGAAGGTGGAGCTGAAAGTCTCAAGACAGTAAAGTAGAAGCTTAAGGCTTATCGAAAAAAAATATTTGGAAGTGGAACTTTGTGGAACTTTTTTTTAATCCTTACTCAAACTTGAGTAATCAACAAAATATGAACAATCTAGTAATAATTTCATTAATATATTTTTTTCTTTGATATGCCTTTCTGTTATTAGATATATATTTTGTATTTATAAAGAACATACCACTAGGTAATAAATCCTTTGTGAAAAGAATTTATAAAATTTGCACACAATTTTTAAAACACACCTTGCAAAGACCGTAGTTGGAACCAGACTAAGCAGAGGAAGAGCAAGTGGCTAGCAATGGTTGCCTTCCTTATTGTTTTAAAAAGGTTTGGGTTACACTAGCTAAAAAAATTGTTCTGTTTTCAATGAATAGAAGACTTGAGCACGTTTCGACACTACGACAACACATTTTCGACTTTTGTCGCTGCACCCTGGATGTTTGCACTAATGGCCTAGACTTCGAAGTGCCGTAAAAAAAAAACACGTAGGTACATTAACTGTTGCGAATTAACATTCAATTCCTGCTATAAAAGTTTCGACAAGTCACAACACGAGTTATGGGTGGGAAGCTGGATGAGTAGGTATTTATTTCGGGGATGTGTCCGCGGGTGAGACAACTTGGAGATTTAAAGAAATGGGTACGTCTCTCGTCGGTTCCTACAACCGGTTCCTAAATTCTTATTAAAACTTTGCCTGTTCTACTTACCGAATATTCCTCTCTTATGCAGAGCGGTTTCATAGAATTTTTTCATTTGCTTTTCTACGGCCCTCTGCTTGAGCAAAAAATCCCTCATTGCTTTCTTGATTGGTTTGAATTCCTTCGTAAAAGCGGTTTGAGTCCAGCCGTCTACGACGAAACCGGGTGGTGCTTTCCTCAAAAGCAGTTTCATCGTTTTGGTCACTCCTTCCGAGGGTACGTCCGGGTCCTGTTTGAAAATAGTTGATAGGCTATCCATTCTCACCAAATAGGCTCCATTTCAAGGACCAAAAAAATTTTTAGAGAATCCTTCGTATGAGATATCATTGCTTGAAAACTTCTCCAAAGGGCAAGTAAACCAATCGAATTGCACGAACCGATTTGGATCGTTTAGAATACAAACTTGCAATAATTCGCATTTAATGGGACGAAACCATCTCTCTCGGGACATCAGTCTGGAGCTAAATCTTTTTATTAGCCTTTCTGGCTCAAATTTTCAACAGTTTTCGAGAAATTTCACAAAATATACGAAAAGTCTAGAACTGCTCATATTAATTAATATAATACTTTTAATAGTACCTCTTTTTCAAACGTAACCAAAATTTATTGTACTTAGTTGACACAAATGTGGAGAAAACAGTTGTTTCTGAATGATCAAAATCACAATTCTGAATTTTTAACAATGTTCACAAAAACGGTTAAAGATATTGCGTTGAAATTTTATTCATTTGGTCCCTGACGTCTAAAGGCCTATAAACAGTGTACCTGAATCTAATAACGTAAAATCTAATAACGCAAAATTTCATTTCAAATGGGAAAATTTTTGTAGACGGTAGTCCCGTCTATAAATTTATATATATATATATATATATATATATATATATATATATATATATATATATATATTTACATGGGGTTCTTTAGGGAATCTGGTAGGTAGGATCGAACAATATTTGAAACAAAGTTTCTAAAATACATTCATGCGTGCAACCTCAATTCCTTCAGAAAGTGCTAATTTCAAAACTATTAAAGATTGTTTTGTATTTACATGTTTTATTTTAAGCAGACTTTTCGGGAATGCAACGTGAACGACCTGCCTTGCTGTGGAATGTGCTTAGATATGCAGTTCCTGCAAGACGCATTTTTTAAAATAAAAATACTTGATAAAACCAATAGAAATTTGAACGTAAAGTTAAATCTTTTTTTTTTTTATTTAGTTTATTTATTTATTATAAAATACCATCAAATATAACCCAACAACTGACACGACACGAGCTTGCAATGAATAAAGATCTAGTGGCCTGTGCTTGAATGCAACCAGTTTAGGATTTATCCTCCCTTTTGACAAATGTATTTCAAAATCTCGAAAAGCTATAATCCTGCAGACAGTCAGCTAGTATTTGTACAATTAACACTGTTGAAGCCGTTTTAAATAATACTATTTTACATAACTCCCAAAAACAGCTAAATGCATTGGGTCACCAGACTCTTCGATGCCCTGCAAGCTAGGAAGACTTCTAGGCTGAAATCAGTGCCAACCCTTAAAGTGTTCCCTGTAAAAACACCTAATGTGATGCACATTATTTATTGCTTATTATTATTTTAAAAGGGGGCGAGGTTAGCTCAGTGGTAGAGCACTGGACTAATAAGTTGGAGGACTTGAGTTCAAATCCCGAGCAAGCACTAAAGATTTTTTCTTCTAGTGTCTTCGCTCAAGGGTTGAATTCGGCCTCCCTGACCGTCCCTAGGCCAACCCAGCCTTTAATTAATTTAATAATGGGTACCTTGGATGCTAATGACTCTAGCAGTCGAAGCAGCCAAGGGGAAAATCAGGCGGCCGGAGCATAGTACTGACCACACTATCTCCCTAGTGTGCCGTATGGTCATGAATCAGATACCTCTATAGTATCTGCCCCTGCGGGCCCTCGTGGCCTGTTACGGGACTGATTTTTTTTTTTTTTTTTTTTTTTTAAAGTATCATCTATTATTTGTTTTTACATAAAAAGATTTACGTTATTTTAATAACGTTATGTAGTATTTGTTGTTTACTATGGAAAGTGAAATTTAATTTTGAGTGCCAACTCCTTGCTGTAAGTTTTTTACTTAAAAGCAATAAACATATTCATTCATTCATATAATAACATATAAACATAAAATATATTACCAATACGTAAGCCGAATAAAGGCATCCTCTACCGACACCCCTAATTGGAGTCTGTGAACAACCATTTGAAACCAATATTTTAACCCAAAGCTCTGAGTTATTCCTGTAAGCCAACATTTCATCAGTTTCATTTCCGCAAATCTCATCATCCGTGCATGTCTCATTCTCATCCGTAGTATCCGCAGCCTCTAAACAATACATTTCTCGTAAGGAAAAAAAATACATTTTTTGTAAGGAAACAAAAAAAAAAAAAAAATACATTTCTCGTAAGGAATTTATATATCCACCTATTTGCGACTATTTTCTTGCATATGAGGTTGGTAGGTAATAAGATGCTAAAGTTACTTCAGATATTGGCAGGAGCTGCGTCCTCTTAGTGTTTTGTTTACGTCCACAGTTTTACTGTCTATACAAATTTACGCCGCGAGAAATTTATAAGAATATATGTCTTTTCAAAAAATATTTTTTTGTTGTAATATTTTCTTACAAAACCAAAATTGTTTATCTTAATTTGTAAAATCATTATTGGTGCCAAAAGGTAATTCTAATTTTATCAAAAACTGGCAAAGATATCGCGAACATTTTCCATAAATAAAATGGTTTAACATTTTCAAACTTTATTCTATACTATTTACTAAAAAACTTCGACTTATAACGTGTGATAGAGATTGAGGGACTCGAAATGACAGGAAAAGTAGAGTGAGGTAGGCAAGAATTCTTCCAGCCCATATGAATTAACGAATAAATAAAGATGTTTATTTTACAAATAAAGTACATGCACAATATATATTATTATTGAAAAAAAAATCATTTAAGCTATTCATCATAATTACCAATGAAATTATGAGAGAAAAAAATTAGTAAACAGTTGCAATACAAAATAAAAATTATTAGCGTCTTGTGTTTTATAGTGTTTCAAGTATCCACTTGTTCCAAGTATTTTTCCTTGAAATGGGAATTTGCAAATGGCCGAACCGTTGGGAATATTTCGTTCAAAATTTCGCTCATGCGACATTGAACATTTCCATCTGCACAGGCTATAGTTAGCGTGGGATTGCACAGTGCCTGCAGGTTATTGCACATGCGGAGGGCTTATTAGCTTCCGTTAGTGTTATGGGTTTTTTTTGTCACAACAGATGTAAGAACATTATTGCATAATAATAGCTTTGTCAATTCCTTCTACCATATTTATTTAATGAATATGAACCTCTACTAGAAAACTGTAATTAAATTTCAGCCATAGGAACTGATCGAATGATATAAAAAAATGAAATATTTCTGCTTACCTGTGGGTGGTCTAACAGAATCACCAGGTGAGCTTTCTAGATCCAGGTTGCTGAAGTAAAGACTTTTCCCTTGAAAAATATTATTATTTATTTTTATGAAAATGTAAAAGTCGTTCCCGTAAGAGCTGCGTAAACATTTAATGTTTAACGTAAAAAGGATTAATGTTTTCGCCAATATTCAGGCAAATTCATGGTATGGGCAAGCCATGACGACGCAGCTATGAAAGTACCTATTGAAGTAATAATAAAATAAATTTTAAAACGTTCTTCAAAACTTCATCTGTTGTTCTTACTAGATACTGAAAATGAGCCCTTGTTAAAATCTATACGCACGTTTGTTTTTGTTTTTGTCACTAAACTTATTATAGGATTCCCATAACAAATGATTGGACGAATTAGCAAATCAGCAAAAATTGTCCATCTGAAAGGAGATTTTATTCCCAACACAAAGTGAAAATACGCCCAAAACGGACATTATTTTTATTCAGCAATTATTTTTATAGCGGCAAACGTCGGTAGGGATCGGTGACCCCACCATTGTATACTCCCTTTGTAAGTGGTCTATTAA
Organism: Gonocerus acuteangulatus; assembly: GCA_946811695.1. Taxonomy (NCBI): domain Eukaryota; kingdom Metazoa; phylum Arthropoda; class Insecta; order Hemiptera; family Coreidae; genus Gonocerus; species Gonocerus acuteangulatus. The sequence goes on from OX328128.1 coordinate 61,297,611, forward strand.
GAACGGATGTTTACTCCGGAACCAAATTATTAATTGGTCCTTGCCTACTGTTAATTTGTAACATTATGGTGGCCACAGTTTTTGTTACATCGGCACAAAACTTGGTGTATAGTATTCCTGTAACAAACAATTGGACGATTTTGACCAGCAAAAACGGACCACTTTGTCAAAGGAGTTTACTCTGGACATAAAAACAATTATCACACCCCTAATATTCGAAATTGTTATTACATTGCAACAAAACTCTGTATACATAGTGGTGAATTAAATTATTGTATTTGTATAAGTTAGTTCAAACAGCATTCATTAGAAATGCTGTTTGAACTAACCACTCATGCAGCTTCTGTGTGAAGAAGTTCTTTTACTAATTATTAGTTTGCTTTTTAATATTTCATGTATTAATAATTATGAAAAAGCAAACAACTATCAACGAATTATTACTTACTAAATAAAATATTAGGTAGTTTATTAATAGCTCAGACGTACTTTCCCTAGAAAGTAAAAAGCTTCTGTCACCTTTGTTGTCCATTAAACTCTCCAGCCTGTTGTCTGAGGATCTTCTTGCAATTTTAGGTTTTTCTGGATTAGATTCCTTTCTTCTTGTCATAGATTCCTTTGCTTTCATTTTCTGTAATAAAAATATTATTTAGTGTATTGCTTTAGATAGATATAATCAGGGCCCCCTAAGGAGGAATGCAATTCTACCCAAAAGATACTATTGTGCTCCTGCTAACCTCCTGCGTTATCTATAAAAGCCATGCATCCTTGACGACCTGTACATATAATCCTTGACACACCTGTACACATAATCTGTGATTGCACCGCACTCGCAATAAGGCCCTTCATGTAGTTTGGCAGGAAGGAATGACGGATCCGGCGAGAGATTTTACATTTACCTATCTTACAATATCTTTGAGTTTAAAATCTTTGCCAAATGCCTAGATTGTCCGTCCTCGCAGAGTTACCAATTTTTCCTTTGGCTAGGGTCAAAGATATTCAACAGGCTGGTTCAACGGGGCTCTATGCCCCCCGTCTTGTCAGATCAGCTTCATCATTTCCGAGTATACCTGAGAGACCCGGCACCCAGTAGAGCTTAACCCGGTTCCCTTCAGCTAAACGATCTAGCATATTCCTGCATTCATCCACAGTCTTGTACCTAATGCGGATTCCCTCGATAGTCGCTATTGCTGCATGGCTCCCAGTGTACATATTGAGAAGTACCACTTTGCCATTGACTTCTACCTGGAAAACCATAGGTAAATTCCCCAAAAGGATCGAAATTCGAATTTCTTTTCTTCTTGCCACCCAAGCCCCAGCTCCAACTCCTTTTGCTATCTTGGGGCCGTCCGCAAAGCAATGTAACTCCTCTTTAAAAGGTTATCTTGCCGGGCTAATAAATAACAACGTTAACACGTTTAGAAATTTATTAAATGGGGCCTACAAATAAATACAGCCTAACTGGCAAAACTTCAGCCATGGTGAGGCTCGCCTCCATGGTTTCAGTCAGTTGTTTAAAAAATCAATAGATACAGACAAACAAAGCGATTATGAACAGAAGATTACTCATTAAATAAAGAAATGTTTAATTATTATTGTATATAGATCCTGTCATAACGTGGCCCTTGTAGTGGTGGCTTTCCTTTCGTTACATTAAGCTGTATTTATTTTTATTCAAGAGGTATCTAGGAACCGAAATATTTAAAGCGATTTTGATGAATTAAAGAAGATGCTAATTTTAATGAAGTTCTTGCTAAACAAGGAACATTTTCCAGATTTTGGGCCATTATTTGTAGTGATATTTAAGGTAGATAATCTCAACTGGTATCATTGTGAAAACCATTATGGACCTCCACTCATAGAACAATACTTTTTGGGACAATTGGCGTCCCACCCTCTCAAAAAAATAATCATCAGCTGTATAGCACTATACTGGGAGAAAATTGCAGGAGGGAGAAAACGAGTTAAAATGAACCTCTGTGAACTTGGCACTCCACTTTCGAAAAAAAATATGACAATAGACTCAAAAAAAATGCAAAAAAAATTCGTTTGTAGTTGAACCGTTTTTGAGAAACGGGGGGGGGGGGTTCAAAAAATACCCCGCACCCGACTTCAACAGATTGGAACCAAACCATTTTTATTCGACGTCATATCGTTTGTACTTGTGTGTAGTGAAAGAATTTTCGTTTGTAGTTGCCCAGAAAAAAAGTTACAAACACGCACCCCTAAAAATGAAAAAGTTGCGATTTTGAAAATTCAAAAAACGGCTGTAACTTTTTTTCTGGGCAACTACAAACGAAAATTCTTTCAGTACTATCAACTACAAACGATTTCGAATGCATTGGGACCATAAAAAAAACACGCACCCCTAAAAATTAAAAAGTTGCGATTTTGAAAATTCAAAACTTCAAAATGGTTTGGTTCCAATCGGTTGAAGTCGGGTGCGGGGTATTTTTTGCCCCCCCCCCTCGTTTCTCAAAAACGGTTTAACTACAAACGAAATTTTTTTCACCACAAACAACTACAAACGATTTGCAATGTTTTGAGTCTATTGTCATATTTTTTTTCGGAAGTGAGGTGCCAAGTTCACAGAGGTCAGATTTCGGGATAAACTGGCTCAAAAATATAAATAATTATATAAAGATATTATGAAACAAATAATATAAAGATATTACTTTCTCCTCTTTTTCTAATTCTGTTACTACTTTTTGTACGCTTAACTTCTTTTCAAATTCCTCTTTCTCTCTCCTTTCATTCGCTTTTCTCATCTTTGCTTCCACTTTCTTTTGCAGTTCCTCCTCGGCCTTCTGTTCGTACCAGGGCTTTTCATTTATTGGTAGCGGTTCTAGGTAGGGAGACGAGTAGCGTATTTTCTTCTTGGGCGGTTTTTTTGCCCAGAGCACTGAAATAAAAGTGATCGTTGCCATTTTAGATAAAGCTTGAACGTGTGGAAGCAAAGATGATCCAAAGTCCATGGGTTGATGGACAGGCAGGTACTAAAAAGTCCGTCACGCAGGAGCTGCATAACTAAGCACTTTCCTCAGAATTTGGGTAGTGTAGACTGCTTTCCAGAACAATTTGCTTAAAATACTATATACTGCATAAGCAAAATAAAAAAATGAATAGTTCTCTTTTAATTTTGTAATGAGTAACTGATCAATATTTAATTTGCTTCCAGAGTTATGTTTACACATGGTACCTACTACACTACGTAATAAATACAAAAAAACCTCATATTATCGTATTTTGATCTAACGCAGGAACAGGATACAGTCCCTCTAGTGGTAGAAAGCGCTCCTTGCGGCGGCTTTGTGAACCTACGGCTGGCGGGCTTTTCTATTGAAATATATTACAAAAGAAACCCCCCTTTCCGATTGACCGATTCAGCTCATTTTTACAACACTTCTTTCTCAAGAGTTACCCACGACGTATACCGCGTTTCGTTTCAATACAGCAGAAATTACGACCGGTATGAGTATATTAGTAATTTGGGTCCGGAGTAACCCCCCCCCCCCTCCTAAAGAACCGATTTAGTTTATTTTTACAACATATATTTACCTGTAGATTACCACTACGAATACCGAGTTTCGTCGAAATATACCAAAAATCACGGCTGGTAGTGGCGAATTGGTATTGTGCGTCCGGAGTAAACCCTCCCTCCTAATGAACCGATTTAGTTTATTTTTACAACACATATTTACCTGTAGATTACCACTACGAATACCGAGTTTAATCGAAATATACCAAAAATCACGGCTGGTAGCGGCGAATTGGTATTGTGGGTCCGGAGTAAACCCCCCTCCTTATGAACCGATTTAGTTCATTTTTATATCTCACTTTTCTCTCTATATTACCACTACGAATACCAAGTTTCGTTCAAATATAAAAAATATTACGGCTGACAATACTACGGGTCAAATTAGTGTTTTGGGTTCGGTGTAAACCCCCCCTTCCGGTGGACCGATTTTCTTGGTTAACGAACTCGTTCAATCGTTTGCAAATTGAATGCTATATACCAAGTTTCGTGACGAAAAAACAAAAATTCTGGCCGCTATCGTGTTAACACACACACACACACACACACACACACACACACACATATATATATATATATATATATTTTAACGGAGGTCATTTCCGGTGTCTACTAGGTAGGATCGATAAAGATTTGAAGGAATTTTTCAAAAATTCCGTCATGAGTGCAACCTCAATAGCTACTTTCCTTCAGAGGAAAGTGCTAAAAAAAGCAATCTGTATCAAAGACTAGACCTGTATTTTTCATATATGTTGAGGCGCTGAATCAGATTCAGAGCCAAGGAATATTTTTCACTTTCTTTAAATTATCCAAAAACTATTCTTAAAATTCATATTAAGAGGCTTAAATTATATTTAAGCCTGCTAAATGTTTTAACCAGAAACCAGAGTATACTGTTTCCAACCGGTTTTAAATATGCGAAGGTGGCCTCAGAATTTCTTCTGAAACACTTTTTCGAGATATATTCCTCGTTGGGTCAGTCCATATCAGATCATCCAGGCCATGAAACCCATGTCCTCAGAATTGCCTGAAACTTTTATTTATTATTTATTATTTGTTAAACTGGTCATTCTAATGATATATTCCAAATTTCAGTTAGATATCTTGAACACTTTTTAAGTTATGAATTTTTAAAGTTGTCTATAAAACTTGTTTTTGCTGTTACCGACGCCAGCAAAAACAAGTTCAAAAATCGATAAAAATAAAAGGCGCTCCATAAAATCAAGTTCTTTTTTCATGGATACATTCTTAAAAGTATAAACTATTAGATTTTAAAAGAAAAACTCTGGGATTTTGCTGTTTTTTTTTTTTTTTTTTTTTTTTTTTTTTTTTTTTTTTTTTTTTTTTCCTGCAATGAGGGGAAAACCTACAAGGCCTTCAGGGTGCTTGCCTCGAGCAAACCCCCAGTGTGTGGGATTTTGCTGTTAAGTATTCTTAAATCAATAAAATAACTTTAAGATATATGTAATGTACCAAAAATTATTACTATTATAACATTTATATAAGTATATATACTATATTTAGGTCAATTTGGAATGGGAGTTTATCTCTTACATATTTGTTTTGAAAAACTATTATTATTATTTTATTTTATTTGGTTTATTATTTTAATTTTAACTCTATTTATTTACGAATTTTAGGACGGATTATCTATTGGTTGTCACCCTTTTCTAGCCATCAGCCTTAGTGGGAAGGCCAGGACCATAGGCACGGAGTGCACACGCCTCAGTACTCACGGCCACCGAGCCTCCTTTAATTTGGTTTATGAGTGGCTATTTCACTTTAATTTGGAGAAATCAGTTGATTAGAAGATGACGTTTACTTTAGAACAAGCAACAGACATTTTAACGGTGGCCGCTTTTAGTATCTAGTAGGTAGGATTGGTAAAAAATAAAGAAATATTTCAAAAATGTTTTCATAAGTGCAACCTCTAATAGCTAAAATCCTTCAGAAAATGATAAAATATATTTATCAGTATATGTATAATTCTGGGCATCGATGTATAGAATTTAAATCTTTTAGTTCATAACGGGGTCAGTCCATTTCAAATCATCCAGCTAAATAGTGAAATGAAACCCACGTCCTCAGAATTGCCTGAAACTTTTTTTTATTTGTTGAACTGGTCATTCTTATGATTCATACCAAATTTCAGTTAGATATCTTGAACACTTTTTAAGTTATGAATTTTTAAAGTTGTCTATAAAACTTGTTTTTGCTGTTACCGACGATTTAAGTCAATGCGACTTTCATTTACTAAAAAAATCATTACTCTGTTAATGTTAATGATATCTCAATGGGATTTTCACCAAAATGATCACAATAATATTTTGAATATGAAAAAAATATATTTACTATCTGTTATCTTTCTGGTTGCTAAGTATATTGATTTAAAAACAAAATTTTAATTTAAAATAAATTAACCTATAAATTTCACTTGAAAAAAAAAATGTGTATAATACGTTTCTTCTATTGGACCAAATAAATTGATTTTGTTTGTTTGTTTTGTAGTATAAAAGCCAAAAAATGTCTGGCTCCTGGAGTACATTGAAGGTTTGCTTTTATTACAATCCGCTTGATAATTCCGCCGAAGGGGACTTCCCATGACTGGTAGCAAAAAACACCATCACAGTTTTTACTTCTGGATAATTAATTTCAGAAATTTTGTGACAACCTTTTGAGTTTCATAGACAACTGCGACATCATCTTTCAAGTCATCAGATACCTCACAGAGATCGGAAACTTTTAGTTCTTTGGTGTTTTCTTGTCTTGGATAGAACTAGATGAAAAGAACAACTGTCGTTTATTTACATAAGTTTATATTAAGATTAACCTAAGTAATAGTAAATGTAGCTTCAGTACACTTATATTAATCTTTTTTTTTTTTTTTTACGGCGCATCAACTGTTTGGCTATTAGCGCCGGGCTATCTACAGGTCGCCACCCTTTTATAATGCCAACAGCACATAGTCGGTCACCCATTCAGGACTGACCACGCCCGACGTTTAAGTAGGTAATTATTAACAAAAAAGGAATTTATATTATTTTATTGATTTAAGAATACTTAACAGCAAAATCCCAGAGTTTTTCTTTTAAAATCTAATAGTTTATACTTTTAAGAATGTATCCATGAAAAAAGAACTTGATTTTATGGAGCGCCTTTTATTTTTATCGATTTTTGAAATTTTTATGTTTTTAATTTATTTTAAATTAAAATTTTGTTTTTAAATCAATATACTTAGCAACCAGAAAGATAACAGATAGTAAATATATTTTTTCCATATTCAAAATATTATTGTGACCATTTTGGTGAAAATCCCATTGAGATATCATTAACATTAACAGAGTAATGATTTTTTTAGTAAATGAAAGTCGCATTGACTTAAATCGTCGGTAACAGCAAAAACAAGTTTTATAGACAACTTTAAAAATTCATAACTTAAAAAGTGTTCAAGATATCTAACTGAAATTTGGTATGAATCATAAGAATGACCAGTTCAACAAATAAAAAAAAGTTTCAGGCAATTCTGAGGACGTGGGTTTCATTTCACTATTTAGCTGGATGATTTGAAATGGACTGACCCCGTTATGAACTAAAAGATTTAAATTCTATACATCGATGCCCAGAATTATACATATACTGATAAATATATTTTATCATTTTCTGAAGGATTTTAGCTATTAGAGGTTGCACTTATGAAAACATTTTTGAAATATTTCTTTATTTTTTACCAATCCTACCTACTAGGTACTAAAAGCGACCACCGTTAAAATGTCTGTTGCTTGTTCTAAAGTAAACGTCAACTTCTAATCAACCGATTTCTCCAAATTAAAGTGAAATGGCCACTCATAAAACAAATTAAAGGAGGCTCGGTGGCCGTGAGTACTGAGGCGTGTGCACTCCGTGCCTATGGTCCTGGCCTTCCCACTAAGGCTGATGGCTTTTCTTTTTTCGAAAGAAAAGCCATCAGCCCTATCCTGGCTAGAAAAGGGTGACAACCAATAGATAATCCGTCCTAAAATTCGTAAATAAATAGAGTTAAAATTAAAATAATAAACCAAATAAAATAAAATAATAATAATAGTTTTTCAAAACAAATATGTAAGAGATAAACTCCCATTCCAAATTGACCTAAATATAGTATATATACTTATATAAATGTTATAATAGTAATAATTTTTGGTACATTACATATATCTTAAAGTATTTCCTGTCTCGGATTCGAATTCAATACGTCCAAATGCAAGGTCTTGTTTTTTATACAGAAGTTTTTGTGTGTGTGTGTGTAATTAATTTGTATACTTTTGTTGTACATCCCATAAGCGACAGTCAATTATTCTCTTCTTACTTACGTTTTGGCTCTTCTTCTGGAGGTGGAAGTATTTTGTCGAGTTTCTCCAATAGCTTGGGAAAATGAAGATGGAAGACACAGGAGAGCAAAATTCTCTCGTTTATGGAGTATGGAGAAATATGTTTCTTGAACTCTGGAATTAGAGTTACAAATTATAAAGTTGTGTTTAAGCACGAGAACCATTTTTTTTTTTAACGAATAATTAATGATCACGAAGTAAGCTTTTTGGATCCAAGGTTTCAGTTCGAATCTCCATTCCTTGGAATAGCAATTTTGTTATTTTGTTTTTGTTACTTGTAGCAGTAAAATGATTTGATTATTATGTTAATTCTTCAAATCTTTATCTTTCTATTTTGTATCGTGTTTGTAGTTCTTGAAAATAATGTCAGGAATACATAGAGAAATACTTAATGCAGTCACTGACTTTGTACATTTGTACGAGCATTTAAACCTCGCGTACCTCAGACGTTTAAACCTCAGAGAGAGGTCGTACGTTTATACATGCCTTCTCTTATAGACGTTTTTGTTTTTTTTTTTGTAATTTATTTATGAAATTTAAAAATTTACCATCCATTCCTAACCCAAACCTGGCTAGAAATGGGTGGTAACCTATAGATAACGCGTCCCAAAATTCTTTGCTAATAATAAATGGACGTTCAAATTTTAATAAATATTTATTTATGAACACCAGCAAAGAAGGCGATTCGCTCCAACGAATTTAAAGATGTGATTTTAATCGACAAGAGAGAACCATGTTCGATCCCCTCTTTTTAGAAAGAATGGAGGCCAAAAAAAAAGGCCGCCACGCCTCGAGCTGCTTAACTAAGCACATCCTCAGAAAGTGCGAAGTGTATCAATAATTCCTGATTAATTTGCTTAAATAAAAAATAAACATAAATACTTTTGACCTTTAATATTTATAAGGAGGCCCGGTCCCAGGGTCATGGATTCGATTCCCACTAAGGGTGATAGCCTATCGTAGGAAAAAAAAAAAGGCATCAGCATTACTGTGACTAAAAAAGGGTGATAACCTGTAGGTAACTTGTCCGAAACATCTATGTTATTTATAAGTCGACAAACATTTTAAAAAATAAATGTGTGCAGATACACCTCTCTCGGGTAAAATCATACACATGCAATCGCTTCTTCCGGGCAACCCTTGGTTGGTATAAAGTTTCTTAACAGACACTGTGGAAATTGAAGTGAAGTATGTTCACTGAAATTTCCCTCGTGCCTGTCAGGCATTTTGTACACACCAAGGGCTTTTTTTCTGTTCAATTTTTTTAAAATTGTATAGAGTGCATTGCTTTGTCTGGTTATTACAATTTTACATTTTATGTTCTATACTTTCAACGGCCTTTAATCTTGTTTGCATCCTACTTGTCCAATAGAGCAAATTGCCCTTGCAGCGGGCTCTGAACAATCAAATAAATAAATTAAGTTAAATGTAGACAAGCGTATAAATAATGCATCGATGAACACCTAGAGTTTAGATGCTCACTGCTGCCAACATACTTCACTGAAATTTCCCTCGTGTCTATCAGACACTTTACACTCACCAGGGGTTAATGTTAAATGTAGACAAGCCTACAAATAAAACATCAATGAACATGCTTACTCTTGGCGTTCTGATATTTCGCCTCATACTCCTTAGTTTCGAGTTCAACCAGTCGCCCGTGTATTTTGAATAGGAATGCTATGGGGTTTCGTCCCGCCTCCTGGACTGTAGTCGCCACGATATTGGGTGGGATTTCCGGCGCTATCCCAACCTTGAATAGATATTCCTGGATTCGAAGGCTGTGACCCTCTTCAAGATCCCCGTGTAGCATCAGGTGTAATTTGTCAGTCAGCTCCATCTAAATTATAGGAACTGTTTGTTAATTGGCCTAATGCGCAGATAATCTAAAAATGATTGATCGCTCCAGAGTATTCAGGTGGATGAAGTCCGAAGTTGGGAAGAAAAGTTCATGAAAAACAATTTCTTATGTTAAATATGAAAAATTGTTTCTTCGCCGTTTAAAACTTTGTAATATTTGTAATATATATACATATATATATATATATATATATATATATATATATATATATATATATATATATATATGTATAGAGAGAGAGAGATTTTTAAGGTAACAAGGATTTTGTTAAAGGTAAAAAACATTAATTTGTTTTATATCAAAGTTGAATAAAAGTATTTTACTTGCTAGAGTAGCTTATAAAATAGTATATTTGTACTTTTTTATGGACATAAAAATGGTGTATACATTCTACTTTCAATATAAATAAAATTGAATGATATTTTTCAAAATCTGTCAGTCATCAGAAGTAGTTTTAGAGATTAAAATTATTTTATAACTGTTTGGAACCTTAAGTGTTGAAATGTTCTCCATGAAAAGGCCAAAATGTTAAACTGTTAACTAGGTACAAGTAGTTTTTTAGTTCTGTTCTTTAAGTAGGTGTGACCGATGACATAGCATTATTTCATCTGGCCTCACATATCATCAGTTAGATGACCATGCTTGAACTGTACGTTTGACCTCTTTTAGTTAAAACGTTATTAAAAATGTGTTTAAAGTTATTTTTTATTTATTTAAAATTTAACGTCCATTTATTATTGACAACGTATTTTAGGACGGGTTATCTATAGGTTTCCACCCTTTTCTAGCCAGAATAGGGCTGATGCGTTTTCTCTTCTCCAAAGAAAAGCCGTCACCCCTAGTGGGATTCGAACGCACGACCTTAGGCCCGGAGTGCATACTCCTTAGCACTTACGGCCACCGGGCCTATGTTTAATGTTATATTAAACTTAAAGGCTCTTGGTTTCTAATTTAGCGGCTTAGCGTTTGGAAAACACGCAATTATTATTCTTTCTATAGTTTAAGTGGCACTTTTAGTATTCTAATCGCCTACAACAGAAATACGGAATTTTTAACTTCAATAAGTGATATGTACCGGTATAAAAAACGATGATGTGATACTTCATTTTGATCAGTGTTTAAGTGGGAAAGTCGCACACTCAGGAGATCGGGGAAAATCTAAATACATTAAAAATCATACCGCACTATTGATGACAAGTATCGTATCTTCTAGACATTTGTGCTATATAGTTGACTACCCGAAAAATAACTCAACCATTCTTATGATATCGTTGCTAACTAAAACCGCCCTATTTGGCTAATTTGTATTTACCTGATAAGGAGATAGATCTTGAAACCATTCAGGACCAGCATTGGTAGTTTTACGTTTGACCTGTTGGACCCCTATTAAAAATGCAAAAAAAAAACAATTAACTTTTATTGTTAAAGCATAATAATGAAGATAAATTGGCGTTAACGATCTCAAAACCTTAAACTTGAAAAAAGTTAAAACATTATAATTATACAAGGTAGGGATTGTCGGGGTCGAGCAGTGACCGAACCCCGACAATCCCTACCTTGCATCATCTACGGTCAACGATCTCCTCTCAATACATTATAATTATATTTAGATAAAACAGATAACTCATTCTATATTTTTATTACTAATATACAATGGAATTTTTTTGGCTAGTAAAGATTCATCATACTGAATATGGATGAAGAAAACTGATCTTCCACTGGGACTTCATTCCCCAAGATTAAATTCGAAAGAGGTACCCCAAGAGCCTCGCATAGATTTAGCAGTGTACTGAGTTGTTTTTTTTTATATATATATTTTTTATTTTACGGCGCGACGGCATCTGGGCCATTATCGCCGACATCCATGGTGTAGCGAAAAAAGTTCTCAACAAGCCGTGAGATGATAGAAATTCCTGTCGCCGCACAGTGGTCAAAAACCGCCCAAATGCGCTCAAAACTTAATAACATGTGATATTGTTGATTTAGAAACCTGAAATTAAATATTTCAAGTAGGACACGATTTTTCACTCGGATCACTTCAGACATTTTAGCACTTTCCTCCGAAGGAAAGTAGCTATTGAGGTTGGACTCATGACCGAATTTTTGAAAAATTTCTTCAAATCTTTATCGATCCTACCTAGTAGACACCGAAAATGACCCCCGTTAAAATTTATATACATCTATATATATATATATATATAGATATATATATATATATATATATATATATATATATATATGTGTGTGTGTGTGTGTGTGTGTGTGTGTCTGTTAACACGATAGCGGCCAGAGTTTTTGTTTTTTCGTCACGAAACCTGGTATATAGCATTCAATTAGCAAACGATTGAACGAGTTCGTTAACCACCAAAATCGGTCCACCGGAAGGGGGGGTTTACCCCGAACCCAAAACACTAATTTGACCATTTCAGCCGTAATATTTGTTATATTTCAACAAAACTTGGTATTCGTAGTGGTAATATAGAGAGGAAAGTGAGATATAAAAATGAACTAAATCGGTTCATGAGGAGGGGGGGGTTTACTCCGGACCGACAATACCAATTCGCCACTACCAGCCGTGATTTTAGGTATATTTCGACGAAACTCGGTATTCATAGTGGTAATCTACAGGTAAATATGTGTTGTAAAAATAAACTAAATCGGTTCATTAGAAGGGGGGGTTTACTCCGGACGCACAATACCAATTCGCCACTACCAGCCTAGATTTTAGGTATATTTCGACGAAACTCGGTATTCATAGTGGTAATCTACAGGTAAATATGTGTTGTAAAAATAAACTAAATCGGTTCATTAGAAGGGGGGGTTTACTCCGGACCCAAATTACTAATATACTCATAATTTCTGCTGTATTGTAACGAAACGCGGTATACGTCGTGGGTAACTCATGAGAAAGAAGTGTTGTAAAAATGAGCTGAATCGGTCAATCGGAAAGGGGGGTTTACTTTGTAATATATTTCAATAGAAAAGCCAGCTAGATATAGGTTCACAAAGGCGCCGCAAGGAGCGCTAGAGGGACTGTATCCGGTTCCTGTGTTAGATCAAAATACGATAATACGAGGTTTTTTGTATTTATTACGTAGTGTAGTAGGTACCATGTGTAAACATAACTCTGGAAGCAAATTAATAATTTATCAGTTACTCATTACAAAATTAAAAGAGAACTATTCATGTTTTTATTTTATTTATGTAGGATATTTTAAGCAAATTGTTCTGGAAAGCAGTCTACACTACCCAAATTCTGAGGAAAGTGCTTAGTTATGCAGCTCCTGCGTGACGGACTTTATTTTGCAGTCAACACTGACTTGAGTACTGCAAAAAAAATCCATCTTCGATTTGATTTGAATGTTTACATAGAGATAACGCGCGTCTGTCTTACCGAGTTCGTTCACGTCTAGCACCGAAATAGGCAAATTTATGCAGCCAATTTCGGTCTGGGCTCTTTCTATACATGTCCACGGAAAATATAAGCCCGAAATTAGAGAGACGCAAAAAGTATAAGACAAAACGAAATTTGATACGTGTAATTTTTAGCGCGGTTCCTCCCTCCCCCATAGGGAGGAACCCCGCTTATAAGGTTGATACAATGAAACAATCCGGAAGTGCCGACAAGAAAATTTCGCGTTTCAGAACCCCTAGAGACCGAAAATAACGGTGGTTCAAATTTGTATATATATATATATATATGTATATATTTATATATATATATATATATATATATATATATATATATATATATTTGTCTGTTCGCTCTCTAGCTCGAAGACGAATGGTCCGATTTTGATGAAATTTGGTACAAAAATCAGTCGTCCAATATGAAAGGTCAAGTTCGTTAACCAGCAAAATCCGCCCACTGGAAGATGGAGTTTGGGGCGAAATTCGCGCAGAAAAAATCGTAACGCTTACGTTTTTGAGTTCATAAGCTTGTAAGTACTCTTTTTATAGGCTTCTTGGGCTAGGAAAACGAATGAAACCATTTTCAAGGCGATAGCTTTAACCGTTTTCGAGAAAATTGGAAAAATAGTTTTTGAATACCGTTTTAGCGCGGTTCCTCCCTCCCCCATAGGGAGGAACCCCGCTTATAAGGTTGATACAATGAAACAATCCGGAAGTGCCGACAAGAAAATTTCGCGTTTCAGAACCCCTAGAGACCGAAAATAACGGTGGTTCAAATTTGTATATATATATATATATGTATATATTTATATATATATATATATATATATATATATATATATATATATATTTGTCTGTTCGCTCTCTAGCTCGAAGACGAATGGTCCGATTTTGATGAAATTTGGTACAAAAATCAGTCGTCCAATATGAAAGGTCAAGTTCGTTAACCAGCAAAATCCGCCCACTGGAAGATGGAGTTTGGGGCGAAATTCGCGCAGAAAACATCGTAACGCTTACGTTTTTGAGTTCATAAGCTGGTAAGTACTCTTTTTATAGGCTTCTTGGGCTAGGAAAACGAATGAAACCATTTTCAAGGCGATAGCTTTAACCGTTTTCGAGAAAATTGGAAAAGTAGTTTTTGAATACCGTTTTTGGTTTGGGTACTTAGAATCATGGGATTCAGTTGAAACATTTTCTGCATGTTCTACTTTCATTAAAACTAATATGTTGAAATTTTGGTTACGTTTGGAGTTAAGGAAGGGTTAGAATAAAATATTTTATTAACAGACATAAAAAGTTTTGGTAACTTTGTATATTTTCCTTAATATCTCGAAAAAGGTTAAGAATTTGGTAAACGAAAGAATACCATTAGAAAGCTTACTAAATGCTCTATAAAAAAGGTTCTGATGAAAGTTTTGATTAGGCGATGTCAATCGGAGAAATAAGTGCTTAAAACATTAAAGTAATTGATTTTGCTTATTTGAACTGTTCTTTTTGTCTGTTTTTATTCCTTGTTATTTTTTAATTGCTTATAGTTGGATAATGTATTTTACAATAAAACAGATTAGGCAAAATAAGAAAAACAATTCATTGTTAGAAATATAGCTTGCCAAGAGAAAAAGATTCGTTGACGTCTTTTGAATATTTTCAATTGCCTTTATGCTGTTGGTTTTTTTATTTTATTTTTTAATTGATTTTATCTGTAGAATTATTACTATAGTAAAAGAACACAGGAATGTGTGAAAATATTTGATATTTTCCAATTCATTGAAACGTATGAAATGAAGTATCGGTAGAAGAGGATTCTAGGGTCTTGCGGACCTGACCCCAGGTATAGCCAGCCATAAAACCCTTTGAACAAAGGCCAAGGAAAATATTATCTGTTTCTATTCTATGCTTTTCAAATGAGAATAGGGATATGAACAGGAACCGGGGTCTCCCGTGGTCTAATGGCTAGCGCCTTGGATTCATAAGCGGGAGATGGTGGGTTCGATTCCCAACCTCCGGCAGGAATTTTATCATCCCACGGCTCGCTGGTGAAATTCCTCGCTACACCCTGGATGTCGGCGCTAATGACCTAGATGTAATGTGCCGTAAAAAAAAAAAAAAAAATGGAACCGCGCTAAGATGACGCAGTTCCTGCGAGTCGGACTTTTCTACTTTTAGCGCGGTTCCTCCCTCCCCCATAGGGAGGAACCCCGCTTATAGGGTTGATACAATGAAACAATCCGGAAGTGCCGACTAGAAAATTTCGCGTTTCAGAACCCCTAGAGACCGAAAATTACGGTGGTTCAAATTTGTATATATATATATATGTATATATTTATTTATATATATATATATATATATATATATATATATATATATATATATATTTATATATATATATATATATATATATATATATATATATATTTGTCTGTTCGCTCTCTAGATAGAAGACGAATGGTCCGATTTTGATGAAATTTGGTACAAAAATCCTTCGTCCAATTTGAAAGGTCAAGTTCGTTAACCAGCAAAATCCGCCTACTGGAAGATGGCGTTTGGGGCGAAATTCGCGCAAAAAAAATCGTAACGCTTACGTTTTTGAGTTCATAAGCTTGTAAGTACTCGATTTATATGATTCCTGGGCTAGGAAAACGAATGAAACCATTTTGAAGGCGATCGCTTTAACCGTTTTCGAGAAAATTGGAAAAATAGTTTTTGAATACCGTTTTTGGTTTGGGTACTTAGAATTACGGGATTCAGTTGAAACTTTATCTGCATGTTCTACTTTCATTAAAACTAATATGTTGAAAGTTTTGTTACGTTTGGAGTTAAGGAAGGGTCAGAATAAAATATTTTATGAACAGACATGAAAAGTTTTGGGAAGTTCGTATACTTTCATTAATATCTCGAACACGGTTGGGAAATCGTGGTAAGAGGATAGAAACTATTTGAAAGCTTACTAAATTCTCTACAAAAAAGATTCTAAAACTATTTTTGATTAGGTTATGTCAATCGGAGAAATAAGTGCTTAAAACTTCAAATACGTCTGTTTTGTTCTTATGAACGGGTTTTTGTCGTTCTTGTTGTAATTTTTGTCTCTTTCCCTTCGTTTTTTATTGCTTTTTATTTTTGTAATTTCTTATGTTGCGAAAATTTTGTGTGTAAAACAGGATATGAAAAATGAGGCCAATTTTCTGTTGCTAGAAATAATATAAATTTTGGGAACTTTCATTAATATCTCGAAAACTGTTGAGAATTTTGGTAAACGGAAGAATACCATTAGAAAGCTTATTAAATGCTCTACATAAAAGGTTCTAATGAAAGTTTTGATTAGGCGATTTCAATCGGAGAAATAAGAGCTTAAAGCTTTAAAGTAATTGATTTCGCTTATTCGAAGTGTTCTTTTTGTCTGTATTGTATTCCTTGTTATTTTTAATTGCTTATAGTTGGATAATGTATTCGAAAATAAGACAGGTTAAGTAAAATAACAAAAACAATTTATTGTTAGAAATATTGAGTTCCAAGATTCCAAGACCTTGTAACTAGCGGGACGGTTTCTAGTGTTGCCGACCCTTCCAGGTAAGATTGTAAATCCTACCTTTCAAGACTGGTGGAACCAAAATATAACTGTCAGGGTTCGGTCACTGCTACTTAATAAAACTACATTTTATCGTAAAAATGGTTTTATTGTGCCGACGTTTCGGCTTGAACTTCAAGCCTTCATCAGGGCTGTAAATACAAGTAGGACATATTTAACACTAATATATGCACATATCTATGTAAATATACCTAACATATATATATATATATATATATATATATATACATATATAATATATATATTTATATATATGCATATACACATACACATATACACGCACACATATGTACATATATATGCCCACATACATACACATATGGGGTATGTATTATTAAGTACCAGTGACCTAACCCAGACAATCCCTACCTTGCATCATCAACGGTCAACGATCTCCTCTCAACAAAATAATAACTGCTTCTATTTTAATCTTTCGAAATTAGACTAGGGATAAGAACGGAACCGCGCTAAGATGAGGCAGTTCCTACGAGTCGGACTTTTTTTAAGTATCCCCGTCCACGTCGACGATTTTAAAAATAAACAAATATTTTTTTTTGGCCTTCGAACATCCCATTAAAACAAGAAAAAAATGCGTCAACCTTATTGGTCTGAACAAGTAGAGTTGCAGGAACGATTTTGGTACATGTGCATTTGGGAATTTTCTTCGTTTCTTGTACTTCAATGGTTAACCACCGTCCTGCAATCAACGGTGGGGGCCTAAAACTCAGGAAATGACACTCTCAGGAGGTCATTAACATATATTTAAGGCCAAAATGTTCGGAGAAAATACTTCAATAAATCAAGTTTTGAGCGCTTTTTGACTATTTTTGACCACTGTGCGCCGGTGGGACTCGAACCACTACTTTTTTAAGTAGTCCATTCATGCTCGACCTTTTCCTTTCTGTAAAGTCGTAATTTATTTATTTATGTTTGCCCATAGTTCAAATTTATCAATATCTTTCTTACTTTATACTCATAATTCCTATTTACCAGGATGAGCATAATTTGTTTCTTTTAAATATGGTTATTTTCAATGCGATGATATGAAACTAAGGCTTCCGATAGGCCTTTATTTATCTAAAGCTAGTCGAAGAACTTTAGTTAAATAGATTGAGGTCCTGATTGGGGTAAAATGTGAAGATCGAAGAGCGATTTGGACTATTGTACACGATATTTAAACGCAAATCACATTTAAGCATTGAAAACAAACATCTCCTAAACAAGTCACATCTGCAACCCCTTTGGATCTACGAGTCAGAATTCTGATTCTATCTATTTTACAACCACAACCTCCATAAATTTCTTTATATCCCTTTTGTTAATATTGTAATATTAAGTTATGGGCCTACAAGTGCTTATCTCTTGTTTACTCAGCACTATCCTATCCCAACATATATAAGGATCCCTCCTCTCCCCTCCAGACACTCTCCAGACGCACTCCTTAGCCTCCAGTCCGTCCGCGCCCGTCTCTAGCCTAGTGTAGCTATATTTCATGTTATGATCTAATGTAACTTGTTCAAATAAAACTTTTTAAAAACGTTAATTCCGAAAGAGATTTCGTAATTGGCGCCCGAACAAGGACTGCTTGTCTATCAACGCAGTCAAAATTTCGCGGTTGATTTCGAACCGTTCGTCTCCACGACTTGGATTGGATCCACTCATTGAGGTATCCCACCTGTGAAGAATTCTGTCGAATCTTCAGGTCCAGGAAGATCTACTCTACCCGAGATTGCCTAAGTGGAACTTCAGGACGTCGACTTCGCTGCGAAGAAATCACAACTCTACAGAATCCACTCTACCCGAGGTACTCCGTAGCTGTTGGAAGTCTCCAAGGAATTAATTTTAAGTATTTTAGTAATTGTATATGAATAGCGCTTTAAACGAGGTTATTAAGAATTTATGTAATTTGAATATAGAATCAAGTACAGACATGGCGAGTTTTCAAATTAAAGCGGCTGATTATGATCATATTCCATATTTTGATGGGAATCCCCATAATCTTTTAAAGTTTGTAACTATGTGCAAACAAGTTTTTAATATTGTATGTAAAGCGGACAATGTATTTAAAGAATTAAACGAACAAAGACTACTTAGTAAAATACTCGCTAGGCTAACGGACGAGGCGGACTATATTAATAAAACTTGCGAATTTAATAAAGTAACACAATTAATATCGTACTTAGAGAAAACGTTTAAAGACAGTAGGTCAATAGAACAATTGACTTCAGAATTATTCAGTACGAAAATAAATTTTAAAGAGCATCCATTAGACTTTTTACAGAGATTAGACAAGGTCAGATGTCTAATCATTAGTAAATATAGAATTGAGAATGTCATTCAAAAAAATGTAATAGTAGGAGAAATGGAGAAAAATTCATTGTATCATTTCTGTAAAGAAATGCCCCTAAATATTCGCACGTTCATTATGTCCAAAGCGGATAAATTGCAAACGTTAGATGACTTAAGGAACTTAATACACAACGAAAATCATTTACTTTTCGAAGATTTAATTAAGTCAGGCAGTATGCATAGGCCTGGGGAAAGGTCAGAAGGTTCATACCACAAAAAAGGACCTTCTCATAAAAAAACATATAAACATTTTAACCAACCAAGATTTAACACTTGGCATCCGCCCCATAATCCATTTAACCCTCATGGTCCATACGATTCTCATTACAACGACCAACGATATAATCATCGTTCCGATAATTATAATTTTAATAATCATAAGCCGGATTATTACGCATCTAATAATTCTGGTAATTATCGTCAGTACCCCTCTAATACGGGACAGGCCAATCGGCATTCGGCAAACCCTCATATTGATGAGTTCCTTAAGTCATCTTCCCAGCAAAGGAAGTTTTTCCAGAGACCACCGTCTCATCAATATAGACAACAAAATAACCACCATAGAAACTCAAACAATACAGTTTCTATGAGAACAGTTAGTGCCTTTGGTCCCAAACAAAGACAGCCCATGTACACTACGGAACAGTACGTAGACCCAAGAGACAAAGAAATTCGTGAATTAAGGCAAAAACTGGAAGCTCTCACGACAGAGCATAGTAACGAATCTTTTATCACTTTCCTCCCAAGGAAAGTAGCTATTGAGGTTGGACTCATGACGGAATTTTTGAAAAATTTCTTCAAATCTTTATCGATCCTCCCTAGTAGACACCGAAAATGACCCCCGTTAAAATTTATATATATATATATATATATATATATATATATATATATATATATATATATATATATATGTGTCTGTCAACACGATAGCGGCCAGAGTTTTTGTTTTTTCGTCACGAAACTTGGTATATAGCATTCAATTAGCAAACGATTGAACGAGTTCGTTAACCACCAAAGTTGGTCCACCAGAAGGGGGGGTTTACCCCGAACCCAAAACACTAATTTGACTATGTCAGCCGTAATATTTGTTATATTTCAACGAAACTTGGTATTCGTAGTGGTAATATAGAGAGAAAAGTGAGATATAAAAATGAACTAAATCGGTTCATTAGAAGGGGGGGTTTACTCCGGACCCACAATACCAATTCGCCACTACCAGCCGTGATTTTTAGTATATTTCGATGAAACTCGGTATTCGTAGTGGTAATCCACAGGTAAATAACTGTTGTAAAAATAAACTAAATCGGTTCATTAGGAGGGGGGGTTTACTCCGGACCCACAATACCAATTCGCCACTACCAGCCGTGATTTTTGGTATATTTCGACGAAACTCGGTATTCGTAGTGGTAATCTACAGGTAAATATGTGTTGTAAAAATAAACTAAATCGGTTCATTAGAAGGGGGGGTTTACTCTTGACCCAAATTCTTAATATACTCATACCGGTCGTAATTTCTGCTGTATTGTAACGAAACGCGGTATACGTCGTGGGTAACTCATGAGAAAGAAGTGTTGTAAAAATGAGCTGAATCGGTCAATCGGAAAGCGGCGGTTTAATTTGTAATATATTTCAATAGAAAAGCCCGTCAGACGTAGGTTCACAAAGCCGCCGCAAGGAGCGCTTTCTACCACTAAAGTGACTGTATCCTGTTCCTGCGTTAGATCAAAATACGATAATATGAGGTTTTTTGTATTTATTACGTAGTGTAATAGGTACCATGTGTAAACATAACTCTGGAAGCAAATTATTAATTGACCAGTTACTCATTACAAATTTAAAAGAGAACTATTCATGTTTTTATTTTATTTATGTAGGATATTTTAAGCAAATTGTTCTGGAAAGCAATCTACACTACCCAAATTCTGAGGAAAGTGCTTAGTTATGCAGCTCCTGCGTGACGGACTTTTTTAGACTTAGGCCAGGACTCGAGCGGGAGTCCATGCAAACCTCTCACAGCTGCCATACGTCATCGACGATAATAAAAGAAAATGGCTGATAGATACAGGTTCACAAGAAAATTATATAAACCCCAATATAGTTCCCCAAGGTGTTTTCCGAATCAAAGAAAATTTTACGGTAAGAACCGCTGCAGGTGAAGAACCGGGAAACGAAGTCATTTACGTTCCCATGAACAGAACATTTTTAAATTATCCAAAGAAGGTAAAAATTTATTTGTTTAATTTCAGTCCAAATTATGACATTTTATTAGGTAACGAATTAATGCAGGAAATGGGATTTGAAATAAATTTTAATGAGAACAAAATTACATGCCACTATAGTACATTCAAATTTATAATGGAAAAGAAGTCCGATACTCTTGAAGTACAGTTAAAAGCGGGAGATAATGAAATTAGCATACCGAGTCAAGGAATGTTCTACATCGATTATTCCGACTCAGATATTATTATTAATCCCGGATTATATGAGAATACTTTTAACATAATAAGTAAGATAGAGAAAAAGATTAACTTCCTCGTACTACACATTTTAGGCAACGAAGTAGAAATCGTTGAAGCCTCCAACAAACATCGGAAATATAATGAACTGATTTCGGAAATTCCAAATCTGATTCGAGCTGAACATATTCCGCCGATGGAAAAGGAAAAATTAATTAGGCTACTCGCGCAATACACTAGTATTTCCAAAAGGGAACAAGACGCCTTAACCACCACCGATCTTCTCAAACATACCATTAAAACAAAAACGGAAGAACCAGTATTTGCGAAAAATTATAGATATCCTCATCAATTTCGCGAAGATATAAAACAAGAAATTAATAAAATGTTAGATTCAAAAATTATTAGACCTAGTAATTCGCCCTACAATTCACCGGTTTGGGTGGTACCCAAGAAAGCCGACGCATCAGGTAAAAGAAAAGTACGAATGGTAATTGATTATCTTAAGCTCAACAGAGAAACTATCCCGAATAGGTATCCACTTCCGAATATTCAAGATCTGTTAGGAAAATTAGGGAGAGCCACAATTTTCACCGCAATAGATTTGGCTTCTGGATTTCATCAGATTGAAGTAGATGAAAAATCCATCCCCAAAACAGCTTTTTCTACAGAGCAAGGACATTTTGAATTCTTGCGAATGCCAATGGGACTCTGCTCTGCTCCCAGTACTTTTCAAAAGGCAATGAACATAATTTTTTCAGATATGCCCCATGTATATATGGATGATATAATATAGTATACATGGATGATATAATAGTATTTTCAGAAAATTTCGAAGACCACTTTAAACATCTCAAAATGACTCTTGAGAAATTAGAAAAACATAATCTTAAGATCCAACTTGATAAGACCGATTTTGTAAAAGAGAATTATTGTTCTTAGGTCACATCATCAGTGAACGCGGCATTGAACCAAACCCCGATAAGGTTCAAGCAGTTAAAGATTTCCCCCTTCCGAGAACGGAGAAAGAGATTAAATCATTCTTAGGTCTCGCAGGCTTCTACCGGAAAATGATTCCGAATTTTGCGAAAATTGCTTCCCCTCTTACTCGAATGTTGAGGAAGGATAATTCCAAGATACAACCCGAAACTTATAGGAATGCATTCGAACAATTGAAAATGTTAGTATGTAGTAACCCCATTCTACAGGTTCCAAATTTTAACGAAGACTTTTACGTAACCACAGACGCAAGTAATTATGCGATAGGTGCAGTTCTAGCACAAAAGGTAAACGGTAAGGAACTCCCAGTTTGTTATGCTTCCCGTACTCTTAACAAGGCAGAACAAAACTACTCAACGACAGAAAAGGAATGTTTAGCGATTATTTGGGCTTGTAATCATTTTCGCCCATACCTTTATGGCAGAAAATTCTTTATTTATACGGACCACAAACCATTAGAATATATGAGAACTTGTAAAACCCAAAACGCGCGACTTATTCGATGGAAATTGCTCTTGGAAGATTTCGAATACGAAATTAAATATATAAAAGGAAAAGCCAACAAAGTTGCAGATCATTTATCGCGTTACCCTGTCGAAACGAAATCCCAACAAAATGTTGAAGAACCTAAATTTGAAGTATTTCCCCAAGAACTAAATGATGATATTTTAACGATAGCACGTGAATTAGATGTCGACCTTCATGAGGATTCAGCTTCCTTAGACACACAACATTCCCACGAGTCTTCAGACAACCGTGTCTTTCTCGTCGAAGATAAATCAAAACCCGTAAATATTCAGAAACATCAACTGATTATCAAAAAGGGATTCGTCGACGCGGTGCATAGAAATTTATTTAAAGGAAAAAATCGAGTAACACTATCATTAACTTGGCCGGACAATCAAAGCGAAACTGATTTAGAAAATACACTGTTGGAAATTTTGCGACCAAATCTTACGTATGGAATTTATTGTTCCCCCATCACCGATAAGATTGAAGCTGAAAACAATTGGTACGACAGCTTGTTTAATAAAATAGCCGACTTAATCCGACAGAAATTTTTCACTAATCGCGTCAAAAGATATTTTGCTTTTGTCGAAGATATAGAAAACCAGAGCGAACAAAAAGAAAAAATATTAGACTACCATATCCGTAAGACATGTCTCAGAGGAATTAACGAAACTTACATAGCTTTAAAGAACAAGTGTTATTGGCCAAAGATGAGAGACCATATAACCGAAATAATAAATAACTGTGATATTTGCAATCAAACGAAGTATGATCGACACCCGATTAGACAACGATTCCAACTTACTCCCACACCTGACAGACCCTTCGATGAGGTCATGATAGATGTAGTTCATATGTCAAATTATTATATTTATTTATTGGTAGACACATTCTCGAAACGAATATTTTCCAAGCAATCAACGACTTATAATTCTGCGGATTCGATTAAATTCCTTAATAAATACCTCACGTATTTTCCAAAACCCAAAATGATTATTTGTGATAACGGAAGAGAGTTTGATAATAATTTATTTAAAGATTTTCTGAAATATTTAAAAATAGAAAATCATGAAACAACACCGAACCATCCGAACTCACTTGGAGTTTTGAATCGTGCAAGCTCTAGCTTTTTAGAAATTCTGCGCGCCTTGACGGCAGAAAGGAAAAATATTTCGGAAAAGGAAAGGATAAATTTAGCAATAATAGCATACAATAATTCTTTAAACCAAAACACTAAGATGACCCCTAACGAGGCTACCTTCGGTATCTCGAGAGATTTGTTCAACGAAAATCCGACAATAACGGAATTCGTCATAAATGAATACCATAATAATTTAAAGACTACGCATGAAGTCGTCAAAAAACTTGTAGATAGTAATAAGAAACGTATCATCGAATCTTTAAACAAGAATCGTGAAAACACTGAAATCCCGACCGAACCTTATGTCAGAATACAAACGAAAAGGAAAACAGACCCCAAGTATAAACGTGGTATAAACTCAACAAAAGGTGTAACAGTAAATAAAAAAGATAAAAAGGTACATCCTGACCAGATCAAAAGACCTAAAGTAAAAATGAAAAAGAGACAAACGTCCATTCTGTCTTATGTCTCCACACCTTCAAAAAGCACGGAAAATCTTAATTCCCCATCTACGTCTGTTACAGATGTTGAAAACGTTCATGATGTTCCTCGTGATTCACGAGATCACATCCCTGAAGATCCAGAACTTGTCCTTCGGTCCTGGAGCAGCTCTAATTAAGCTTAATTCTTCATATATAATGGATGACTGGTACACTTTCTTACATTATAAAAACCTGACAAACATTTCCAATGAAGTAAAGGGTATACAAACCCTTATTGCAAGGTTAAAAACCAATGACGATTATAAACTATTACATCAAGTATTAGACACACGGTATAACATAGTTATAGAAAAACTAGGACACCTTACAAACACATACAAAAGGACTCTACAACACCACAGATCAAAACGAGGTTTAATTAACGGATTAGGAACCGCTATTAATTGGATCACCGGTAATATGGATGCCGATGATAAAGAACGGTATGATCAGATACTCGAAAAAGTCGAGAGAAACTTATATCACGTCGAACATAACGAAGAAGAAAGACTCAGTGTTAATGTAAAACTAACGAAAGAAGTTAACAAAGACATTAAAATATTAAATAAATTCAAGACCGACATGGTACAGACAAACAAAATTATGGACACGGCGTTAGAGAAACTAACCTTCCATGATTTACTAGCATACCTGACACTTTTAGACAGTCAATTAAACGACATTGAATTATCACTAGAACAATGTAAATTAGGTCTGACACACCCAAGCATTATGACAATGACTGAACTCAAAATGATTCACATACCCAATAAGGAACTTATCTCAGATAACGTTGAACTCAATTGGCTTTTGAGCACAGTTTCATGTTCAAGCTCTACTTCAGGCTTGATATATTATTTTGTAAAACTTCCCCTGAAGGTACAACCAAGTGATACACACTACTTGATTCCATATCCAGTTATTACTAATAACGAAACAATGACGCTTCACGTAAAACCGACACTAATTGTAAGGAAAGATAATAAGTTCCTGGAAGGAACATGTACAAAGTTTAACACTAATCACTATTGTAAAAATATGTTAGAAATTAAGGACATTTGTATTTTAGAACTAAGTAATAACTTAAAATTAGATCATTGCATAGCTGTAAGAATTATAAGAAAACCATATATACAATTGATACCAGCCTTAGATCAATATCTTACTTTTGATATACCCTCAATTGTAACCAATTTGTCATATACACATTTGTACCATCTCTATTCAACCAGCCTCATCAGCTTAGATAGGGAAGAAACGTTTGTAAATGAAACCCTACCTCTAAGGTATGAAACTTTTGTAACAATACCAATTATATCTAGTTATAAACCAGATAACTTAATTGTATCCAACCTAAGTATTCAAGACTTAGAAACCATAGATATAGGAACCTTACATATTGAGGAATTGGAATCTTATGAATTGGATTTTTCTTTTAAAAATATTGTCTTTTACACTATGTCTAGTATAAGTGTTTACTTGCTTTTTGTACATATTTATAAACTGTCTAGACATATAAGGTCGAGGGCACAAAAAATCCCATCCTTATCCCAACCTCAGCACCCAGCTGTTATCCACTCAACCCTTGAGTCAAGTGTCCCACCTGCACATTTCGACGGCAGAGCCCGAGCTTGGTTTCAATATATCAAGGATCAAGGAAACAACACGTCAGCTCAAGTGACTTCGCTCTTATAGGATGGAGGAGTTATGGGACTACAAGTGCTTATCTCTTGTTTACTCAGCACTATCCTATCCCAACATACATAAGGATCCCTCCTCTCCCCTCCAGACACTCTCCAGACGCACTCCTTAGCCTCCAGTCCATCCGCGCCCGTCTCTAGCCTAGTGTAGCTATATTTCATGTTATGATCTAATGTAACTTGTTCAAATAAAACTTTTTAAAAACGTTAATTCCAAAAGAGATTTCGTAATTTTATCTATACTCCAAAAGCCTATCCGCTCATCCGAATCGTGAAGCCCTCTTTCTCCCTCAAGGTGGTTCAGAAGCCAGTGGCTCAGTGACCTGTGTCAGTGAGACATATGTTATAGCCTGTTCAGATAGACAGAAAAGTTCAATTTAACATGCGTTAAATATTCCCGTTGGTTCCGCCATTTTCCAATTTCAAGGAGCAACACGATAAGTAAAACATTACGCGTTTAAGACTAGGGAAGGCTATGAGAGGTCAGATAAGGGATATAGTGTTCAATATTTATCAAAACTTTGCTAACGCTAAAAAAGGTTTAAAACTTCCTAAAGATAAGGTCAGAACAGAGGGAATTTTTACCCCCAATTTTGCGTAAAAGCGCAGAAGCACGCCCTTTACCCTCCAATTAAACCATCTATTTGAACAGGCAACGTTATAGATATAATTGTATCCAGCGGGGTCTCCCATGGTCTAGTGGCTAGCGCCTTAGATTCATAAGCGGGAGATGGTGGGTTCGATCCCCACCGGCGTACACTGGGCAAAATGACTGTTTTACGGCGACAAAAGTCGAAAATGTGATGTCGTCGTAGAAAGTCAATTCACGTGTCAAAACGTGCTCAAGTCTTCTATTCATTAAAAACCGAACAATTTTTTTTATCTATTTTAACCCAAACCTGTTTAAAACAATAAGGAATGCAACCATTGCTAGTCTCTTCCACTTCCTCTGTTTAGTCTTGTTCCAACTATGGTCCTTTTAAGTTGTGTTTTAAAAATTGTGTGCAAATTTTACAAATTCTTTTCACAATTGATTTATTTCCTAGTGGTATGTTCTTTATAAATATATAATATATATCTAATAACAGAAAGGCATATCGAAGGAAAAAAAAATATTAATGAAATTATTACTAGATTGTTCATATTTTGTTGATTACTCAAGTTTGAGTAAGGTTTAAAAAAAAGTTCCACTTCCAAATATTTTTTTCGATAAGCCTTAAGCTTCTACTTTACTGTCTTGTGACTTTCAGCTCCCCCTTCTTCCCCCTTTTAATGCAAATTTAAATTTAGTTTAGACTGTCAGATAGAAGCTGAAGAATCCATGGCGCACAGTGGGCGAAAATCACATTTTAGGTGGACAAAATTCAAAAAAAAAAATTAACAAATCACTTACTAAATACTGTCTAGTATTAGTAGGATTAAGGTAAAAAATTTAAATATTTACTTTCTTGGATCATGAACGAGCGCGGAAGGGAATATTAATCGGACTCTAAGAAAGGCAACATTTTTCCAGTGTTTATTGCAGTTTTTTTCTAGTAATTACTTTTCCATTTTTTGGACAGAAACTATACATGATTATTTAAATTTCATGTTACCGATGTATATGTAATTAGCCTATTGAAGTGCAGTTTACCACATGATCCACTTAAAGAACTGTCATTAGAAAATGAGGCAGACGATACTGACTTGTCAAAAGAAAATTCTGAAGGATGTAGCAGTATTGAATCAGACGATGATTGATCGATATTTCGTTTTTAGTGCATAATATAATTGTATATATTTGTTACTATTTAAAAAAAAAAAAAGAAAAAAAAAAAAAAAAAAAAAAAAAAAAACAAGTCAGTACAATTACTTTTTTCTTCAAGTTGTTAATCTATTTTTGTTATTTATTTTCGAATTATAGCGTATGTATTATTTTTTATGAATATATGTATTAGGTTTATGTAAATAATAGATGTAAAAAGGTACTACTTAAATGTTCCATAGATTTACAAAATGTTTTCCCAATTTTAGCGCGGTTCCTCCCTCCCCCATAGGGAGGAACCCCGCTTATAGGGTTGATACAATGAAACAATCCGGAAGTGCCGACTAGAAAATTTCGCGTTTCAGAACCCCTAGAGACCGAAAATAACGGTGGTTCAAATTTGTATATATATATATATGTATATATTTATTTATATATATATATATATATATATATATATATATATATATATATATATTTGTCTGTTCGCTCTCTAGATAGAAGACGAATGGTCCGATTTTGATGAAATTTGGTACAAAAATCCTTCGTTCAATTTGAAAGGTCAAGTTCGTTAACCAGCAAAATCCGTCCACTGGAAGATGGCGTTTGGGGCGAAATTCGCGCAAAAAAAATCGTAACGCTTACGTTTTTGAGTTCATAAGCTTCTAAGTACTCGTTTTATATGATTCATGGGCTAGGAAAACGAATGAAACCATTTTCAAGGCGATAGCTTTAACCGTTTTCGAGAAAATTGGAAAAATATTTTTTGAATATCGTTTTTGGTTTGGGTACTTAGAATCATGGGATTCAGTTGAAACATTTTCTGCATGTTCTACTTTCATCAAAACTAATATGTTGAAATTTTTGTTACGTTTAGAATAAAGGAAGGGTTAGAATAAAATAGTTTATTAACAGACAAAAAAAGTTTTGGTAACTTTGTATAATTTCGTTAGCATCTCGAAAATCGTTGACAATCTTGTGAAGCGGAAGATTACCATTCGGAAGCTTACTAAATGCTCTACAAAAAAGGTTCTGAAGAAAGTTCTAATTAGGCGATGGCAATCGGAGAAAAAAGTGCTTAAAGCTTTAAATTAATTGATTTCGTTTATTCCAATGGTTCTTTTTGTCTGTTTTATTTCTTGTTATTTTTTAATTGCTTATAGTTGGATAATGTATTTGACAATAAAACTGGTTAAGTAAAATAACAAAAACAATTTATTGTTAGAAATATAGATTTCCAAGATTCCAAGACCTTGTCACTAGCGGGTCTGTTTCTAGTGTAGCGGACCCTTCCAGGTAAGATTGTAAATCATGACCTTTCAAGACTTTACTACTCACAGGAATGGCGTTAGTGACCTTAAGGGTTGACACGCCATTATAATAATTAATTTAAAAAAAAAAGACTGGTGGAACCAAAATAATAACTGCTTCTATTTTAATCTTTCCAAATTAGACCTGGGATATGAACGGAACCGCGCTAAGATGATGCAGTCCTGCGAGACGGACTTTTTATCTATTATGTCAAAGAATTTGTGTGTCTAAAACATTTGTTTGTTGGATATACTAAAAACTATGGGTGCACGATTTTTTTAAATATTTTTCCCTATCTCAGTGACCTCAGAAATATTGAAAACCACAAAAAAATAATTTTGTCGCCCTAAAAGTGGATTTTTGCCCAGTGTGCGGCGGCAGGAATTTTCTCATCTCAGGGCTCGTTGAGAAAATTCCTCGCTGCACCTTGGATGTCGGCGCTAATGGCCCAGATTTGTCGATGCGCCCTTTAAAAAAAAAAAAAAAAAAAAAAGAAAGATCTTGCCTTAGCTTTGGCTAAGCACTTATAAACATTGAATGGTATCTCCCTCGCCTGATATGTCAAAGCCTTCCCTGCTCCTAAACGAGACATACTTAATCAGTTCTACCGAGTTTTTCGTAGTGTTTTATTCATTTAAATAGTAATGCAAATGGCAGAACGGTCGGGAATATTTCCCGCAGAATTTCGCGCATGCGGGATTTGACCTTTTCCATCTAACTGAGCAGCCTGTAAATTCACATTGTCTGGCTACAGATAAATATGACGCTGAGCCGTCTATCTTACGGTTTAGTCCCAATAGATTAATTAGTTTGTCATGCTGTGAAAAGAGGACCTTTGTTGAAATCACCACACTGGGGTGCTATATTTTTTGAAAAGTAAATGTTTGAAAATGAAGTTACTGGCGGCGTATCTGTAATATAGTAGTTTAATATTGCCACTTATGTTCAGATTAAAATTTGAAATTAAAGTCTTACTAAGTTTTTTCTTAAAAGTGTTCCACGCCTTCCTTCCCCTTTCCGCAATATGAATATTTTTCTCGTGCTCGATATTTATAATTAAATTTTCATAGTCTGTCATGAATGTGTTCCCCGACCACGTCTGCAAAAGTGGATCAGTACCCTTCAGACTGATTGTTGAATTGCTCGTCTTAAGAGACTTGTTTTTTCTCATTCTCACGGGTCTTTTCGCTTCCTTGTGAAAAACCATTTTTTCCTGTAAAATGCAAACTTAGTTACATTTTGAATTTCCCCTCCGTTGAAATACCATCGTAATAAGTGTAATATAGTAGGTGAAATAACGACAATTCATACAGCACAGTCCTGGGCGTACATAAGGGGGGACTGCAGCCCCCCCCCACCCGAAATTGTCATTTAATCGGAAAAAATATGTCAAACACCATAAAAATAAATGAAATAAGATCCCTTAGTTCACAAAAAAAATTGTTTGTGGGTATAATAGCGTTTTAGTTGGCTATCTATTACAAGTTCTAGATTGCTTGTATTCATTATCATCCAAATGCCCCCCCCCCCGAAATTATTTCCCCATGAGTCTCATTTCCAGATGTATGAGGCCTAAGAGTTAGCAATATATAAGAAATACATATTTTAATAAAAACACACAATACATTTGATACAAAATTTATTCTCGCGTAATATTTCAATCTTATTCGGAGAAATCAGTGCTTAAATTTTGTGAAATGTAGATTTCTTGCTTGTACACGTCTCCGTTCCCCTCGTTTTTGTATTCATTTTTTTGTATTGCTTTTAGCTGTAAATGAATTAGTCAGTAAAAAGAGATAGCTAAAATGAAAAACAAGTTTGTATTTTTCGATGCTTGTGAAAGAGATTTTGTTAAGAACGAGCGGAAATCAAACAGGAGAGGTGATTAATGTCCTCATAGAGTAGGGAACCGCATTGAGACCAGTTTGCGCCTCAAATCTCGCTTTTCTTCGATGTGTAATTGTAATAGGGTCTTACATATTTCAAAAGTAAAATAATTTTGTTTATGTAAGTTATATACAAAGATATCAATAAGCTTGGAATTAAAATATCAACTGTTTCTATTTCAAGTCTTTAAAATGACACTAGGGATATAAACACTATGGCGCTAAGATGACAAAATCCTCTTAAAAAGTCTGACTTTTATCCAATTCCTTTTACTTACCTCTACCGCCCTTGTTATACGGAAATCGGCTGTTTCTATGACATATTTTTTCTCCCTAAAATTCTGTCGGCTAAGAACCCTATGTGAATTTGAGAACTCCGGTGCATGCCGAACATGTCGAGCCATTGCCTTTTGAATTTTGCTTAACCATAGACAAACAATATATTTCTGCCTAATTTCAATTTAAGGCAGATGCAATAAAAATTATAAACTAAAAACATGTGGCTCTCCATTTTTTTTTTTTTTTTTTTTGTGACTAACTTTCACCCGTGACTAAGTTCATGTGCAATATTTTTTTTTATTTTATTGGTTTAAACCACTTCTATCGGAGTCATTAGCGGTGTTTCAACGATTGTATTTAAATGAAAACGTACAAATTAATCTCTTCAAAAATTTGGCAATATTGTTCAGGAGGCTTAAGGCTGCTCTCAATAATTCAGCAAGGCTTCCTTCCAGCTGAAATAATTTTCTCTTCTTCCTATATTTGTGGCATTGTTTAAAGATGAGTTGCACGAAGCACGTCATTGCATTAAGAACAACTGCGGAGACAGAGCTCTTTTAGCAAATAGGAATGTGCTAAAACTATTTTTTCTTTCCGGTTTTTTCAAATAGCCGAGGACCTGGGTCCAACTGATTCAAAATCCTGCCATCCAGTAAAGCCGTGCCTGTCCTTCTGTGGTGTCATCTTCTGTATTCCCCAGCAGTGTAAAAGGTGATCCTTGGCCAGGAAGCCAGTGCAATTCCCGGAGAAGGTCGTTAGGGATAGGTTTTGATATTATTGACTCACATCATTTTCCAACTGTAACATTCCAGAATCCACTACAGCTGTCCTTAAACAGGAAGCGACTGCGTGAAAGAGAAGTAAGCATAAGGGACTTCACTTTCACTTTAAGGGGGGGGGGTGAAGTTTGCGTAAGGGACGGGAAGAAGTATAGGTACTTACGAATTAGCTTCAACGCAGGTTAAAAATATGGACCTCGTTCAAAGATCTGGATCATGGATAACACATTTCTATTGGTCTATTCCTATGAGCAATTCTATTGGTCATTGTGTTTTAGTAACCGTCTTGTTCCCTTCCTATTTAAAACGCAATTCATTTGTACATTGGTGTTTTTACGCGATGTGCGTTTCTTTGTTTGTTGTTACGCGATTTCCTAGCTTGTTGTATATTTTACCGAAAGAAAGGAAGCACTGTTAAATTGCATATCGGTCCATTATCCATCGAAAAACCATCCTTGATCTATATTTTTAACGAGTTAGCTATATTGACTCGAGGTTCGAAATAACCTTGAGCGAGCAAAGCGAGTGGAAACTTATAGCAATTGTGCCATTAACATAAGTGCTACGCGTTTTCGCTCGCTCGAGGTTATTTTGACACTAGTCAACCCAAATCGTTGATAATCCCGTCGCCATATTGGTAAAACTGAATTGACGCTTTGATTCAGTTTCTGAACCGGTAATGATCCAGATCTCTGAGAGCCGGTTCATTAACCTGCCTTGAAGCTAATACGTAAGTACTGAAGTGTATATTCCAATGTCCTGGTGCCCATTGTAGTCGGATTTCGGTGATTGTATGAAGCTTTATAAGTCTTTCCCTATTTTGTAGAATTAAGTCATCTTGGTGACACTCTTGAGAAGTCATAGCATGAAGTGCAACTGTAGGGTCTGATGAAAATATCACTTTACGATTGATGCCAAGGGAAGCAAGCACATTAGTTGCTTCACTTATAGCTGCGACCTCCCGATCTAAGTTGGTTTTATTTTTCACACGTAGAAAATGTCACCCTAAGGCGACAGAAAAATTGGACCCCACTTCAGTGCCCTCTCTTGTCGGTGATCGAGCAGTGTAAATGTGGATCCACTCATAGAGTGAGTCGCTCTCAGGAATTATGGAGTAGGCTGGCAGCCCTATATTTCTGAGAGAAACACGGGTTTTCTGAAACATTTTCGCGCACCAGTTTCACTGTTATATTGGCTGCAAGTGTTTGAGCATATACCAGCAGTGTGAGCTTGGTTTTCAGTCTTAAGCTGGCTGGTCTAAATTGGCTCCACAATTTATCTGACATCCTGTGGCAAATTTTAAAGAATTTCTGGCTAATCTGTATTCTGATGAAGCAAGAGCATCGCTTGAAGAATCCATGATACGAAGAACAACATGTGCTGCTTGCTAAAACTGTCAATGGATTAACGCTCACCTACCAAAATACCGTAAAGGATTTATCGAGTGGTTCGCTTAAATTATTACTCACTGATACCACGAAAAATTATTTAATAAATTTAATCAAAAGTGGTTTTCTTGCAAATCTTGAATTTCAGTTTCAATCACGCACTTTTTTTAAAGTTGATATTCTCTTCTTGAGTCAATAATCATATCCACACACAACTGTGTCCTTGTTCTCAAAACATAACACAAGAAAACGAATGTTGGGGTTTTAATCGGCCTCTACATGAAAACAATGATCGGATTTTTGGAAACTATGGAGGCAAAAGAAAAGGCTTCCAGGCATTTACTAAGCACATTCTTCATAAAGTGCAAAGTGTATCCATAATTCCTGATTAATTTGTTTAAATACATTATAAACACAAATAGTTTTTATGTCCATTTATTATTGACAAAGAATTTTAGGACAGGTTATCTACAGGTTACCAACCTTTTCTAACCAGAATAAGGATTCTTTTTTTTTAAAGGAAAGCCATCACCCTGGAAATCGAACCCATGACGTGAGTGAGTGCACACACCTTACCGAGCCTCACTGATAAAATTATTATTTTATTAATCAATTTTCTTCCGAAGTGTTGTGTCAGGTACTTCACGGATACATCTTTTCATAAGCAAACAACGCTCCATATGGTTTCCATAACAACCAATATCCTAAATTTGGCATATGAATTCAATTTTAACAGAAAATAGATTAAACACAAACTTCTTATGAACGGGTTTTGTTTGCTTTTACAACACATCTTTCTCTTTACATACTCAGGACCTGTCAAGAGATTATGAAGGGGTAACTTATCCTACTTACAAGGGGATAATAAAATCAAGAAATAGAAAACATACGAAATATTTTATTTAAATAGAAATCACACAATAGTTAAAAAAAATTAATCAACTGAGGCAAAAAATTACTGAATAAACCTTCATGTTATAAAATTAACATAAATATATAATTATTTCATTATCTGTATTTACATAATAAATAGACCTTAGTTAACATAAAGGTATAGATTTTTATTATATTTTGTTAACAATAAAAATATTTACACCTTACAATAGATAGAAATGTGTAACATTATATATATTTTTTTTTTTGTTTGCTTCTATCTTGAATTAACAAACATAATTGTTCCTTCAAAGGAATAAATAATATTAATAACAAAAAACATTCACTTAATATTTAGTTAGCACACAGTAACAATGAGGAATATTGTCAATTTCTTGACAATAAACACATTCTTAATAATTCATTTTACATCAATTTTTATTCTCATAAACTATTCAAAATTATCACCCCCAAAAAAAGTGTAAAAATAAATATTATTAAAATTTGGATTAAACATTTAAATTAAAAGTTATTTTCAAACTAATTTTTGTAGCTCAAGTGCCGCATTATTTTCAAAGCCTCTTCAATGATTTATTTTAGTTATTAAATGCAATTGCCTTATACACAGCATACAACAGGCAAGCAGAATGTTTATTTAACAGGCTATGAAAAAAAAAAAGATAAAAAAAATTAGCCACTGATGAGATATAACAAAATAATTTGAACAATTTTATTCATTTGAAATAATTTTCATTATCATTAACCTCTGTCTGTTTATAAAAATGAATAAATATAAATAAAAGCATGTTAATATAGTAAGATGATTTTTTATATAAATTTCAGGACATCCTGTTGAATTATCTTAAAATTTAGATTCTCTAAAAAATATATAATATAAAATCATTTGGAGGTCTCCTTAAAAACGTCTTTAATCAAAAGATTTGATTTTAATTCAAAACAAAAAATTCCTAAGTGGCAGCAATTTGTGCGTAAAGTAACCGCTAGTCGAACGGTTGCCAGGTCCCCTTAATGTGATCATCTTTTTTAAAAGGCAGTCCTCCCATCATAACCTATTAGATTAAATAAGCCCTTACCAACATTAAAAAAAAGAAAATTCAATAACAGGGAAGTAATGAAATTTATATGATGGCCAGGTTTAATTATTTGTTATTTTATTAGTTGAATAAAAATAAAAAATAATTCATACACATTAAAACAACAAAATATAGTTAAAATATTAATTAATATGTAAGTACAATTTATGATATTTGGCTTTAAGATTTGGCAATGTTATTAACTATAAAGCAAGTAACCTGTATTTTCGCAGACAATGTATACAAAATATACAATAGAAATATTAATATATTATATAATAACATATTTTCAACAAAATGTTGGCCTTTTCAGCACAAGTTTCAAAATTCATGAATTGTTGGCGAATTGAGTGAGTGTGTTTAAGCAAACACTTTAGTCAAGAACTCACAAACAAATTGGAATATACTCTCCTTTTAGCACTTTCCTCCGAAGGAAAGTAGCTATTGAGGTTGGACTCATGACGGAATTTTTGAAAAATTTCTTCAAATCTTTATCGATCCTACCTAGTAGACACCGAAAATGACCCCCGTTAAAATTTATATATATCTATATATATATATATATATGCATATATATATATATATATATATATATATATATATATATATATATATATATATATGTGTGTGTGTCTGTTAACACGATAGCGGCCAGAGTTTTTGTTTTTTCGTCACGAAACTTGGTATATAGCATTCAATTAGGAAACGATTGAACGAGTTCGTTATCCACCAAAGTCGGCCCACCGGAAGGGGGGGTTAACCCCGAACCCAAAACACTAATTTGACTATGTCAGCCTTAATATTTGTTATATTTCAACGAAACTTGGTATTCGTAGTGGTAATATAGAGAGAAAAGTGAGATATAAAAATGAACTAAATCGGTTCATTAGAAGGGGGGGTTTACTCCGGACCCAAAATACCAATTCGCCACTACCAGCCGTGATTTTTGGAATATTTCGATGAAACTCGGTATTCGTAGTGGTAATCCACAGGTAAATATGTATTGTAAAAATAAACTAAATCGGTTCATTAGGAGGGGGGGTTTACTCTGGACCCACAATACCAATTCGCCAATACCATCCGTGATTTTTGGTATATTTCGACGAAACTCGGTATTCGTAGTGGTAATCTACAGGTAAATATTTGTTGTAAAAATAAACTAAATCAGTTCATTAGAAGGGGGGGGGGGGTTTACTCCGGACCCAAATTCCTAATATACTCATACCGGTCGTAATTTCTGCTGTATTGTAACGAAACGCGGTATACGTCGTGGGTAACTCATGAGAAAGAAGTGTTGTAAAAATGAGCTGAATTGGTCAATCGGAAAGCGGGGGTTTAATTTGTAATATATTTCAATAGAAAAGCCCGCCAGTCGTAGGTTCACAAAGCCACCGCAAGGAGCGCTTTCTACCACTAGAGTGACTGTATCCTGTTCCTGCGTTAGATCAAAATACGATAATATGAGGTTTTTTGTATTTATTACGTAGTGTAATAGGTACCATGTGTAAACATAACTCTGGAAGCAAATTAATAATTGATCAGTTACTCATTACAAAGAGAACTATTCATGTTTTTATTTTATTTATGTAGGATATTTTAAGCAAATTGTTCTGGAAAGCAGTCTACACTACCCAAATTCTGAGGAAAGTGCTTAGTTATGCAGCTCCTGCATGACGGACTTTTCTTATTAGCCTAAATTTCAAAATCCACATATAAGCAATCAAACCAAAATAAAAGGAGTTATGAGAATAAACAATCAAAATATACATTTATATAGTATAAATAATTTATCCATTGAATTTTTTGGAATCTAAAGCTGTTGTAACCCTTTGTAAATATTGATTGACACAGTACTTAATCTCTGAGAAACCGAATAAGGCCTTCAAAACAAGCTCTTACAAGAAGATCATTCTCCAATTCGATTGTTTAGCTCAAAACATTTTATTTTAATAGAAATATAATTTGTTATTTTATTTTCTATAAAACGTCAAATAAATTGTATTCTTAAGTTAGCAATACTTAAATTACCTCGGCACAAGTTGTTATATCATAACTTACAATTAGTTAAATATAGCTTTAAATTGCTTTCAGAACCGCTAGAAATAAATTATATAATTTAATAATATTTATATAAATCCATAAAACGACAATCTTGATTTTAGCCAAACTAATCATTTACAAACAGCTCATTCACGAGATGCCTTGATAAAATTAATTTATTTAACATTATCCCTTATGAAAAAAAATATAAAACATAACAAGTAAATGCTAAATTAGAAATTCAG
The DNA here is from genome assembly GCA_946811695.1 of Gonocerus acuteangulatus. Lineage (NCBI taxonomy): Eukaryota > Metazoa > Arthropoda > Insecta > Hemiptera > Coreidae > Gonocerus > Gonocerus acuteangulatus. The sequence continues at coordinate 61,335,641 of OX328128.1, forward strand.
TTTTGTGTTTATTTCTAAATATTACTTATAAAGAATTTAATTTTACTATAATTTCTTATCATATTACTAACATTTCGGACCTGGTCATTGTTAATTCAAATAAGACTAAATTGATATACTTAAAAATAAAATACAAAAATAAATAAATAAAATGGTAGATGATCTTCAAGTTGTTAGTCAGTTGGTAAAGATTAATCAGTCAGAAAAATATATTTAGTTTTAGAAAACAAAAAAAAAAATGTATCCTCTTAATACTGTAAATTAGCATCAACCATCCAGTTTAGGTGTGATTAGAGGTGATTTGAAATTTTTTGGTGTTTAAGAATTTGAATTATTATTCAAGATGAGTGACAAAATAATTTAGTGAAATACTACTCACAGAATTTTCAAAGCCAGAGAGATCTGGTATTTTATTAAAATAGTAACCAAATAAAAATATTTATAATTCCTTAATACATAAATGAGAGTATGTCACTAATAATTACATTTATAAAGTAGCATAATGAACGGACTAGGTATTTTGCAGACATTACAGAATGAGGTAGAAAAAAATCACCAAAGTTTCAATACATCTAGATGCCCAATCAGTATCATCCAAATACAAAAACTATGTTTTGAATGTTATATATTATTAATTCTTACAAAATTCCATGGTCCATTTAACTCAGCATTTTTAAGGTATTCTGGATATGAATACCTAAAATATGATATGTCAATGTGGAGACGTTTTGTCAAACATTCTTTAAGGCTTCTTCTGGAAAAAAAGATTTATCTCAGTCCAGGCAAATTATGTATCACCTGTTATCTCATGGAACAGGGAATTTGATTTGTCCCATGAAGTAGCACTAGAAGTATCGCCAAACCAGAAGTCTGGAAAGGCAGCATAGGACACTGACCAATTATAAATAGGAATAAGACAAACACATAGGAAGCTGGCAGAATGTCTGGCGAAACCCCGATTCCAGAAAACCTTACAACATTGGGTTAATTAAATTTCACAAAAATTTAATAATGAAGTTTGCTTGCAAGTTTCATATTTTTTTTTGTTTATGTTTTTTTTTTTTAAACAAAATTTAATCCAAGATTGAATAACGTAGAGATATCAAATTCTAATTGTAAATAGTTACTTTAAGGTACTGTTGGCCATTGTTTACATTCGATTTTTAACAAATCCTAAAAATTCATATTTTAAATACGTCCCTTAAAACCAATCCAAGTCCTTTGAATTAATTCGTATTAATTGTTTAAAAAATAAAAATGTCTATCCTATCAATATCCTGTATTTTTCCTTAAGTACATGCGTATCGGTCGGAGTCAAATTGTCGCTAAGATAAAAAAGAAAACTAACAATTAAGGAATAAAGCAGTGGAAAGTTGTTAACGATGTTAATTCAAATGCCAATAATAACTGTGACTCAATATTCCTAGGAAGTCTCGAAGGTAGTTGGTTCTTTTAGGTCACTTAATTCTCATTACTGAAGATCAACAATAATTTTTGTGAAATATTGTGAACACTTTTATTGAAATATAAACAACACAATAGTTCAACATTGATTTGGGACATTTGGCTTTCTGCTAATGAATAAGCATCAAGTACCACGGGAGGAAGCCGGCTATAATGCCGGAGAAAATTTGTGGTTTAAAAAACTGCACCGTTAGAGATATATGCCTTTTTGATACTATTCTATCTAAATTTACATTCAAGAAGTAAAAGCATTTAAAGATTGCAGAATGTTCAGATCTATAACTGTCTTTTTGTTTTCTTAGAATGAAAAAATACTTGGTTTAAAACCAAATTTCCAGTCCATAATTAACTCCTGAAAAATGAAGAGAAAGCATAAAATCACTTTTAACAATTTTAAACTTCTTCACTTATTCTAGCACATTTATGAAATCATTACAAATAAACCAAATTAACACAAACAATAAAATAAATAGTACAAATATACACTACTTAATCAAGGTTGTTAGGGTATAGTCAAAATAGTTAATAAAACTATGTTTTTATAAAAAAATGTAATTTTATTAACTACTATGACCAAAGTCCAACAATTTCAACGGTTAACGGTCGTTTTTCAATGATCTAAAATACTTAATGAATCCTTCTTTATAAAGAACTATGCATTTCTAATGTACTCACGTCAAACTTTGATTTTTGAATATTTTTTAAACATAAAATTATTGAAAGCTTGAACTCTCTTCACCTTTATACAAATTCATTATATATGTTTTTCCATAAAGACTTCAAGTATACAGAAGATGACCAGGCATTCCAAACTCATGAAATCTTTAGCAATCACTTGTCTCATGCCTACAAAAAATCTGAATAAAAATAACTAATACTCAGTATTATAAAGTTTATTTATATTACAATTTGATGTACTTTTTTCTAGACAGAAAACTGTCCAATTTGGCCACAGAAAGAAAGTAACTAAAAATTGCAACATTGTCGGCCTTAAAACTCAACATTTCTTTGGTAAATTCTAATAATACTCTCTAATTATAAGAAACACGATTGAGAGCTATACATAAGAACAATTCAATTAGATTCTCAGAGAATTTATTCTCTTAAAGTAACAATCTAAATACACATTAAAAATGATTATTATTCTTAAAACACTAAGAATAGTACAGTACGAATCGTTCTAAAGCCACAGAGTATAAGAAACAACAGGCTGTAACATAAACAATCTCTGGTTTCATGAAATATCGTAGGTAAACTGCTTCGGGACCGGTCTTTAACTTACTGCTTATACCATTTATAACCAACAGCTGTTTAAAACATAAGAATTTGCTATAAGAAACATTTTCTAGTACCTATTCTAGTGAAAAATAAATGATTGTAAACACAGCTGTCTAATTAATTCTACGAATGATTTCCTCACTTTTCTATCCCTACCCCAGAGAACATACCCTAGACTCTCAGTTTGATTTATTTAGGAAATAACAATGTTTCCTACTCCAGAAAAGGCAGAATAATCTCACAATTTGGATCAGGAGATAATACAAGTAGTCTCCCGAATGGATTAAAGGTGTCTCATTCTAATATATCGGGAATTATTACAAACATATAAAAGATAATTGAACCATTCAACAAGTGCTTTAATCGTCTTTGGAATATGTTTTTTGACACTAAAACTTCTGAAGTCAAAATCTTATTAAAACATCTTTGTTGATTAGATCCCTCTATTAAATTTTATTTTTTTAACTTCTTTTGCATAATATCGACTACGAAGGCTACATTATAACAGAGGATTATATAGCTGTTAGTAATCAGCTGTTTGGAATATTGATTGAGACCAAATATAAAATTCAACTCTCAAATTTATTATAATTCGAAGATTACAATTTATTTTTTTCAGTGAAACATGACTACTAGCAGCTGATTGATAATATATGTGTTTGTATGTATATATATATATATATATATATATATATATATATATATATATATATATATGATCCTCAATTATTACGTGGCCCTTGTGGAAGGTTTGCCTTCGTTCTATTAGGCTGTATTTATTTTTAGGCTCCTGAAGGGGAATCTAAGAATGCGAAACGTGTAGACTATTTTAATAAATTGATGAATGTGTTCATTTTAATTTTTATTTATTGACTTTCTGCCTAAACAATAAAAATTGAAACGCATTTATTGATTATAGGCAAGTTTGAAACGCATTGATGTTTCAAAATTGTGAAACACACTTTGTTTCGATTAGGAATTTAATCGTAAACAATGGGTGACTTTGGTCATTTTTGAGAATATAATCAAAAAATGAAACAATGAACTCATAGACAACTCATACTGTGGTTGGTTCCATGATATCCACATAAATGATTTAGATGTAACATTCAGATAACAGACATTTTGGTAATAGTGAATACCGCCAACGATAAAAAAAAATTTTGATTGTACCCTAAACTGATTTGTACTGCACTAATAATTTTGAAAGAGCTTAAATAAATATAGATAAACTTTTTAACATATTGGATATATATTTAAAAGACTACCATATTTAGCAATCCATAAAATAGTAGAGAAATATTTCAGTAATATATTTGCTTAGGATTTTTGGAAAACATGAATCAAGTCTTAGATAGAATATTAACTTTAAATATATCTTAAGTAGACAGCAGTTATTAGATACGTATATTATACATTTAAAACAATCATACTAATATTATCGACTATAAAATTTAGACTGCAATGCACAGATAGATTCCAAGTTACTTAAAAAAATAACAAAGAAGCAAATAAATCATTAACTTTTTAAAATATTAGATGAAGTTTAGGCTGAAATACATCGCTACTTAAAAAAATTCAAGTCTACTAACACTAATGTACTAGCGGTAACTAATTCCTTTGAATTTTAATTATTTAAACAATAATTATACCAATTCTATATCTTGAAGGCCTTCTTTATCTTTGATTACATTTGATTAAAAGAATTGGTTTATGATGTGTACTTATTTAATGTAGTCTCAGGGCAATATTCAGTTTCAGAATTATTTTAAGTACAAGAAAGTCCTAGAATCGAGAGATAGGGAGAAGCAAACTTGCCTCACAAATGATATTGAACACTGAAATTAATTTGCACTGGTTCATAAAAATTGATCCAAAGATGGAATTGATCCAATTTCAAACCTTAACCATTACAATGAGCTTCCATAGCCAGTGGCTACTAAGTCTTAATACTAAATATTTACGGTGGTTTCCGAAAAGAGTAACATTCCATTCAAAGTGCTTACAATCAGCAATAAAAATGCAATTTTCCACACATTATTTTTCATTATTTGTATTGAAGTTATTGTATTTTCAATTAGCCAGCATTGCAGTAAGCTCATTAACAACATACAGCACAAATTATTGAAGACTTCATCTGAATCATTCATGACTAATATTAAATATTTTCATTTACAGTATATCGATGGCCCAAAATAAAAACCTCGTACCTAAACAAAAAAGTAAATAATTTTTATACGTTAGATGGATAATCTCATATTTCACAGTGTGTCAAAGAAACTTATTCTTACACTTGCTGGGCAATATCGACAAAGAATCAAACCTTAACCACCAGTAATGGACATTAAATTAGTCGTGTTCTTGTTAATATTAGATAAAAAGATAAACAATCAAGTCTGTTCCTGCTTCCTGAAAACGCACTCGTTTGCACGGGAAGAAAGTAGTATCGTTGCTCGTACCAGGAGCTAGGTGGATGGCAAAGGAGATGCCATCAAATATTTATGCATTCCAAAATCAATTCCAAAAAAAGTCGTAGCGAGAAAAATTCTTTAAGAAGAACATATATTTTTCTTGCGCGAGAGTACGTTCGAGCCTGGTTTCTATCATCAGACCCTATTGAAGCTCCATATCATGACTTTCTGTTCATTTATCCATTGATACATTATCAGGATATTGATCCAAAAATCAGTAAGGCTGCTGCAAAATACTTTTTTCCAATCATGTCTGGTGCTTAGTTCCCAAAACCGTTGCTTTATCCTTATTTTATGAAACTTTTCCAACTGCGGTTAATGCAAATATAGCTCAAGTTATGCTGGAAGCAGACAATGCCGAAGAAGATGAAGAAGAAGAAAATCAACTGAATAGGTACGTTCTCCAACAAAATGATTTTTCTTCCTCCACAAAAATCAAATTTCATATTGTTTTGCAGATCGTTGCCGGGGATGGGAAAAATATCCGACTGCTACTAAATCCTCCCTTAGAAAAACGTAATGTTCAATATTTGTATTTTTTTATTGTTCACATTATGCCTTGTTTCTATAGAAATATTTGTTTCAAATAAAAATGTGTGGTTGTCTTATATAAGTTGTGTGCATTACTAAAACATTTATATTTTCATGTTATTTCTGCAATTTTTAGATTTAAATTTTGAGATATGATTCAGAATGCTTGTAAACCATTTCTTGGGTAGACTGGATGTATCTAAATAAATTGCAATGAGAGATGAATTGAGATAGAACAGTATATCCCTGTTTTAACGGAATTAATCGTTGCGTGTACTGTTTCAATTTCAACACGTTTGAGGGTTGCCTGGCTGTTGTCCAATTGCGCTAGAATTTTGCATAGCTGGTTTTTTTGTTAATTGTAACAGAATTGGGGAGTGGGAGCAGCAAAAGTTTGACTTAAAAAAAATCCCTATAGCTAAGGGCCTCCCTAGTGTGGATTAGTAAAATTCTCATATTTATTTAAATTTTTAAATGTTATTCCAAAACGTTTTAGAATCGACTTTTGATTCAGAATGAATTTAAACTATTTCTCGGGTCGCCTTGATGTAACTGCGTAAATGTTTTTGCAGAAAATGATCGAGATAGAACAGTATATCCCTTTTTAACGGAATTAATCGCTGCGTATACTATGTTTCAATTTCAAACCGTTTGCAGGTCGCCTAGCAGTTGTCCGATTGCCCTGAAATTTTGCACAGCTAGTTTTTTTATTGATTGGAACAGAATTGGGGGGTGGGAGCAGCAAAATTTAGGCTTTCAAAAAACGTCCCTATAGCTAAGGGCCACCCTAGTGACCAACCATGTCCTGTTGGCAACTTGTAGATAGCCTGACGTTAAGAGCCCAATAGTTGATATGCCATTAAACACACACACACAAAAAATAGAAAAATAAATTATTGAAATAATAGTTTGTTATTGGATCAATATCAAGTTAGCATTTATCCTTATACGTATTACATATTTCTTATATCATTGAATTAATAGCATCATATTGTAGTATATTATACGAACCAGCAAAGAAAATTCTTAAACACTAATACATTATTATTTTATATTATTCATAACCAGTAATCTTATAAGCAAATGTAATCTCAGGCTAAAACCCCAAAAGAAAAATGGTAAAAAAAATAAATAAAAAAAATATGGTAAAGCTAGTTAAAATTTAGTATTTAAAAGCAATGTAATCATAATGATATTTAATTACAGTAGCTGTAATAACCATAATACTTATTTTTAAAATTATTGTTACATTCTCTGAAATGGCAAGAATAACAATTATTTAATATAAACAATAACAAAACAAATAACAGTCAAATAAATAACATGTTCTAAGAACAGACGTGGTAACCCTCAAACGTGGTTCAACTTGAGATTATAAGCTATCCCCCCCCCCAAAAAAAAACACAGATGAATCTGAAAGGCCATTAGTAAACAATTGGCACAAATCACAACTTTGATAAGACAAGCTTCAAATATTTGATAACTTTTGATTTTATAATCTCAAGCAAATCAGGAAAAATTTGAAAGTTACTTCACTGTCCACAAACCCTCAACTACTAACAGGAAACTAAGAGATAAGAGAATACTGATATAGATATAGAAGACGCGATAGTTTTGATTTAAAACTTTTTTATATAAAATAGTTATTAAATTAATAATAAGAAAAACATTTAAAAATATAGGAAACTGAAAACAATCATTTAACACTAAATAAAAAAAGCATTTAAATTAAATATTCCTTGACATTGAAATTATTAATATAAACTCTAAAACATTCTATTCTTAAGCACATGATAAAAATAAATTTGATAAAAAAATACTTTCTGAAATGTGTGAACACTGAAGACTCTTAGGAATAATTTGGCTCCTATTTTTTCTATCACAAGTTCCCATCTATATTTCATGCTATCTGTAAAAAATCAAATAAATAACCAAAATAAAAAATAATGATAGTTTTAAAATTCAAAATGATAATATTATTGGTCTGACATCGCCTTATTGGTAGAGGTCGTCTAACTTCCAAGAGTTGTGGTGATATGTGTTGGTCAAAGGTTGGTGGAATGCCACCATTAGCAAAGAGCTAAAGGCAATGTCCGTATCCAGAGTATGCCCCATGAAATTTTATATAATACAGATTCATTTCAAAATGGCTATCTTAAATTCAACATCTGAATAATTTTTATTAACTTATTTGACAAACAACAAAAAATAGGTTTTAAGTAGGAGTGAGAGGGGGAATTTTTAATTATTTGGACTATATTTCTTCAGGATATTAATTTTAAACATATGAAATATCGATTATCGATCAGCTGACTATTTTCCAACATATCAAATTCTTTCAGACCATGACCAGTCTGGACGAAGCACTACTAGTGGAAGGTTCTCCTCAAGTTGAGGCTGTGTGTTTTTATATTTTAACATGACCCCCTGGAGAGGCACAAAAAAGGTGCGAAACATGTAGGGAGGAAATAAAGTTGCAGACACTATTTAGTAAAGTTTTAATTTTTGACCTTCCACGCATAATGAAAATTCATAAATAATAAAATACGGACTACTGTAAAATGGGGTCATATTAGTACATTGTCGTGAAATTGGTATATTTGTCTGTTCACACTCGTTCAGCAAAGTTTGAACCATTGGTATCAGTTAAATTAAAATATTCTAGCAGTATCGTTTTGTACACATTTCACCACACTGTACTAATGTGCAATTCCAAGAAAATTGAGATATAAAGCCATAATTACTTTAACCTTTACAAAAAATTAATAGTCATTAAAGATCCTAAAAATATAATATAATGCATTATTTTATGTTTAGGTGCCTCAGGGATATTTTCGCTAGGTCAAACAGGTTTTGTACAGGTTAATAGCACTAGGCTGATGGAACAACATAAAGGACCATCAGGGCCATTGAGTCAACTCGTGAGGAGCTTCAAGGGTTCGGAGTGAGTAGCGTCTGGGGTCCTGCCAGTCGAAGACGAGTTAAATCGTTCAGAGCAATGAAAGAGTTAAAAGAACAGAGGATGGGGGGGGGGTAGTGGCCAATGTTGTTGGTACACAATAATTAAAACATAATAATTTAGTTTGATTTTAATGTTTAGATTTTTTATTTATTTAAACTTAAACATCCACTTATGCATAACACAGATTTTGGGATGGGTTATCTAAAGGTTACCACCTTTTTTAGCCAGGATAGTGGTAGTGTTTTCCTTTTTTGAAAGAAAAATCATTACCCCTCGTAGGAATCAAACCCACTGTGGGTTTAGATATTAATGAATACTATTCTTAAATGGTTTTAAGTAAATTAATCAAATTAAAATCATTGGCAATAGGAAGGACAAGTGGAACTGAATTTAATTTCGAAAACTGAATTATAAAATACTCAATACTTTTTATTTATTTTTTTTTTTTTATAAAAATAGAGGGCAAGTAAGGCTGAATAGATACTGAGATTGAAACTCAGGGGAGCCCTAAATATTTTAACTTCATGCATGCTCGTTTGAGGGACATGATTTGGGCCTCAGACCATCCATAGCCTAGCCCAGTCTTTAATGGGTCACTGTAAAGGATAATGTGCAGTCAAGAATCATACACTGCAGATCTGCCCTTCTGGTCCCTCAATGCAGCATGTATTGGCAATGTTCGTTTTGTTTTGTTTTTTAATTAATAATAAGTAAACAAATCTGAAAAGTTACTTAAATATAAGCAATGTCTGGTAAGTGAGGTCGAAAATTAAAATCAAGTTACCTGAAAAAGTCTACTTGGTCGCCCAACTGTACTGCGTCATTATGGAGCTTGTGTTCTCCACAACCATTCTCCGCATGCCTGGCCACACCCAGACAAAGGCTGACCTGAACCAGACAAGCACCCACCTACTCAGCATACACCAATTTTAGTATATATACAATTTATTTATTGATATGTTTGTTTCGCCTCTATCCTTTAAGCTAGGGTTTCACGGGGCAATAATACGAAAGCGTACTCACTATTAATCTCGCTTTTGTGACTTGGATCAACAAAATCCAAGTGGGGATGAAGCGTCAGATAGCTCGACCATCCAAGCGGCCACAAATCACGATTCAATATTTGCTTGGAAATCATGTCTTTTACACGAAAGTTTTGGAGTTGTCGGTACGGTTTATAGTAGTATTTTGGCCTATAAGTTAAAGGAATGTCAAGTAAATATTACTAAACGGAAGAAAAAGTGTTGGTGGGTAATAGAATGGATCCAAAAAAGGAGGAACTTGGGGACAACAATTTTATTAGATTTGGTGCTGTAATATGATTACCCTGAATTTGGCGTAGACTTGATTTGGTCCAAATTTTTCTTCTTCTGCGGGCAGCCGACCGCAAGTCCCTGTCTTTATATTCTTTGCAAGATTGATCATATAAAATCCTCTCATTTGCTTATAATTCTAAAAATTTCAAAGTTTTGCCATCTTGGAGTTTAATTATGCGAGATGATGGCTCCGAAATTTCTAAATTTTAATTTAATAAACAAACACCTGTTGCATTGAGTTCCCAGATGTGACAGGTGAGATTCGTGACCAAGCTTGAAAATGAAACATGTTCAATACCTTTTGTGAATTTGCCTGACACCCGATGACGTCCGAGGCAAACTCACGTCACCTCGTTCAGACAAGGCAATTCCACAAATTCCAGGGTCACACTTTCCTATTATTGCCTTTGTGAAAACCTGGTTTTAGGACCATTGGCAACTTTCAGTGAAAGATAAAATAAAAACACTGATGCCAGACTAAATAATAATAACATATTAATAATAATTCAAATATAATAAAAATATTGATAATAACAATTTTTTTTATTTATTTAAAAAAAAAAAAAAAACGGTTTAATAGTCCAACTCCTGATAAGCCTTAAAAACAAAAAATAAAAAAGATATATAATAATAATTTTAATGAATATTAGTTTAAAACACAATAAAAATAAAAGTTATAATTTTTTCTAATGTGATGTAATTTCACATACATTTAAAACATTTTTTGTGTTTTATTCTTGTCCTCAAGAATTTGTTCGATTTAAGGCTCAATTCACAAGGATTTTTTTATGGTATTATAGGTCCTGTGTCATATCAATGTATGTTCTACTGTTAATAGCTCTCCAAAATCATAGGTGTAAGAGGTTGGATACAGGTCCAGGAAAATATGTTTGTGGCTGAGGAGGCAATGCCCGATTCTTAACCGGCACAGAAAAATTACTCCCCTTGAAGAGCATTCCCCTCAGTAGAGCATTCATTTTTTTAAGTCTTTTCCGAATCCAATGAAGATAATGTTCTATGTTAACATAATGTTCTATGTTAAGTAATCTAGTCATTGCTAATTTGGAATGATGACAACCTTTGATGTTTTTCACCCTTAAACCCCATCCATCCATCCATTGCTAATATGCATCTTGGGAACAAGACTGCAATATTCCAATTAGTTTAGAAACTGATTTACAATTTTAAACATGTTTTTAGTACATTTCAAATATCTTTTTTAATTTCTGAATTGCTTTAATGAAACATACCATTTCTTTGTTGGTTTCTTTGGATACAAATAAAAATGAGCAATTTGATATTATCAGAGAAAAGTAGGAAATAAAATCTGTGAGCATAAAATGCCTACTTTAATTAGTTAAAAAAAAATAAATGAATTTTTTGGTAATAAGACATTTTTATTGAATGTACACTGGAGCACACTAGAGGCAAGGTGTTGTTCGTATGCACATTTGTTAATATTAGAATATATTTTTAAATACAGTTCAGGTTTTTTTGGTCCTGGGAGTATTTTCACTCGTTCCAATCTTACATTGGTGCTACATTAATTCATTTCTCAGTTGTTTCTTTATACCTGTGGAGTAAGTGTACAGTAATACATTGGCAATGCCATGTTCTTACGTTGGAGTATCCCTCCAGCGTGGTATTTTATTTACTATGTATGCCATCCTCTGGTTGCTACACGTAGCAATAAATGCCATGTCCATTGAAGCTTTTATTGCTAGTAAGTTAATTGTCTCGTTTCCTAATTGTTCCTGTGATCCATGTATTTTTAACATATTTCCGTTTACATATAATAAGTAAGTTTGTTTTAATGATATATTGTTCTGGAGCAGGTGTCTGCCATTATTTAATCAATATAGATTTTTCATTGTTTTTACAATAGCTAAATTTTCTGCTAGGTTGTTTGTGTACTTGTAACAGTTTCTATTGCCCAATGTGAATAGCTATGTTGTATTTTAGTATTATGCACACAGATAATACCGCTCAGACTTGTGGACATTTTAGGTCAAGAATCATTAAAATACCTTAAAAATAGCTTCTCACTGTAAAGACAGGGGACAACATACTTATATTAATATGAATTCCATGAATTTTTATTAATGGTGCTTGATAAAAGACAAATTAAAAAGTATTGTACATACCTGCAAAGGTCTCCCCTAAACAGGACATGGCTGCAGTGCTTCACATAGTCAGTAAACATAACATTAAGGAAAATAAGAATATGAAATAGATAAATTCAATTAACTTAATTCAGTTTATTATTTGGTAAATACATATTATCCCTGGAGAGTTAAAAACACAGGAGCTGAAAGGTGAATAATGACCACTAGCTTCCAAAATATCACACTACATCATAAGGCTTTTGAAGAAATGTAAGTTGGACCTTAGGCAGAAAATTAGGCACATCCTTGAAAGGACTAAGATCTCTCAAGGGAATTTCAAGTGGAGGTTTTTGACCATTTTAACATGGTAATGAAACTGGAGTCTGGTTCCTAACGTGCTTAATCTAAGTAGCTTTTACCCTTGACAAAAATCTAAATCAAAAAATATTAGATGCATGGTCCATAATTTCCTTGACTTTATTATTATTTCATTCAATAAATCTGTTAGTGACTTAATTTTCAAATCCTTATTTTTTAGAAAAATCAACTTGCCAGGCTGGGATTTGAACTCAGGATCTACAGTTTACTCTAGCGTAATTGGCACACTGAGTGGCAAATATAGGCGCTAAGTTAATTTTTCTAAAAAATAAACAAATGGAAAATTAATCCATTGACAACATCAACCTTCCTTGTGGTGGAGAGGTTAACACCTTCATTGCAGCATGACGCCACATGTGCATCTTGGTGGCAAGCTGGGAGAGAAAGTTTTGGTTATCGGCTACAAACCTCCAGGCTGGTTTATTCGTTCCTCCGTCGTCTCAGGGAGTGTTTGGAGTGCCTTATTCTAGAATCGTTTCGGGCTCAAGCCTTTCTGTGAAGTTTTGGAGGATTTTCTTCACCACATGTGCTTTATGGTAAAGAACATGTTTCTGAAGGAAATTAATGAGAATTTCCAATGGTTAATTTATTTTTCCACATTAACAAAACAAATGAAATCATAAAATGAAAAAAAAATTAAAATTTTTTGGGTAATATGGGGTTTACCGCTCCCACATTCAAAGTGTTAAATAAATTTAAAAGCTAAGAGGAGTTCCGAATCAGAGCCTTATATGACAATAACATTGTTTGGCTATAAATAAATATGATGCTGTGATGCCTGTGTGAAGCTTAAGGCTTCATTGAATGAATTAGACTCATCGAGCAGTGATATGAAGCTTGATAGCGTTATTGGCAGCACACTCGAGCATAAAATGGGAGTTTCGGGATTTAAATCTCAATCCAGTTAGCTAATTTTTCTAAAAAATGAAGATTTGAAAATTAATTTATTTTCCTCACCAATAAGACTAATAAGTATTTCTTAAATAAAAAGAAAGAAAAAAAAAAACTAATTTTTACACAAATTTATTTTTGTTAGCCCATACGCTTACTCTTCATGACTTGTTTCATTTTGGTTAAGCTTTTTCTTGATACAAAACTTCTGTAATTATAAAACACAATTGAAATATATCAAACTGAAAAAATGAAAACTGTTTCATAAGAAAAGCTAGAAAAGGATATTATACTCCCCATGGCTGGTGTCCACCATTTATATACAATACGTAGGTAAAGCCATCCTTCCGAGCTCCCTTTATGGAATAGTAATACGGAAGGAAACTGTGTAATCTGGAATGCACAAGGCTTTGATTAGGTTTAGAATTTATCAAAGTTATCAGGAATAAAATCAGTTTCATTCAAAACAATTTTGGAAAAATCATAACCTTTCCTGGAAAAAATCATATTTCTCGATTTCCATATTTATCCTCAGACAGTTCAACCTACCTCACCTTCTCCTGCCAACGAAGACCCGTCAACTCTGTGTAACTTTTCCCTTACTCCCTCCATTTGACTACGGCTGTTTGGTGTATGTTCGACTTTGGCGATCTCGATGCAAAACTGAAAATCCTCATGAACTGATTCATAAGTTTTATTATGAGGAAACCCAGATACTCCTATATATTGCACTTCTACACAAAGCTCTGACTTGGCTCTCCCCTGTTAATCGTCACCAGCACTTTTTCAGCTCAGTTCTTTACCAAGTCATCCAGTCCCATCTATCTGAACTTTATATTTCTACTGAATGTACAGTTTCATTCAAAAAATCATTTGTTACCTGCACCGCTTCCAGAATTCGAATACCATGTTACACTCTCGAATTCCTTACTATCCACCACACTATGCAGAAGCTTCTAAAATTTACTTCGGATATATAGAGAGTAACTTTTTTTTTTTTTATGTAATCCAAAATGTATGCACAAGGGCCAAGTAGAACAATAATGAGAAGAGTAAACTCAAAATGCCAATAATTATTGACAAATAATAATTATTGGAACACTAAATTTCCACATTTCTGTCATGCTTCACCTCCTATCATAGAAAATGAAAACGTTATTCTTTATTAGGATAAAACTGTTCTAACAGACCACATGGTAAGATACAACAGATCAAATACTGTTCTTGTAGAAGAGAATGAAAAGGAAGCATGTATCATAGGCATAATAACAGCAATCGGAGGCAAAATAGAAATATACAGGGCATTATTCTTCGAACTGACAGGATTTGGGATATGGAAGATATTAATGTGATCCCTATCATTTTTTCCAATTCTAGGAAGATATAATAACATTTATGCATAGTATTTGCTTATTGTATGAGCTTTACAAAAATCTGCAGAAATCTGTAATCTTAACTATCACGAGGAATTTATTCCTCAATAAAATATAATATAGCAATTTGAAGGTGAGGGTGGGGAAGAATCAATGGATTCTTGAAGTAACTGCCAGGAGGCTCCCAGAAATTGTTTAAAGCATTAGCTTATATTTGCAACGTTTTAACACTAGATTTACCAGACCTGGTACTGGTATAAATGTCAATAACAACAAATATATTTGTTACTAATATATTTAAAGTAACATTAAGTTCATTAAATGAATTCTCTACTTATAACTACAAAAGTCATAACATCATTTAGGAAAGCAAATGTTATATGTAGAAGAAATTTTGAATTGAAATTGTACGACCAGTCAAAATGACTGGTCTGGTAAATCTAGTGTTAAACAATTTTGGGGAGCAACTCCAGCCAGTTACTTCAATAATATAGTGATATACAGATCACCTGGATGATCCTGTTATGTCTACTGACATTCCAGACAGCACAGTCAATGGTTAAATATATTGACAATGTAAATTATATCAAGTAGGTGATATTGAAAAATATAAAGATTGTTTTTTATTCTACTTTATAGGTAAAATGGTGGCTATATTTATAGAAAATAAATTGAACAGAATAAAAAATTTCTTGAAAACTTACTTGAAATTATTATTTTCATAGAAGTGAATAGCTGGTTTGTTAGTAGTGAGGACGTGTAGAAAAAGGGCTTTACAATGTCTGTTTTCAGGAGTAGTCAGATGAGAAATGAGGTTGTCGAGAAGTAAGGAGGCAATCCCATGTCTTCGGAGCTCTTCAGATACTCCGAGTGAAAGCATATAGGCAACTGTAGCAGCTTTCCCATACCTTGTTGAAAGAATGCTCCTATCCTGGAAAAAGAGAAATTATGACTCATTAATCTCATAATTCTTATTTATAGAATATGATTTAAAATAAGCAAGGATCTATGTACAATTTAAAAGTGATGATGAAAAAGATTTCCCTCAAAATAAAATTATCTTGAGAGGATCTCAATTGTTCAAAAAGGAAAGGGCTAAAGAAAACTACCAGAGGCCTAAAGTTAACTACACTTACAAAAAAGTGAACTATTTTTAACACTAATACTGGGATTAGGTCTGCAAGGAAATATAGTATTATCAATCGTTGTAGTGGAGACCATTGTCTTTGGCATTGACAGTAGTACAGTGATCGGGCACTTTCGACATAAACACATTATTCTTAATTCACGATAGAATCTAGTTTATGGAGTCATGATTATTTTCCAAGGTACTCTCTTTGCCCTTGTGGGCCAGAATTATGTATGTGTAAGTGTGGCTGGCTCTTGGAATTTGTTCACTAATTATGAAGGCATTAGCTAATTATTAACGTATTTCTTTCATATAATACTTTACAACAGCGAAACAAAAAAATGTAGAAAATGTTTCATTATTTAAAAAAATGTTTCTAAATAAATAACTGATGGTAAATTTAAATAATTGAAGATAAATTTAAATTAAGATTTCTTTATTTTGGACTTTTACATCCGTGCGCATGAGCATGTTTACAAATATTGTTGTTTACGCTAGTTTTTCTAACTTGCATAACAGTGAACTTTATGGTCAGTACCTGAATGGGTGACCGACCACGTGCTGTTGGCATTATAAAAGGGTGGCAACCTATAGATAGCCCGGCGCTAATGGCCAAGTTGTAGATGCGCCGCAAAAAAAAAAAAAAAAAAAAAAAAAAAAAAAGAAAAAAAAGTGAACTTAAGTGCTTAATAAGTTTTTTCCTAGTTAACAGCGACTTTTTTTTTTTTTTTTTTTAACGGATTCGTGTTTAGAGCATCAAAATACGTTATAGAACAACATGTAAAAAAAAAAAAAAAATCGGTGAGGAGGCCCCTAAACTTCACAATTACCAAAAATTCTTTCCTGAGTGCAAACTCAAAAGCTGCGTTCCTTCGGAAAGGGCTAATAGACAGAGAAAATCTTATTTCATAGTTTAATAACCAAAGCACTTGCCTCTTTATTCAGCTGAAAGTACGGCTTTATTTCAGCAACAATTAGTCCTACTATGACACCATTGTATATTGCTGCGAGGGAATAGAACCTTTGGTTGGAAGTTATCTCCTCGTACCAGGTGTAGGGATAAGCTATGGGGAACCAGTCTCGACATAACGCTCGAACCTGATCACAGAAATTTCACATGTTCATTTGTTTTTAAATATGCTAATAATGGTAATGGTGAAAGATTTTACATTTACCTCTTCTAAGTCTTCGGGACATAGGAACCTCAACTGGAGGTTACTTAAGTTACACAAAGGTATAGATTTGTCCTTTTTCTGAGAGTTACCATTTTCAATTGCATACCTGGAATTTGTTATAACTTTTAAAATATGAGGCCAATTATTTATTTAGATTTTATTGGCCACTTATACATAACAGATTTTTTGAACAGGCTGGCTACAGGTTGTTAACCTTTCCTCATAAGGATAGGACTGATTCATTTTCTTTTTTCTGAAGAATATCGGCTAGTGGGAATCAAACACACAACCCTGGGCACAAAGAGCTTACACCTTAACACTCATGGCATTTGACGCCATTTATCAATATTTAACAAAAGTAATAATATTGAAATCGCATTGCAGGCCTGATTGAAGGGGTGTGATACTAGTATAATTTTATTTTACAGAAGAAGTCTGATAGACCTGGAGGACGACTCGAAGAGAATAGGAATCCAGAAGTGACAGAGCTACATACTGCGAGGAAGATGGCGGCAGAGGCCCAGGTCTTTCAAGGACTGCAGAATTATAAGTAAGTAAAACTTATCATTATGTGAGTAAGGGTTTAGCTCTTTATGGGTAATGCCTTTTGATCATTACTTTATCAATTTAGTGTTTTCACACATGCATTCTTACTACATGGGTACTGCACAAAAAGTAATATCTCAAGGAAAACTCAAAATAATATCTCAAAGACATAAATCTGACACAAGGACTTCATCAGCCCTCATATCTCTAACAGAACTTTCTGCCAACTCTCACATAGAAATCAAACAGGTAATTTAGAGTATATTAAAACAGGGAGATACCATGGTCCTCATAAATTATTACAATGTCAACTACCTTGGCAATTGTAGTGGATTTAAAAAACAAAAACATTTATATTACCTAAAATAAATAAGTGGACAAGATTTTTAAAGGTAGAATTTATTTTTTAAACATTGTCTTTCAATATTTTATTTGGATTATATATATATATATATATATACATATACATAAGAAAAAATCCATAATTTTTAATTAGATAGAGTGTGATTTTTATTAGTTAGACTACGATAAGAATTGTTATTACAAGAGAAATTTTAATGTAAGCATATTTTATTTACTGACCAAAAAATAGCAGCAAACTAAAATCGATTATTATAGAAAGGCAATTTTAATCAAAATAGAATGGCTGTTGCAATGTTAAAATGTTCTCATACCAAAAAAAAAAATTTTACTTGCAGGAACAAAATGTTGCTTTAATAGATAGCCTATAGAACACAAAGGCTCTTTTCCTAATATATTATTTACGATTCACTTCCTCAAGGAGGCCAGGCAGGAAAATGTAAAGATATTAAGTCAAGCTGGGAATTGCTTATATTAATCAAATTACTAAAAATTGACCATAGATCTTAGTGTCCTTACGTTTCTTGAGTTTTAGCACAAGCAAGTTCATTTTTTTGTGCACTCTTTAAATGCATATCTTAATAAAAATTGGTTCTTGAAACCTGTGAAATAAACATTAAGACACACCTGGATTCTCATAGGTTAAATCTATAAAAAGAATCAAGTAAACAAAGTGCGGAAAAGTAAACAAATGGTGTGGAATTTAAACAAAATCTACAATATTCTAAAAACAAATAGATTACACATAAAAAAAAAAAAAAAAAAAAAAATGAAGATTCAATTAGAGGTGAGAAATATATCTTTTTAAATATAGTTGATAAGCCAATTATAAGGAGTAGGAAAATCAATTCCCTATCTTCCTTGGAGTGGAACAAGATTCACAGTCATTAAAAAAGCATCAAAAGTAACAGTGCATTAGAAATTTAAAATAAATTTTTAAAATTAGAAAAATTGTAAGGAAAACATTCCTATATCCTTACCAGCTAAACGTGTCCATTTATATTAATTTAATGTTTGGTTCCATGCCGAAACTTGGATTGAAGAATAACCGACACCAAAATTTCTTTGAAAGGAATGACATAATCATTGAAAACAGTTCCAATACTGGGAGTTTATTTTCAACAGCTGATCAGAACTATCAAGGGAAATTGACACATTTTATAACAACCCCGAGTACCAACGAGCTATATGTTTGCAGCGAGGTTAAAGTAATCTACAATCGAAAATTACGGGCAAATAATTGGGAATTAACATTACCGATGGCGGCGCCACTGTCGTCAAAATGGCGGTATACAAAGGGTAAAGTGTGACATTTGTACATAGTGATTGCTGATAACAAGTGTTTTCGCATTTGTTGTGGTTCTATTTCACGTTAATATTAGTGTTTTCATCAAGAAATAGGGTTTTTGGAAGCTCTATTTTATTTGTGTACTCAAGTATGTAAGAATATTGGACTAACAGTGAGTTATTGTGAGTTGTTGTTATTGTGATGGATAAGCAAAAGTGATGTAAATATTATTTCATACCATTTTGAATACAATAAATGTATTTTATAATAAATATTGCATATTATTGAACACCAACAAATCATGAAGAAGTTAAAAATTGAGAAAATATTTCAAAATTTCTTTGAATCTCTATTTCACATATTGCATGCACCATTTCATTTACTTATTAAGGTTTTAATTAAATTATATAAATATACTTTATCAAAAGGCACCGTAATATTTATGAAAGGAGTCGTATGTATCAAATATGAAGTAGTACATTCATTTAAATTTAATACAGCCATTCCTAATTAGTGTGTTTGTGCAAGAGCAAACAACTTAATAGAATGGTTGGTCTTCTTCAAAATACCACACTTATTTAGATAATGGATGTGAATTCACAATTGCTTCACCTTCAACTATGCACGTGAAACTACTTAAGGCTACTAGATAGGCAAAGAAGTTCCTTTGTACATACTTTTGTTCATCAATATCTATACCTTCTGTTTTTCTAAAATTAAATCAAATTCGGGTAAAATGGGTTGCAAGCTGTTTATAGTCACACAAGAGTGAGGGTTGCATAAATGTGAATTATTTCACTACCTCTTACATATATTGTTTAAAAATAATTACTTTGTGAACGGGAAAGGTTCATGTTGTCTTTAAAAAGACAAATTTGTCATAAAACTGTTGGGAAATTATTAAATAGCAAAAAAAAAAAAAAAAAAAAAAAAAAAAACACGAACAACACATGTCATAACTTAACAACTGTCATAGCTTTACATTTGTAAACAATGCACGTTCCCTTTGTCGTTAGTTCCGAAATTTCCCGCATAGCGGCATATCGCTTAATGTTAATTCCCAATACCATATGCTTATTTAATTATTTATTAAATTTTAACGTCCATTTATTATAAGCTACGGATTTTAGGACGGGTTATCTATAGGTTACCGCCCTTTTCTAGCCAGGATAGGACTGATGCCTTTTCTTTTTTTTAAAGAGAAGCCACCACCCCTAGTAGGAATCAAACCCACGACCCTTTAGCACTTAATATTAGTGCTCACGGCCACCGGGCCTCCGCCTATTTAATTAAATAACAGTTAAAGCTATCCAAAACATTTTCAGGAAATGAATAATTTCTTTCTTTTTTTTTTTCTTTTTTTTTAAATAAACAAGAGTCACTATGCTTTGATCTTAGTATCATCTGAAAGGAAAATTAATAAGCTACAACGTTTGCATCGAGGTGTTTTTACGTACAAGGCTTGGTTTCAGTGATAAATAGGAATTTGTCTACTAAAGGGCGATATTTTTCAGTTTTTTGCGTTTTACGCGCAAATGGTGCGTCGGATCAAAAGATGTCTCCTTATAAATTAGTCTTAAAATTAAATTTTCTATCAGAATTTGTCATAAAAAATACCTGCCGCAATTGGAAACTCAAGAGTTAGATGCGCTGGAGAAAAACTGGAGAATGTTACAAAGTCAACTAAACCTTCAAAAGAAACCTCATGCAACATAACTATGACCTACCAAGTTTCATTTCGAAATTCCATCAACTCTAGGAGGAAAAGGGAGTGGACACATATGCTGGGACACCCTGTATAATACGATGATTCGTATTATAATTGACCCTGACAATTCCAAACATTTTCTCTCAGATTTATATCAAAGTAGTATTGCTTCATTCTTATTCCATGAACAATAATTAGTTGCTACAAAAAATATTTCTGTGTCAAATAAAGTTCTGAAATGAGTATTATTTTTTATTTAGATCAAAATGAATGGGCTGCTCCCGACTGATCCTGCTCCTTTAGATCTAGAAGACAACCGTCACAATCACGGTCCTCAATGATTCCTGACAATCGTGTGGATATTTGTGAAAGTGATTGTGATAGTGAGCGCAGTGAACATGATACCGACACTGCACAGAGTGATTGTGACGCAGTGGATACACTGATGGACAGTCAATGTTATTTTGAAAGGGACAACAAAACTAAATCTTCAATACAAGCCCCTCGTAGAAGGACGTAATCCAAAGCAAGAAGGAAAAACATTCTCACCCACCTCCCAGGAGTAAAATCTATAGCAAAAAATGCCAAAACAGTAATGGATACCTGGAAATGATTTTTTCCAGATGAAACGATAAACTATATTGTGGCATGTACAAATATTTATTCGGCAAAACACACCCGATCAAGAGACTGCATCATAACAAGTATATGACAGGTCTGAAAAATACCAATTAGCCCAAACCATACCATTTTCACGTACGAAAAGTGTATACAAGATCAAAGTGAATCAGATCATACATAAGGACTATGCAAAGAAGTTAAACATTTTTTTTTTTTTTTAATATTGACTAAATTCATAATATTAATGAAAATAATTATCTTACTCAATAAATGTGTTTTAGTAAATTAAACCTATAATCAAGGGTAAAATATCAGGGGGTTACAGTTGGCCTAGGGACCTATGGCGGGTTAAATAAATTACATTTTTGAAATAATCATAAGCAGGCTGTCTTTAAATCATTTGGGCAGCAACCTTCATGTATCACGAATAAAGCTTTTCTTCCTCTTCTTATGGTCCTTAAAAAAGGTCTTTCTTTTTTCTTCATCTTCAGTGATGAAAAGGACACTCAAGGAAACTACGAGAGTAGTTGATGGTTCACAGTTTTCTGCTGTTGATTCAAAATACATACATCCAATATCTTCTTCCAACATATAAATAAATTATAAGCAATCAAATTAAACAAGGAATGATTATATTACTTATACTTTTTTTTTTTTTTTTTTTTTTTTTTTTTTGGGTGAAATCAACCACATCGGTCATGGTCACCGTTAAAGGAGAAAGAAAAAAAAACTTTATGGTTGGATCCATAAAGTCCATGGATTACTTATCCTTGGAGTGCCAAAGTATGTTATCCCTGATGACCCAAGGAAGGCAAACTTACATACTACGATAAGTTTTTTTTTTTTTTAAACTACACTGAACCTTTACTCGAATATTCAAATTTTCGTTATGAGTGTAAGATCAAAAATTAAAACTTCACTAATTAGTGTCTATAACTTTATTTCCTCCCTACATGTTTCACACCTTTTTGGTGCCTTTTCGCGGGATCATTTTACAGATTTAAATAAAAACTTACAGCTTAAACGTGAGGACCAATACCTTCCACTAGTAGTGCCACATCAAGACGGGTCGTGGTCTGAAAGAATTCGAGAAAGTAAAAAATAGTCAGCTGACTGATAATCGATATGTCATATTTTTAAAATTAATCTCCAGAAAAAATTTAGTCTCAAAAACTAAAAATCCCCCTCACCCATTAATTAAAACCTATTTTTTATTGGTTGCCAAATTTGTTAATAAAAATATTATTCAGATGTTGTATTTCAGTATTTTTATTATAAATAATAAGGCTCTTCACATGGGAGATGCGGGTGCGAATGCTGCTTTTGGCGTGGTTTTCCAGTTACAAGATCACTAAAAGTCTCTGCTGTACCATAAATATTAAGAAACAGCGGAGTACTATAGAGATGAAACTATTAAAAAAAAAAAAAAAATACTATCATATTTATAGAAATGGAAATGATGGTGGAAATTTTGAGAAAGATCACAATAAAATAATAAAAATAATAATTTATTTTGAGTGTTTTTAACATAAATCTGTTGTTAATTCTCATCTTCAAGTAGGTAGCCCATAATTTCCTTAATTGGGCAATAGGCAGCAAGCAAAGCCTAATCTGCAACAAAGAATTCAACTTAGGATAAAAATTTGAAAATAGAGTTTGCTAGTAATTATAACAAAGGAGTAAATATACAATTAACACAATTAGATATCTTTCATCCACTGAGTTGACTTAGAAGATAGCTAATTGATTTTTGCCTAAGTACCATCTTCAGACCATAAATTTGCTTAGTGGCATAAAAAATGCAGGAAAAAATTTCAACTTATACCTGTAAAGATATCAGCGTTTTGACCAATAGATAAAGATACGAGTCTTGTCAATAAGCGAGACGTATAGGTATAAATACATTTTAGCGAGAGTAATAAAATAAAAACGGATTTATGGCATAATGTGTTATTACCAGTTATTCACGGAATGAAATGAAATGTTGTCGAGGCCTTATTAAGAGATTGTATAATCCTGTTCCTTGTAGACATGCATTTTATTGGCTACCTTCAGTGAGTTCAGACATACAGGATGTTCAAGTCATCGTGTTTAATGTAGTCGGTGAGTAAACATTTTATGTTATGTGGACATTTAAGATCTATATATTAAAAAAAAAAAAAAAAAATTAAAATATGAATAGTTATAGTTCAGACAAAATAAAAAGATCCAATCTCATGTATTATGTTTAATTTTTACAGTTGGTCAAAGATTTTATGAGAATCTAATACTCTTGACAGAGAGAAATATTTTCTTTGACAAAAAATATATAAAGAAAAACAAAATTAAATTCCATGAAAAGAGAGAGTAAATGAAAAATTGATACCTTCACATTCTTCCAAAGCGTTTTTGTTTTAATGTTGGCGGTAGTTTTTCTGTCAATTTCACAGGGCTAACTTCAACAGCAACCATTTCTCCTTCACAAAGTGAGCCAAAGTACACAAGGTGCTGCAAGAAAATTAAAAGAAATTAAATAGAGTATTTTTTTTACAAAGAACCTATAATTTTACAATGTTGGAAAAAAAAACCAAACAGAAATATTAATGCCAACAAAAATATTCGTATGAAACTTTTATCAACATAAAACGGGCTATGCTTTTCTAGCCTTGATAGGAGAGGTATTTCTTAGAAAAAAAAAATCAACTGGGAATCAAACCCAAAGGCCCAGACTCATGCCCATTGGACGTCAACAATAAAAAGTTAAGAGAAAATAAGACTATTATAAAGTTTGCCTTCTTTGAGACAGGTAATTACTTTAAAATAATTGAATGTTTATTTCTGTATGGTAAAATACAAAAGATCATTAAATGACAATAAGTTGATATACATTAACATTTAGTGTATTCCCTTTAACTATTTTAAACAATGTAAACATAAACAATGACCACATATAAATATTATTCTCCGTTTATTAGGTAAGTTATCTGGAGTTTTGGAGCCTATTTTTGCCATAGCTGAAGAGCTTTTGTTTTAATATTTCACATAAATCATTTATCATTAATTTTAAATTCATTACTTACCTTATACTTTTTAATAACATGAAATGCATGTTGCGGTGTTCGGCTGAATGGATGCTGATTGCTATTTTCTGTAGAATTCTCCTCTATAAAAGGACCAAGCCTAGGGATTTTGGCTTCTACTTCTGGGAAATCCTAAAAATAATAACAAATATAATCCTATTTCTATTAAAGTTGCACTCATGAAAGAATTTTAAAACATTTCTTCACATTTTCATTGTTCCTATCTGCTAGGTGTCAAAAAATACCCTTATTATTCGAATATATATATTTGTGTTTGTTTGCAAACACCATAGCAGCGATAATTTGTCTTCTTTTACCACAAAACTTGGTATGGAGCATTCCCATAACAAATGATTAGATTTGTTAAGGGAATTGTGCTGCTGTTGTGGATAATGGTCTATTTCTAGGGGGAGGAGGGGTTAAAGCCTTAAATTTCAGCTTAAAATTATGTGTAACCTTACTGGATTACCGTGATATCTATAAACTTACATTTTTACAAACATTTAAACAAATTAATGGAACTGTATAAAATGTAAATAATATATTAAAGAGGATGTTAAATTAATTTTAAAAGTGAAGAAACAATGATACTAATATAATAATTTTAGAATGACAATGGAATTAGCAGGCTCAAAGATATTGAACAATGGTAACAGAATTCTAAAAATATTACTAACTAAATATTTAGTGTCAACTTACATAATTTAGTACACAATTTCAATATTTAAGGATGCACGAAAAACTCTTAATATGAATGAAGAAAAATAAAAATATATGTAAATAATGTATAACTATGAATGCATGGAAGTCCTAGGATTACGATATTCATGACATTTTCATGCTCTATTTTTAGTTTTGTGACATTTTGGTGATTTTTGTGGCTTTTTCATGCAGTAGACAACCAGAATATGCCACGGCCTGTGATTTTTGTTTTATCGGAACCAAAATCGCTATACAATTCTGGAAACTAATGATAGAAAAGTATTATGAGAATAAGCAAAATTAGGCCATTAGGAGAGCAAGAGTTTACAAGAAATCTCCTTCCCCAAACCAAAATATAAACTATTTTGCCAATAAGTTGTAATTTTAGTTTTCTTGCAACAAAACTATATCTAGGTAACATTGAAAACTTATGATAAACATGTATTCTTAAAAGCAGCTAAAATGGATTAATTAATTATTTATTGTAAATAATTTAATCAACTGTTAATATTAAATATTATATCTATTTTGATTGCTACATTGTTGAGGAATGTGCTCAGTTTATATGACCCCAGCAGGAATAATTTTTTTTATAATAGGAGTTTAACACTTAAAGCGGAAATCTCTTTTTTCAACATTTAGAGGAACATCCGTCTGTCAGACGGGGTACCCATATTTCTCATAAACAATGTGTTATTTGGTTGGTTTAATCCGTTTACTCAACAAAATTAATTGTGGAGATGCTTATGAATGTATAATTCACCCCAAATAAAGAAAACAAATCATAAAAAATTGAAAATAAATAGCAATTATTTAAAAAAAAACATTATTTTGAACAAAATCATATTCAGAGAAAAAAAATATTTGAATGAATAACAAAAAGGATTAAACAAATACAATTAGCATTGTTTCTTCATAAATTTAATAGGATGAGTATAGTAACAAAAATAACACACTTTCATCAGTAAAAAAAGTGTTATATAAAAAAGAAAATGCATATAAAGGAACATCCGTCTGTGGGACAGAGCTAGATTTAACGCTTAGAGGAACATCCATCTCCCAGATGGAGTGGGTCGCGCCACATTGTCGATTTTTCAAGGCCACTCATGTCCAAATGTCGCAATAAACTCGGCCTTACACTCGAATGTACACTGAAGACTCTTTTAGGCCCCCAACCTCCTAGGTCCACTTAGGGAACCACCACTGGAGTAAATGAAAACTATACCCACCTGACAAACGGATGTTCCACTTTAAGTGTTTAATAAAACATCACAGTACATATCTACTATATATTTGTCCAATACCACTCACTCACTCACTGACCTATCATCGCCCAGTCCAAACCACTTGACAGAAAAATTTGAAATTTTGCATGGATACTCCCCTTTGGACATAAACAGTCGCTAAGAAAGGATTTTTTGATATTCAAATTTTTAAGTATTTTTAGAGGGGTTTGAATTTTTATTTGGTTAGAGAGCAGGCAAGCCAAGGCAGCAATCGTTGCTAGGACAACAGGTCAGCTGTTAGCATACTATATTTATTTAATAATATTATTTCTATTTGAGCTTCATTTCAACTATGATGGCTGACCTTTAATTACTGGAAATAAACTGTGATTTTGCCCTTCATAGAGTTTACCCTGTATCTGGTGATGGTCTATCAATAACATCCCGAACCCTTAAACAACCTGGTAACCTATAGATAACCGGTTATCTCTAGGTTATCTGTTTCTTGACACTGGTCCGGAGCTCCCCCAATGTCCAGAAATATTATACTTTGATTACTTTTCAAATGATGAATAAGTTATAGTATGGTGGGTACCGTGCCATAATAAACTGCAAAAAATTATATGGTAGTGTTAATTTTGATAATACATTATTTAACGTAATAAAATAACTACTTATCTGTCGTGATGAGGCACAGACATTCAACTAGTATTGTATTATCATACTCCTATACTTCTTTAAAATTTATTAAAAATATTTAAAGTTTTTCTTTTATTATTATTTTACTGTATCACTGTCAAGTTGTTTTGCCTTTAAACTCTACTTCTGACACACAAATACTGCAGTCTGAGATTTTTTTTTTATGAGGTTTATCTCTGAAGGAAGTAAACAGAGTGAAAAAAAAAATTAATTTCAAAAAGCAATAAGAAGGAGTTACCTTTTCCTTGTTAATAACAAATATAGTATTGTCATCGTGAAGTATGATAATGTTATAATTCCTTTCATCAAATGTGATATTTTGAACAGGAAAACTTCTTGAAAGCCATTGTTTTGGGAGTTGATCCTGAAGAACCTTTGAAAATTTTGTATATTTTCTTTTCTTCAGAGAGTACTCCATTATCTTAAACAAAAAACAAAAAAGAAATGAAAAAGTAATTTTGAAAAAATAAATTTAATTAGTAAGTGAAACTATTACTCCAAGGAATTGTATTACAAAAATCAAGTCGTTAGTTATTGTAAGTTATTTTCAAATAAATATGTTATGATAACCGACCTTATGATCTGCATAGACAATAACAAGTTCATTTGTAGATGGATGCACAGCCAGAGCAGTAATAGGACAGGCGTATCTAGGAAGTTTAGCGTAAACCTGTAAATTTATTGTAGGCAGGCAATATTTAGTCATAACATCGAGCCATATTTGAGAATAATTGTTGGGTAGGTTATCATGATATATACCTTATCTTGTTGCCAAACTACAATGTTACTGTCTAAATCAGATGCTATGAGATATTCAAAATTAGAGGAAACTGATAACATTCTAATACTATCAGTGATATCTGGAAAATTAATAAAGATAGTATTAAAAAATTCAAGTAAGTACAATTTGTTTATTTACATAGATTTGAATGAATAAGAAATTATATTTTTTAAGTACATGTACTTAATGGTATTGTAATTCCATTTTAAAGGATAAAAGTACAAAATTAAATGAAAATTATTGTAAGGTGGAAAATGCACCTTTGTACACATCCAGAATCTAGTGTTTCCCAATGATATTCTCTTTTATTAAAGTACTCTCTGATAAATAGTGTACGCCAGCAGTGACTTAATTTTCAAATTTTTATTTTTTAGAAAAATTAACTAGCCAAGGTGATATATGAGCCCGAAATATCCCTTATTATGCATGAGTGTGTTGCCAAATAAGCTATCACAAGTTTATTCATCCAGTGGAGCCAAAGCAACAGACAGACAGTGCAGCATAATATTTATCTGATATATCTTATATATATATATATATATATATATATATATATATATATATATATATATATATAATCAAATTCTCTAAGAGATTTTATTTAATATATTTTTCACAAATGTTCAAAACATATCAATAAAGGCTTCTATTCGTTTACTAATGGCACGAGGGTTATGAACGGAAACACGCTAAGGACACAGTTCCTGCAAGTTGGACTTTTTTGGCTTGGAGCTTCTTTCCATACTTGAAGTGCTTTCTTCAGAGCTCTTTCTGCAATTATTAAATACTCGTACATATAAAAATTTGAATCACCGCTAGTTTCATGATCTAAGGGTTCTGAAATGTAAAATTTATATTCCCGGAATAAAAAAGCATTCTGGCTTCCTTCTTGTATCTGAGGTCGAAACTACCATATACTTGGTTTTTGCCTCATTCACAATCAGTCCAACGTTCTTACATTCTGCAACCAATATCGATAGAACCTCAACTATTGCGGCCTTACCCTACCTAGAATTGCAATGTCGTCAGCATATCCCAATATTTGTGTTGTTCGGCAAGCTAAATTTCCACCTGGCGTCAAGTTAAATAAAATCGCTGAGAGGGCGTGTCCCTGCCTTACTCCAGAGTTAAATTGGAAGATTTTGCTAACCTGATTGCCAATTAGTACTTTAGCTTACAATACTTAGTAACCAAAATTAATCTATAAACAAATATTTATTTAAATTTTAATGTCCACTTATTAGATTTTTTGGATGACATATTCTACATGTACACAAATGTACAGGAAGTTAAAACAGAGTGAAAGGGACCACCGAGAAATAAGTGGGTGAGAGTAAAATGAAAGTGGATGGAGAGGTGTTTAAGAAATGTAACCCCAGACACCATAAGGTTTAAGGATTGGATAAAGAAGAAATAGCATATAAAAACTAATATTATGAAAAGAATAACTGGGTGTCCAGCGGCTGACTTGGGTAGATTGTTTTTATAATATTTTATTTTATAATATAGTTTTATATTTGAATACAAAATTCTTGCCATCACATTTTGTAATTTAATATTTGACTTTAAATATGTTGCAAGAGATAAATTATTTTCAGAAGATTAACAAGAGGGAGATAATCAGAGTTTGGCCATAATAGTTTAATAAAAATGAGTTTATATTTTTAGCAATTTATTAGCTTGATTATCAAGCCTTCATGAGGACTATAATCCAATCTGAAGTTGCTACATGACGGAAGCAATGACAGTGACTGCTACCTCAGTGGTCTTGTAGCTTCCAATCAGATGAGTTGGCTGAAAGTCAAGCCAAAACGTTGGCAAAAATATAAATACATTTATTATTAAAAAATATGATTTTATTCAACTATGATGACCAAACCCCGACTATCTCTGTCTTTGTAAATTATTTTGATACTTTTTTTTTTTCATAAACATTTAATTTAATATGTTTACTTCATGCTTTTTTATAGAAAGGCAAAATTAAAATTAGTGGGATGGCAGTATAAAATTAATGTTTTAGCTTAATGGGGCACGAGGACCAAAACAACCAACTTGCAAAAACTATTTATTTATGTACTGAAGACAATGTTAAAATCTGTTCTAGAAAATGATTTGTTTTAAATACATACAAAATTAGGGAAAATGAGCATTTACTACTATTGCTTGCTTGTGCAGTATTGAATAAAATTTACCTTTGTTTTTGTAAGCTTCAATAGTTTTTGTAACAAAAGGCTGATCAGTGACCAAATCTATTGTTACAATAGAACCATCCACTGTTCCTAAAACTAGTTTAGTGCTGTCAGAAGAAAAGCACATCACCAAGGATATGAGGCTTTGTTTATAAGGGACTTTAACTCTGTTCAATCTCACTTGGTCTTCTACCTGTAGGAAAAAAAAAAATATATATATATATATATATTGTACTAAATAATTCACTATAATAACTGATCAGGGTGCGAATAACAATGCCTTTCCTTATATATAAATTTACTAATGCAGGGCGGTTTCAAACAATACTGTGTTTTATTAGCTGACAGTTCTTATGAAGGGTGCTTCAGGACTTTATGTCAACATATATATATATATAAATATATATATATATACACACACACATATATATTATTAAAAGCCCTAGGACCGCTTCTGCCAAATAGTTAATACATTTAATAAAGTTTAACGTTATTTAATAACAAATATTTATATCGTACATAATTATGATCTGTTAGTTATTTTATTGGTAACAAAGCTCAAATGTTGGAGTGTTTACAATGAATACGTTCTGTGATAGTAAAAATGGTTGAGCAAGAAAAGTTCTTTTCCTTAATCATCCTTACCTGAAATAGTTTACAAATACAGATATGATTTTTTTATTTTTTTTTTTTTAATTCAAAGAAGAAGATAAGTAAAGAGTAAAGATTATTTCAGTTATTAAAAAAAAATGCATAATAAAAAAAAAAACCCCACCATTCTTAATGAATAGAGCCTGAACCTATCCTGAGTAGAACAGGCCATCCACAAGCCATTCGGAGAAAGAGCAGAACATTTTATTCTTGTATCGCATGGTGGCTCCCATCGAAGTAATTGAAAGGGAGGTGATACATCTTTCTTGCCGAGCCGCCAAAGGGCCAACGAGCAGGGATATCGTAAAAGAAGGAACCTCTCTGACGCTGAACTGTGCACAGCTGGTGCCTATGAATTAAAAGATATATCATACCATAAACAAGTCAATAAAATATATGCAAGACAACTAAGGCTCAGCCAGAAAGTCCATGTGACTTTTGTTTTGCCATTATGTCTCCGTAATCGTCACATAATCCTTTGCTCAACTTGTTTACAAATTATAGGAAAGGGATTTTAAAGAACATATTTCACTACAGTTTTAATTTTACTCTGGAACTGCTCTTTTGTGCTTAAAAAATGGAGGGTACAGTAGAGCATTATCAACACATAGTCATTATCATTTTCATATAGGCCTTAATGCTGCTGAAGCAGCTTGTAGGAGTTGTGAAGTTTAAGGACATGATGCTATAAAAGGACGTGTGGTGCAAAAATGGTTTGATGGAAATTTGGTCAGTAGATGCAAAACCACACCTGATAATTGAAATATCCTCGATCAGTCATATGGAAGTGTGGTTACCCATCAAAGAGACAATGGCTGCATAAGCAGAGCAGATGTGTGGGTACCGCACAAACTTGCCGAATGGAACCTGTAGCAGCGCTTAGATGATCTGCTTCTTGCAAAAACAAAAAGCATCCATTTTTGAAAACAGTGATTACTGGGGATGAAAAATGGATTGTTTAAAATTATGTGCAACGCAGTAGATTTTTGAGGCCTAAAGATAGTCTCCCGAGACTCCTGAAAGACAAACTTCAATTAAAAAAAGTTATGTTGTGTATCAGGTGGGACTTTAAGAAGCGGTGCCCACTATGAGCGTAGCCTAGAGAATCAAACCATTGATTCCATTAAGTACTGAGAGCAACTCGATCAGTTGAGAGAAAATATCACAAAGAGGTGCAAAT
Organism: Gonocerus acuteangulatus; assembly: GCA_946811695.1. Lineage (NCBI taxonomy): Eukaryota > Metazoa > Arthropoda > Insecta > Hemiptera > Coreidae > Gonocerus > Gonocerus acuteangulatus. Next base: position 61,367,724 of record OX328128.1, read on the forward strand.
TTTCTGCATGAAAAGGCTAGGCCACACAAGTCTTTATGCACTCGGGAAAAATTGTTGGAGTTTCGTGGAATGTTTTGTCACACGCTCCTTATAATCATGTCGTTGCACCATCATCCTAACCTTTTTCAGTCTCTGCACAATTTTGCAGCAGGACAACAGTTTTCAAACATTGATGCCATCGAACAGCACCTCTATAATTCTTTTTTAGAAGCCCAAGCCTTTCTGGGAGAAAGGCATCTTTGATCTTCCAATCGCTTGACAGAAAAGATTGAAAAAAGGGTAGATACATGATTTAAAATTAATTCAGGTTTGTATATAAAAAAGTGATATTTAATTTGACCAAAAAACTGTATGGAATTTCTGACTGACCCTATAGATTGTATTTAAGTGCTAACCCTATAAAATGAATGTAGGGGGTACCCTGTGTGGCTGGTCATGGTTTGGATTCTCCAAATTTGGATGATATTAAGGGCATTAAATCAGCCATCTTAAACTTTTCACTGCTAACTTTTTCTAAAATATTTTCCATCCTACTTATCCCTATTTACAAAAAAAAAAAAAAAAAAAAAAAAAAAAAAAAAAAAAAAAAAAAAAAAAAAAAAAATAATAGTTAGAGTGTGATATCTTTCAAAAAGTCTATTAAGCACAAGGGAACATTTTTCCACATGTACCTTGTCTCCTTTCATACTCTTTTTTTCTGGAAGACAACAGATACCCTTGTTAGCCTTTTACCCCTGTAGACGGAATTATTCCAATATAGTGCCCTTTTTTTCCCTGTTCCAGTTTGAATAAATTGTCTGATTCCACCTCCTGATCGTTTTGTCAGCCCCGTGTTTATCTAGGAACTCTCATAAGAATCAGACAGAACTCTGCCATGAAGGGGCCGATGATCAAAGACAGCTAGGGGCTGTCCCGGGTATAAAAAGTATCGGTACCGTCCAGTGAAAGGCAAAAGGTTTATTTTTGGTGGAACATGGAAGAAATAAATGTTTACAAAGTCTATTGGTGAGAAAGATAATAATTTAAAAATACTACAGCCCACTCATAGAGAGCAGATAATAATCAGAAAGGCATATAAAATGACAGGGAAGCCAGATAATGACTCCGTCCGAAGATACTCAGGCTCAGCCTTTAGGCGGTTAAGAAGTTCAGGTCTGCTCAGAGTAGTTAATATTTCTCTGATTCAAAATTTCATGAAAACATAATATAGGAATCCAAAATCTCACTAGGGTACACTCCAAGTGGTAATAGCTCTACCCCTAAAAATAGTCTCATAAAAAAATAAATATTGACAGCAAAATATTTTTACCCCTTCACATTAATGAATACTTATAAATACATAAAGGCAGATATTTCAGGGTAGCCAGGAGGAATAATCCATAAATAAAATAGTCGGAAGACCAAAAGGTTGTTAATATCCCCATTCTACACATCAGGGAGGTTTTAAGGAAAATTGTCACTAATTTAGTATTAAATTTTGTTCTTGCTAATAAAAGTTTTATAATTTTTGACTCACTTGCAGCAATGGAGGATATTTGAAAAGAACCTTTGGTGGATAGCAACTCAGAGCAATATAGCCATCGATACCTACAAAATAAAAATTACTTTACAACATTCAGATCAGCAACGATGGTGATATATTAAAAATGTTATAGGTTTGTAAGGCTACTTTTTATTGGTGGTTATAATAATGTAAATTTATATGAATGTATGGAGCAAACCTAAGAACCTATCAAAGTTTTTCTCTAGTAAACCATCAGATCAGTACATAATGTTTATAACTGAATCATTGTAAAAGAAGTAGAGAAAAGATAAATTAGGGTAGCTGATCAAATTTTGTTTTTGATAGGATTTTGATCCCAGGGGATATAGAAAAAAATATATTCACAATTTAAATATTACATTTTTTATCTAATTTTCAATTTAAATTCATATAAAACAACAAAACATAAGAATAACAATTTTTAACATGAACAGTCAAGCATTTATTTTTCTTTTTGCTAATAATTAGCAAAAAGAAAAATAATAACTATAATTATTATAGTTAAGTTGATTCTATAAAATTTCGATGTACCTGCAGAGAAGAGTTTATTGTCACATAAAACCAACGAGTTAACGTCATGGTCATGTATAAATCTTTGAATTGACTTAACCCACTTTCCTTTTTCATCACCCTCTCGAATTTTTACACGTTCATAAGTGGCAATCAAAGGATCATTTCCTGAAAAATAAATACCAGAAATTTTTCACTTAAGATATAATGAAAACATATTGTCAAGCATATTAATTTTACATACGCCGTGCATTCTGTGTGGAACATTTTAGTATATTTTTAGCAAAGGTATGGGGTCGCACTAAGGTGTATAATATAAGTGAAGACATTTATTTTTGTTGTCCCTTTAAAATTATATTATCAATAGAGGGGGAGTCGATTGAGCCACAGGGCAAATGAACCATTCGAATTAATAAATTGAATAAATAAATCATTCTCTTAGAATTAGATTTTAATACATTAAAACATGATATGCACAACATTTGAAATCGTAGTGAAAAAATTTTTTTTTTATAAATAAATGATGAAAAACTAGGATTTTTGTATTTTTTAAGCGTACAAACATTCTTTGAGACAGATTGACAAATAGTTGACAGGTGATAAGGTGTTTAATAATATTTGAATTTCTTAATCAAAACATAGAATTCAGACATGCACAAGTCAGATGCCCTCCATGGCTCAACCGTTTGGTGATTCAATTGACCCCATATGACTTTATAGCAATTGGTTAATTAATATCAAATTAGGAATTATAAAGTATGAGTACATGAAACTATTACAATTTGTAATGATGTGTAGATCAATTAGCCGTCGAGATGATAAGCAGTCAAAGAATAGTTAGGATTCGGCTAGGACAACATCAAAACGATTTTTGTAGAAATCTATATTCAGGACGTTTCGGTTACTCTTTGGTAGCCTTCATCAGCAATGAATGATGGGGGTACCGAAAGACCAAAGTTAGCATTTAAGTGGCCATGATGAAAATATCCTGAATATTGATAAATAATGTATAACTATAAACAGAAAATAATATATACATATAAACAGAAAATATCCTGAAGATAGATTTTTATAAAAATCAAATTAATGTTTTCATAGCCGAATCCCAACTATTCCCTGACAGCTTATCACCTCGACGGCTAACTATCTAAACGTTATTACAAATTTTAATAGTTTAATATACTCATACTTTATAATTCTTAACTTGATCAATAGTAAAATAATATTTTATTAATAGCCACGTCGAATGCACTGGTTCCCGTTAATCACCAAAGTTAAGCAATGCCAGGCGTGGCCAATGACCTGAATGGAATAGTAATTATATGAAACCAAAAACATTAAAGTCAACTGATAAACCAAAAAAAAAAAGTAGAATAGTGAAGCAAGAAAAACATGTTATGTCTAAAAGGTTTTTTTTGTAACTATGGTTGTGAACATAATTAATATAATAATATATTTTAACTATTTTTGCATTAAAAACTTGAAATATTGTTATTTTAATGTAATAAATAATGAATTATTTATTAAAATTATAAAGCTTTTGTTTGAGTTTCTAATATTAGTGGTTTGATAGACCCTGACTAGTCAATTGAACCATTCAATACGGTTGCTCATATTTAAAAGTTTTAAAACTTCAAATTATTTATTGGCTAAATTATGTATCAAAAAATATAATATATACATATAAATGTCATTTCATTAAAAAAAAAAAAAAAAAAAAAAAAAAATATGTTTCTTTTAATGCAACTAGAACAAAATGTCTAAACCCTCCTTGACTCAATCGACCTCTTTCTTCCCTAATAATAAATATTAGTTACCTGCACAATAGACAATATTTTGATCAGTTGATAAACAGACTGCTCTTATGTCTGCTTTATGGGATTGGTAGCTGGCTACACCAATACCTATATTTCCATCCCAAAAACACAATTTTCCCCTAAAAAATAATATATTCATATAAAAGACATTACTACAAGTCTATTCAGGTTAGAATAGTATTGACTTCTAAGGTATATATATATATATATATATATATATATATATATATATATATATATATATATATACCTATATATATATATAGTAGAAACTCGATTATCCAGACGCTCTGTTATCAGGACAAAGCATTAAAAGAGGGGGCGCGAGGAAAGGGTTACCATGGCTACCTTAACCCCTCCTCCATACATGAAAATATTATTAACTATTATATTGCTTTAAATTTTCAATAAAGAGTTCATAGTTTTTGAAACTTTTTTAATATTCCATTATCCAGATTTTCGATTATCCGGACTGACCTTGTCCCAATTAGTCCAGATAATCGAGTTTCTACTGTGTATATATATATATATATATATATATATATATATATATATGACATGTGTCATTAAGTGGGGGGAGTTAAGTGTTTATTTGAATATTTATGTGTGTGTGTGTGTATATATATACACACACACACATAGATATATACATGGTAGAAATCAATTTGTCAAGTGTAATTTTCAGAGCTAAGAAGATAGGATTTCTTCAAAGATTTTATCAAGAGTGAACAGGAATCTTCATAACTACATTCCTTGCACAATGTGCTAAAAATAAGAAAATAGGCAGAATCCTTATACTCAGGAAGGAAAAATTAAGCTTTCCTTCCAGGTCTCCTTCATCACTTACTCAACTTCCAGGATGAATTTCCTCCTATGTTTGAGGGAATTATAAAACAAGGATAGTTACAGAGGATGTCAGTTTGATGTTTTCACTTCCACAATCAAATATTTAATTGTTTCTTTTAATGAATGTCATAAATTATATTTGGGTGCCTTAATCAATCGAAGGGAACTTGCCTTAACATAATATTACATGTTTATACAAATATAGTGGAAGTTGGAACATACTAATGTCTTTGTCCAGGTCAAGGTACAGCAATAAAATATTCCTAACACTGTTAACTAGTAAGACACAGTACAAAGTATAGTGACAGTAATTTATTTCATCCTTGTCTATTTTTTTTTTTTTTTTTCTTTTACAGCGCATCGACTTCTGGGCCATTAGCGCCGACAACAGTGATATATCAATAATTCAGATTACTCACTGAATCTGTATAAATATTCTGTTAAAGAAAACTCCATTTAAAAATGAAATGAAAAAGGAAACCATAATCCTTCAAAATAGGTTTAAATAATACGGATGTCTACATGTATGTATTTTATTTTCATCCATTGGGTATCATCTGTAATTAGTGATGAAAAAAGATTTTCTTGTTACATAACACAAAAATATAATGTATGATGGGATGCTTTCAAAACAATTTATAGCTAAACTGCTACTGTTGTTTAATTTTGATTTTTGGAAGAAATAAATATCTGTTTCTAAAGATAAGAAGATCTTTATAAATAAATTTAGTTTTTAATGAAATAATCACAGTTTAAAATGTAATACCTGGAGTCACCACTAATAATTGTAAAATCTGTCGTAACAGCAAGAGACCAAACAATTGTTTCTTTGTTTGCCTGTGACCTCCCTGTGGTCATTCTGTGTACAGCAAGACCACTTTTCACATTCCATACTCTTACAGTATCCACCGAGCCTGTGACAACAAACTGTCCAGTAACATCCCATGCAATACAGGAAATTCTCCCTAAAAACAAAAAATTACTTGGCTAATATAATATGAAATTATAATAGAAAAATATAATTAAAAAAAAAAACTAGGCTTGTAAAAATTAAATTAATTTAAAATCCATAAAAGTGTTATAAATTATAGGTCTAAGGCTTTTTAGCGCGGTTCCTCCCTCCCCCATAGGGAGGAACCCCGGTTATAGGGTTGATACAATGAAACAATCCGGAAGTGCCGACTAGAAAATTTCGCGTTTCAGAACCCCTAGAGACCGAAAATAACGGTGGTTCAAATTTGTATATATATATATATATATATATATATATATATATATATATATATATATTTGTCTGTTCGCTCATTTCTGGCTTCCCTGATGGTCCGATTTTGATGAAATTTGGTACAAAAATCTGTCGTCCAATTTGACAGGTCAAGTTCGTTAACCAACAAAATCCGCCCACTGGAAGATGGCGTTTGGGGGCGAAATTCGCGCAGAAAAAATCGTAACGCTTACGTTTTTGAGTTCATAAGCTTGTAAGTACTCTTTTTATAGGCTTCTTGGGCTAGAAAAACGAATGAAATCATTTTCAAGGCGATAGCTTTAACCGTTGTCGAGAAAATTGGAAAAATAGTTTTTGAATTCCGTTTTTGGTTTGGGTACTTAGAATCACGGGATTCAGTTGAAACATTATCTGCATGTTCTAATTTCATGAAAACTAATATGTTGAAATTTTTGTTACGTTTGGAGTTTAGGAAGAGTTAGAATAAAATATTTTATTAACATACATAAAAAGTTTTGGTAACTTTGTATACTTTCCTTAATATCTCAAAAAAGGTTGAGAATCTTTGGAAACGGAAGGTGACCATTAGAAAGCTCACTAAATGCTCTACAAAAATGATTCTGATGAAAGTTTTGATTAGGCGATGTCAATCGGAGAAATAAGTGCTTAAAACTTTAAAGTAATTGATTTCGCTTATTCGAACTGTTCTTTTTGTCTGTTTTTTATTCCTTGTTATTTTTAAATTGCTTATAGTCAGATAATGTATTTGACAATAAAACAGATTAAGTAAAATAAGAAGATCAATTTATTGTTAGAAATGTAGCGTTCAAAGAGAGAGATCCCAAGGCTTTCCAAATGCCTCTGAGCGGAGGCCTTTCTGCCCGACTTATGGTATAGCTGACCCATACAGGTAAGATTGTAAACCAAGACCTTTCAAGACTGGTTTGTTTGAGATTTCATTTGGATAGCTGTTTCGCTATTGATCTAAACAAAGTAATAACTGTTTCTATTCTATGCCTTCATAAACACTAGAGATAAGAACGGAACCGCGCTAAGATGACGCAGTTCCTGCGAATCGGACTTTTTTTATAATACAGTTCTCTACAAAACCTTAACATAGTTGGATGAAAGAACAAGGATTTTTCAGCCAACAATAATTATGATGGAGTGATGGGAAAGTAAAAATATGTTAAAACATTTATAAATATTATATATTCATATTTATAGGTAGTTGGTAACAGCTTTATTCAGTTTTCATATATTTTATTTTCAAGTTACATAGGGTGCGGCATGTCACACACTAAGTTATTTAAATTTTGTAACAGAAACGTTTCGGCTATAAGCCATTTTCAATCTCTCAATATGTATGAGTGTGTATTATTTCTTATATTATAATCTTCAGATATTGTTTTTATAGATCATGTGCTTGATCAAGTTAATGTAATTTAGTCTGAGTTAGGAGGAAATCTCATTTTTGGATTGCATGGTTAATGTCATGTTTTGAGTATGTTTTTTTAATGGAGGACTGAATGTGCAAGACGTTTTCACAAAACAAGCACATGATACATAAAAACAATATCTAAAGATTATAAGAAATAATGCACAATCATACAGATTGAAAATGGCTTATAGCCGAAACGTTTCTGTAACAAAATTTAAATAACCAAGTGTGTGACATGCCGCACTCTATGAAAGTTGAAAATAAAATATATGAAAACTAAAAAAAGCTGTTACCAACTAACTACCCGGTGGTAATGGCCCAGATGTTGATGTGCAAGAAAAAAAAAAAAATTACCTACAACATCTTAATCTTCAACTTAGGAACTACACAATTCATATTTATAATTATTATTTAAATAATATTTATGTATTATGTTTGTATATTTTTGTAAAATAAACATCTTTATTAAGTGTTCGGTCATGGTATCTTAATAAAACTATATTTCTTATAAGAAAATTGTTTTTTGTTTTTTTTTTACGGCGCTTCTGAATCTAGGGACTCGAACCCTTGTCCTACCGTTTTAGACGTTATTTAATAAAAACAATAAGCAAAGTAAGTATGACACAAACACAATAACTTAAGCTTGGAGGAGAGTGACTTTGTCTGTTCCTGCCAGATAGTGGCCAAGAAATACACAAAAACACCATAAACTGGCTTGGAGTCATGTATGTAGAAATCATAAGTGTTCAATAATTCTTGAAAATTAATTTTATGTGTTCATATACATTCATACATATATAGAAGGAAAACTATTTATTTCGGTTGGATATAAATTCCAAATGTAAATTGAAACACCAGAAACTGGAAAACCCTTCACCCTTAATAATAATGTGATATGAGTTATCATATCCTTTATTTTGTGCTTTCAGTATCTTTGCTTTGAATAAAGAAAATGTATATACAAAGGACCTCTTTGGGATGTTTTTATTTTCTACCCATTATGGAAATTATGTAACACCATTCAACACTTTCCTATCAGTGGATAAATTTAATATTTAAAAATGAATTCATAAGAATCAAATAGTAGAATGATAACATTCCTTACCTTCTTGTTTAAATAGTATCTTGTTATAGATTATCTCTTTGTCATTTATGTCAAATATATTGATGTGACCACTCTCAGTTCCAGCCTAAAAGTAAACAAAAGTTACATCTATACATTGAAGAAAATAGTTTTTTTTTACAATGCATCTGCTTCTACATGATTAGGTCTGGGCTATCTACAGGTTGCCACCCTCTTATAAACACCCAGCAAGGGAATTTTTTCAGAAAGTCCATCGCCATTAAAAGTTAATCACAAACAAAGGACAAAGGAGAACAAAGGACTTAGTTACAATTAAAAATGATGAAAAGTTAATTACCTGAGCTTAGTACATTTTTGTAGAACAATTTTTAGAAAAAAACACATTTTATTCAATTCAGAGCAAAGCAATTCAAATTTATGCAAGGATTAATAAATAATATCTTTGTAGTAGGATGCTTAGGACTATGGGGGCTCAACAATAGTACTTTGGGTGTGTTGGTGGCATGGGCCACGGGTTCACCTGTCACAGTGTAGTAGCCGTGTGTTGATAGCTCTGGAGTTGAGCAGCCAGAACTTGGTGGGGTTCTGAATTGAGCTTATCTCACTCTGCTCAAGAAAGGAAGCTATGTATAGTGGTCTCCTCCCCTCATGGATCGTCATGGAGCCCCATGCTCTTTCGAAACACCGGGGGCTCATGGGAATATCCATATCTCGATGGTTGAAGGAGGGTGAGTTTTAACGGCTATTAAATGCTGGGAACAAGCCCTGTTTCAATACTCAGACTTTACAAAGATAAGAATTAGCGAGAAGCTAAGAAATGACAATAAAAAAAAATGGGTTTAATAAGAGATGAATTATTTTTGGTATAAGGAGAAAATATTACCAGAATGAAACTAGTAAGGATAACATGTTTAATGATATATTAAAAACTACATCACTAAGTATTTTATAACAATGACAATTATCTGGTGCACATTCAATAGGAATATCAATTTAAACATACATCATATGGATGGTATATTATGGGTTCGATTCCCACTAGGGGTGGTGGCTTTTCTTTCGAAAAAAGAAAAGGCATCACCCCTATCCTGGCTAGAAAAGGGTGGTAACCTATAGATAACCCGTCCTAAAATCCGTTGTAGGTAATAATAAATGGACGTTAAAATTTAAATTTATTATACAGAAAAATACAATTCCTATAGAGATAATACAACTAGGTAACAGAGGTACATCAGGTTGAAACCAAATTTATCCTTCCAGTAGAAAGTATATAGTTCAAGTTAAATTTCTCTCCTGGGAGGTCAGTAAACTCACAATTATACTCAATGTTTTTTTTATTTATTTAACTGCTTATCTCTACTTATACATGATACAGTTTTTTACATGTTACTGCCCTTTTCTAGACAGGATAAGGCGGATGTATTTTCTTTTTTCTAAAAAAAAAACCATCAACCCTAGTGGGAAAAGAACCCATGACGACAGGCAAGGAATGACACTCCTTAAGACTTACGGCCACCAGACCTCCCCTTCAATGTTTATTATGGAAGGTTTAGAAAGCAATTTTTACTTTTACCTGTCTGTCCTGTAATTGGCGAGTTTATCACGTCTTAATAAGTCAATACAAGTTTTAATAAATTTAGTTCTACTAAATGATATATTATGTTGTTTGTAGATAATGAAATTCTGAAGAGAAACACTATTTGCAAAAAAAAAAAAAACACACATTGTCTTGAAAAAAAAAAGCAGCACCGTAATTCCATTCATGAAAGGTTTTTATTATTATTATTTTTAATTGGTAAAATTTCATTTTATATAAATAAATATAAATTTCTTACAGCAAGCTGGCGAGTGTTTTTGTTTATAGCTATACACCAACAAGTTCCAGATGTAACAGGATGCATTGACTGAAACATTTAAATTAGTATATTATTACATTATGAAAAGATTTAATAAAAAAAATTACCAAGTAAGAGCTTTACCTTTGAAATTTGACGGAATAAATCATATTCAATTATCGATCCTTGCAGACCAGCACTAAATAAGCGTTTCTTATACCAATTTAGGGTTTCAATTGTATCATACGTACTGATGATGGTTCTTTCAATACAGGGTGTATGAAGTAAATTCCATATTTCAATTGTGTTGTCAACTCTAAAAAAAAAATTAATGCTTTATGGTAAACATTTTTTAGTTCAAAATACTTTCTCGCACAGATTCATTTAAAATTAAAAATAAATACATTTATGTATTTAAGGGAAAATCAAAAGTATACTTTTAGCGCGGTTCCTCCCTCCCATTGATTCATTGTACTTTAATTTTGGTCTGTGACGATTTTTAGGCCAAAAAACTCAAGATAATAATTGCTAATATTTTTTAGTACTTTTTTAAATTGAATTATGTATTTTGAGTTCCGCGGTAATTAACTTATCAGATCAGCAGAATCAAAGTAAGTTTGAGCATTAGTCAGTTAAAAGTGGCAAAAAAAAAAAAAAAAAAAAAAAAAAAACGAAAAATGGTGGTAATTATGGACGACAGCTGCCCTAAGCCCTATCAACATGAAACTTGGCATACTTACTCATTTTGACCTAATTAAGAAGGTAAAATTAAAAGTAACTCGTGGTCAGGCCTAGAAAACTATTTATTATAGGGGATTGTCAAGTTGCTGCATTGTCAACAGCCAGCTATCATACAGTCAAGAGTTCTATAGCATTATTACAAATGGTCTTTCTTTTTCTTTTCTTTTTTTTTTTTTTTTTTTTTTTTTTGAGGTGTGAATGGGGAAGTAGTCAATATTATACAAACTGTTCCACAATAAGAGTAGAATTGCAGTTTCAACAAAGACCTGTACTTAGCACAGCTAGTTTTGGAAGAAAGAAATAAGCAAGTAATTTAAGTAAAATGAAGATAATTAATAGAAAAATAAAGAAATGCTTTCTAAAAGAGTGAATATTAATACAATAATTGAATTAATATAAAATAAGCAATCCTTACCTTGCAACTGCCAACGTTTTTGACTCTTCATCACAGGACATACACTTTATGGAGATAGGTTCCAAATTATAAAACCTAACGCTATGAACTTCAGACACCATGATACTTTATTATGTATGCGGACAGGCCACGGTAACCTGCTAGAAATGCTATGCACGTGATTATAACCACTAGCATGTAAATATAACCTCATAATTCATAAATCGATTGTTGTACTTTAATGTTCCACACCACTAGATATAAGCGAGGTTCACCCTTCTAGTGAACCGATTTAGTTTATTTTTACATCTCACTTTTCTATCTAGATTACCACTACCAATACCAAGTTTCGTCGAAATATAACAAAAATCACGGCTGGTAGTGGCAAATTGGTATTGTGGGTCCGAAGTAACCCCCCCCCCCTTCTAATGAACCGATTTAGTTTATTTTTACATCTCACTTTTCTCTTTAGATTACCACTATGAATACCAAGTTTCGTTGAAATATAACCAATATTACGGCTGGCATGGTCAAATTAGTGTTTTGGGTTCGGGGTAAACCCCCCCCCCCCTTCCGGACGGATTTTTGTGGTTAACGAACTCGTTCAACCGTTTGCTAATTGAACGCTATATACCACGTTTCGTGAAGAAAAAACAAAAACTCTGGCCGCTATCGTGTTAACAGACACATATATATATATATATATATATATATATATATATATATATATATATATATATAAATTTTAACGGGGGTCATTTTCGGTGTCTACTAGGTAGGATCGATAAAGATTTGAAGAAATTTTTCAAAAATTCCGTCATGAGTGCTACATCAATAGCTACTTTCCTTCGGAGGAAAGTGCTAAAACGTACAAAACGTCATAGGTAATATGACACTCCCGAATCAAGACCTACCTGTGAGCCAAGTTTGGTCAAACGGTTCGAATTTATATAAGAAAAAAAAACATACAGACAGACAGCTGGTATAAGATTTTGACCAAGTCTATATGCGTCTAAATGTTTCTTAAAACATCAAATGTAGGTTCTTCATACCGAGACTATTCATTTGATACCCCACATCATGGGTTAATAATTTTGATGAGTCGGTGAGTGAGTCCTATAAACCCCGATTTTCGATCGCTTATTTCTCAGAAACTATTCGATTTAGAATTATGAAAATTTCCAGTTTTACTCGCATCTAGTAGTATAATACCTGTGTAAAATTTCATAACTTTATCTTTACCTGGTTGAAAGTTATGAGAGGGTAAAAATCGGCTCTAAGACCTCCTGTAATATACAGACAGTATGCTTAGGCCGGAACTTGGCCTGGCGCACTACCCACCGCCTAGATAATAGTTGTTGAATCAAGTTTTTGGTTTGGGTACTTTGAATCATGCGATTCAGTTAACATATTTTCTGCATGTTTGAAATTTATATAAACAAAGATGTTTAAATTTTGGTTACGTTTGGAGTTAAGGAAGGATTAGATAAAATATTTTATTGAGACATGAAAAGTTTTGGGAACTTCGCATATTTTCCTTAAAATATCGAAAACGGTTGGGAAATCGTGGTAAATGGACAGATACTATTTGAAAGCTTACTTAATTCTCTACAAAAAAGGTTCTAAAGACATTTTTGATTAGGCGATGTCAATCAGGGAAATAAGTGCATAAAACTTCAAACACGTTTGTTTTGTTATTTTGAACGGAGTTTTGTCGTTGTTTAACCCAAGTTTTAATTTTTGTCTCTTTCCCTTAGTTTTTTTTATGCTTTTTATTTTTGTAGTTGCTTTTATTAGGAAAATGTATTTTTGTATAAGACTGTTAGAAATAGATAGGTTAGAAAAATATGGGTACCTTTGCATAAATTCCTAACAAGTTGAAAATTTGTATGTACGTTAGGGACACCATTATAATGGAATTGGGGAAAGCCCTTATCAATTCCATGAGTGCAAACAATTTTATTCGAGATCAAAATTCGCAAAAAATGTTTTTTCGGACTTTTCAGTGAAACCTTTAGTTTTATATTTAAAATATTTCAGACAAAACTTGTACTCACTCTCTTTTCCATTATATTATATTATGTTGGGGCAGCAACCATTTCTAAAATGACAGGTTTGACGTTTGATAATATTAAACTTCTGTGTAAGTTGGCTACTTTCGGTTTCCTGTGCATTGACGACTCAGTATCACTTTTATTCTAGATTTTCGAGTGGGCGGTCACAATTTTCACGAAATATCAATAAAAAGATATTTATAACCCCCCCCCCCCCCCCCAATACAAAGCTAGTGTCATTAGTCAAAGCTTGCCAAATGACACTAGGGATACGAACGTGCTAAGGTGACACAGTTCCTGTGAGTCGGACTTCTTGTCATATGGCAAGTGTACTTCGTCAGTATCTCAAGAGAAATGGGTATTGTAAAAGTTAACTCTATTAGGTTCATTAAGAGGAACGGGTTTACGGCGGAGCAATATTAATAATTGAATCAGCTCTTTATTACATTAATAAAAGAGTTTGTTACATACAATTATATAGGTAATTTTAAGCCAATTATTCTAAGGAATGTGCTTTGCTCCTGCGTGGCGGTATTTCTGCATCTGTGATTGCCTGTCGAATTTTCCATATGAAGTTTTTAAAATTATTACTATTAAATCTTAACGACCATTATAGTTAATTCAGAACTTTATCTATAGATCACAACCCTTTTCTTGCCAGGATAGGACTGATGCCTTTTCTTTTTTCCAAAGAAAAGCCACCACCTCTTAGTAGGAATCGAGCCTATGATCCTTGGCACGGAGTGTTAAGTGCCCACGTCTTAACAATAATGGCCACCGGGCCTACTAAAAATTATTAATCTTTTGTAATGTTGCATTCTACAATTTATCAAACTTTTTCGGAATATATGAAATATGCAAAACGGATCATGTTAATAATGTCGTTTTTATTATCTGGTAAATACATTTTTGTTACATTTATGTATGTACTTCTGGATTGCTTCATCGATCCGACGTTATAAAGTTGGGTTTCCTTCGTTTTGGGAGGATATAAATACGCCATAATTTAAAAAATACGATTTAATCGAGTTAATAAGAATTTCCTGAGCTTTTGTTGCTGGGATCAAGTTTTCACCTAGTCAGATATCGCACTTTCATTAACTTATATACAAACATTCCTGAGATAAGGAGTGAGCATTGGAGAAGAACTAGATGTAACAGCAGTATTATAAGTTGATAAGCTTCTGCTGACAAGTTCTCCAGCACGTCTGAAAAGATAACAAATGCCAAATGTGAAATTTGTCGAAATGAAAACAACCGTATATATATATATATATATATATATATATATATATATATATATATATTGTAATTGTAAACAAAAATAGTAATTCTTTATGTTTATGAGAATACTCTCTTGTAACAATATATATATATTGTTACAAGAGAGTATTCTCATAAACATAAAGAATTACTATTTTTGTTTACAATTTGAGCAGTGTAGAGTAGTATTGCTTGCTGGGATAATGTTATTAGTTCGTCTGACAATTTCAGATAATTGTTGACACTGACTGTTATTATTATTATTTTAATTTTAACTCGCCTTTATAAATAATACTTATCTACAATTTACTACCCTTTCCTAACCAGGATAGAGATTGCGTTTTTCCTTTTTGCAAAAGAAAATCCACCTTGGATGAAATCAAATATCAAATATATATATATATATATATATATATATATATATGCGTGTGTGTGTACAAATTTGAACTACCGGTATTTCCCTGTTTCTTGGTTCTTGAAAAGTCGGCAATTATGGATTGCGTTATCGAGTCGAAGTCAAAACCGGTTTTCCAACCTATCGAGAAAAAGAAGAAAGGAAGAATGAAATAGAGGAAACACGCTAAAACCTAAGGAAACAACCTGTTTAGATCGAGAGTAGCGTCGGGCAAAGAAAGTCATTTTGATATCGATACATTCAGATCTTTCTACAGATTTATTGGCACGTATTCCTTATCACTTATTTATCATTATGTCTCGTAGCTCATTTCGTAATTGAGCTGCAGATGGAATGCAACACTCTATGAGCTGGTTTTAATATAATATTATTCGCTTCATAAGAAGGCCGTCTAACGTTTCACTGCGGTAAGACTTTCACTGGGAGTTCAACAATCTGCTTACTCTCTGAATGGTGGGGTCTACATAATATAGTCTTTCTTCGCTTCTTTGGTGAGTTTCATCTTATAAATTATTTTCATATTATCAATTCCTTATTTTAGGATAATAGTGCACTTTGGAGACAACATTAAAATTGATACAATAATTTTAATAAAAAGGGGTAATTCTGTATGAAAGTCGGTCGGTTAAATTTGGCTTCAGGTCAATGAACCGTTTGGTCACTATTGCCCCATTTATTTGTTACATTCGTGTCAACCGTGCATTTTTTGTTCTTACCTTCGGGAAAACATATATTTATGCTTACCTATTTGCTTACTCTCTCATAGAAACATATTTTATTTACATGACTGATTTTTTTTTTTTGCTTAAGATATACAGATAGATTGAATCGCTAAGAATTGCATGTTTCAGTGATACCGCATCTTTATCCAGTGGTCTTGCTCCTTTTTTCTTGTGCGATATTTCGCCGGATTCCTCTCCGGCTTCTTCGTGCTGTCATTCAGCCTTGCTGGTTGGTAGGGAAATTTTTCCCTTGCCAACCAGCAAGGAGTAATGACAGGTAGAAGAAGCCGGAGAGACATCCGACGAAATATTACGCAAGAAAGGAGGTGCAAGACCACTCGAGAAAGATGCGGTATCACTAACACACACACACATACATACATATGTATATATATATATATATATATATATATATATATATATATATTTATGTGTGTGTGTGTGTCTATATATAAAAAGTCCTCATCAAACGGTTTAACGAGTTTGTTAACCCTCAAAATCGGTCCATCCGGAGGGGGTTTTACTCCGGAGCCAAAGTAGTTATTTGTCAATACCAGCCATAATTTTTCTTATATTTCAACGAAAATCGGAATTTGTTGTGGTCAACTGAAGAGAAAAATTGTTTGTAAAAATAAACTAAATCGGTTGACTAAAAGGGGGGGGGGGGGGGTTTCTTCGGACAGAAATTACTAATTTCCTTATACCTGTCATAATTTCTGTTGTATTGTTACGAAACTATTTATACCTCCTGGCTTTCTAATAAGATATGAGGTGGATTGCGTTCCTGTTTGCAGAAAGTTTAGTTAGCCATTTTATAGTTAAAAAACGTTTTTATAATTTTTCATTTGGTGTCAGATATTAATAACTCAATACAATTTGGACGGCATTCCAAAAGCCCAGTTTACTTTACCTTTTAAAAAAAAATCAGTCCCGTAACAGGCCACAAGGGCCCAGAGGGGCAGATACTGTAGAGGTATCTGATTCTTGACCATACGGCACACTAGGGAGATAGTGTGGTCAATACTATGCTCCGGCCGCCTGATTTTCCCCTTGGCTGCTTCGACTGCTAGAGTCATTAGCACCCAAGGTACCCATTATTAATTAAAGGCTAGGTGAGCCTAGGGACGATCTGGGACCCCAAATCCAACCCTCGAACGGCAGCACTAGAAGAAAAAATCTTTAGTGTGCGCTGGGGTTTTGAACCTGGTCCTCCAGTTCATTTGTCGAGTGCTCTACCACTGAGCAAACCTCGCCCCCTTACTTTACCTTTATTTATTTGAAAATTTAACATATTTCTTAGACGATAATGATTTTTCGGCCAGGTTATCAACCTATTCTAAACAGGAAAGGCATTCCCACTACCAGTAGGAATCAAACTCACGAACCTAGGCATAGAGTGTTCAATACTTTAACACTCAGGACCATCGGGCCCAAAAAAAAAGAAATATATATTTTTGTCGTATTGTCTCAAGGTGCGCCAGGGTGACACATAACAGCCACGTGTTTACATTTCGCTGAGTTCTGCCTTTGACAACTCCCACAACGAAGCATTCACAAAGGCCTGCCAAAACCGGATCTCAACTAATACGTGGTAAGGAACATATTATCTTTGGACGAGGGGTTTTAATAAACCTCAAAAATGCCTGTTAATATTTTTTTTCTTTCTCTAATACATTCTTAATCTCCAAACCAAAATTGAAATTACTTAGTCCGGATGAATGTCAATTGTTCGGTGCAATTTTCAACTGAATCAATCTTTTCTGAATACCTAAACCGTAAAATAGTTAGGTGAACTTTTTGTGCGCTGCTATCTCCCAAACGGTTACATGTATACGTACATCGCTTAAAAAATGGTTTCTGTCGTTTCCCCAAGTAAGCTATTGGTAATGAACATCTGACTCAATTATTAATTTGCATGGAATTTATTATTATTTAAATTTTAATCAGCATTTATAATTTGCACGTCACCCATTCCTGGCCAGGAGATGCTTGCTTATGCATTTTCTGCTTTCCAAAGAAAAGCCACTACCCCTAGTGAGATTCGTACCCAAGAACTTAGACGAGTGTTCACGCCTTAGCACTTATGGCCACCAGGCCTAATTTGGTTCAGCGTAAACCAGCATCCTGTCTACCTAGTTTCTTTGCAAGGGAGTAAAAATAACAGCAGTTACAGAAATCCATAATTTGGTTCTGGACTGATTTTTTTCCGATTCCTAATGGACCGATTTAGTACATTTTTAAATCACATCTTTCTCTTTAGATGCCTTCGTCAAAAACTGAGTTTCTTTTTAATAAAAAAAAAAAATGTCATCATTGTGATCAATATGGGAAAATTAGTAATTTGGGTACGGAGTAAGCCCCCTATTTAGATGGGACGAGTTTTGCTACCGAAGGAACTCGCCAAATAGCCTGTCCAAGATATATATATATATATATATATCAGTCCCGTAACAGGCCACGAGGGCCTGTTAGGATCGATAAAGATTTGAAGAAATATTTCAAAATGTTTTCATGAGTGCATTCTGGAAAGTGCTAGAAAAAAAGAGAGAATGAGAAATGAATATGCCTGGAAATGGAGCAATTTCAGATTATTTATATCTATAAGAATTGTATATTTAATCAATTACTTAATAAAATAATAATTGAGTCAGCTGTTCATAACAAATATTAAAGGTTGTAGCAACCGCACTATAACCTCCCACTGCAATAAAGGTCAAAACTAATCAATCATAAAGATATTCATGTTTATTTTTTTAGGAGGCCCGGTGGCCGAGAGTGTTAAGGCTTGAGCACTTAACACTCCGTGCCAAAGGTCGTGGGTTGGATTCCCACTGGGAGTGTTGGGTTTTCTTTGGAAAAAAGAATATGCAGCAGCCCTATCCTGGCTAGAAAAGGGCGGTGACCTATAGATAACCCGTCCTAAAATTCCGAATTAATTATGATGGACGTTAACATTTAAATAATAATAACTTATTTTGTATTTAAAACAAAAAAAAATAATCATGAATGCTGGATAGAGTTCCCTCCTTCTGAGGAATGTGCTTAGTTATGCAACTACAGCGTTGCGGACATTTTTTATTTAGTTTCAAAATGCAATAACCTGTGTACCTATATACCATAAAACCAAACTATTATTAGAATAATTTACATTGTGTTACTTAGGATTTAGGGTAACAAAATACTTTTATAAAAAATGTCGAACCCTGTCTTAATTGTACTGTCTGAAAAAAAAAAAAAAAAAAAAAAAAAAAAAAAAAAAAAAAAAAAAAAAAAAAAAAAAACTAAGATAACTGTGTAGAATGTTAAGTCGCAAAGTTAATAAATAGGACTGTACCTTCGGACCCCGTGTTTTTGCTGGTAATGCTTCTCACTCTCACTGCTACTTATCAAATCTTCATATGTGTTTACAATGATTCTTGTACTTCGAACAACCAACTTAACTAAATCATTATCTGTTTGGTTGCAGTTTATAATAAGGTTTGTTCTTCGAAATATGGGAAGAAATGCAGTACACCGGTTATTACGACCGTAAGATTTATTCTTTTAAGGTAAGTTTTGTTGTTTTATTGTTCTCTATTTGTTCATTAGGTTATTGGCGCAAACAATACCTGTTTACTTATTTATTTAAATTTTAACGTGCATTATTATTAACTACGAATTGTATGTATAGGTTGCCCTGACCCCATCAATTGTTTCTGATAAATGCCAACTTTATTGTCTTATTTTTAATACAATATTCATGTGTTCATACCCTAGATTGCTTTGATGAACGATAACAAAAATTGTGTTATTATCAGCTGACAATTATTTAATTTATTTATTTAAATTTTAACGTCCATTATTATTAACTACGAATTTTAGGACAGGTTATCTATAGGTTACCACCCTTTTCTAGCCAGGACAAGACTGATGCCTTTTCTTTTTTCTAAAAAAAAGCCACCACCCCATAGTGGGAATCGAACCCACGACCTTTGGCACAAAGTGTTAAATGCTCACGCCTTAACACTCACGGCCATCCGGCCTGTTTAAAATAATTTGAATAATTTAGAGAACCAAGCAAGGTTAAAATTATTTTTATTCATTAGAATATTACCATAGCTTGGTTTCTATAGGTTGTCAAGTCCAAGAGTACAATGAATATATATTTTTTTTTTTTTGGCTTGTTAGCATTCCAGAATAATACATATGTTCTGTAGCAAAAAATTTCAAAATTGTATAGTCGAAAACAAATATAAACTCAGACCAGACTTCAGTGACTCCATTAAGGTTAAATAAATTTAACTTTTGTTAATTGTACCTACTCTGAGGATTATTTGACAATAATATAATAACATAACATAATATTTGGCGTCAAACAATAACATTGTTCTGTAAATAATTAATCGCATTCCTCAGATAATCTGAAACTTGGATAGTTAATGCAATATTGTTGAGGAATCTGCTTAAATTAAGTGATAAATACATATAAAAACTTTTCTACTTTCCCATTTTTTTTTTTTTTTTTTTTTTTTTTTTTTTTTTTTTTTTTTTTTGACATGCTCACTCACCCTTAAAATATTTGAAGGGTTCGGGGCAAAATAGTGCCAAGCAACATTTTTAACAATACTTAACTATAGCTGCTATATCGTCCCTACCATGTCAAACTATCGAATATGCAAAAACCCGTCTTTTAGATTCGAGACTTTGCTCTTAGATTGTGGACGATACGGTTTGTCTTAAATTGTCGCGACTTCCCTAAGCCCTTTAGAATAGCCTTTAATGCCCTAAATAAAGTATTGAATAAGACCGTTTTTCAATGTATTACTTCGTCAATGGATAGAATATATTCGTTCTCTAGGTTGCTCCTATTTGCATATTCGACAGTTTGACATGGTAGTGACGATATGTTGGATGTTATGTGGGACTATCAGTTGAAATGGTTAGGGGCAACAAGATTAAGTAGCATACAGAGCTTGTAGTCATATTTTAGTAGCATTTGCATCATAGACTGATATTCCCACATAATATCCAACATATAGCAGTTACAGTTAAGTTTCGTAAAAAATGTTGCTTGGCACTATTTTGCCCCGACCCCTTCACTTGTTTCTGAAATGCCAATTTTATCGTCTTATTGTTAATACAATACGCATGTGCACCTAGGTTGTTTTGATGAAGGATAAAAAAAAAAAAAAAAAAAAAAAAAAAAATGTTATCAGCTGATAATTATTTATTTAAATTTTAACGTCCATTATTATTAACTACGAATTTTGGGACAGGTTATCTATAGGCTACCACCCTCTTCTAGCCAGGACAGGGCTGATGCCTTTTCTTTTTTCTCAAGAAAAGCCACCACTCCATAGTGGGAATCGAACCCACGACCTGTAGCACGGAGTGTTAAGTGCTCACGCCTTAGCGCTCACGGCCACCGGGCCTCCCCTTTATTATTAACTAAGAATTTTAGGACGGTTTATCTGTAGGTTATCACCCTTTTCTAGCCAGGATAGGGCTAATGCCCTTTTTTTCTAAAGAAAAGCCACCTTATAGTGGGAATCGAATCCACGACCCTTGGCAAGGAGTGTTATGTGCTCACGCCTTAACACTCACGGCCACCGCGCCTCCAAAAATTTAATTTAAATGTTAACGTTCACTTATACATAACACAGATTTTTGTGATTGGGTTATCTACAGATTAAAACCCTTTTCTAGCCGAGTTGGGATAATGCCTTTTACTTTTTATAAATCTATTATTAAATAGTAACTTCCACAGTATAAATAACACAGATTTTTGGGACAGATTATCTACAGGTAACCTCACTTTCCAAGCCAGGATAGGGGTAGTGGCTCCCCCTTTTTTTCGAGAAAAAACCACACTCTAGTGGGAATTATTAATAATAATAATAATAAAAAAGTCTGCCGTAAAAAAAAAAAAAAAAAAAAAAAAAAAGAGCCCCGACTCTTAATGGACCAATTACGCTTATTTTCAAGGAATCAAGAATTATGACAGATATGGGCAAAACAATAATTTTTGTCCGGAATATCCCCCCTCCCGATCGACCGATTTCGCTGATTAACGAATTCGTTCAATCGTTTGCTAAGGTATACCAAGTGGTGAGAACCACAATGGTGACCAACATCGTGTTAACAGACACACTCATATATATATATATATATATATATATATATATATATATATATATATATATATATATATATGTATACATATATATGTATATATATATATATATATATATATATATATATATGTGTGTACATATATATATATATATATATGTGTACATATATATATATATATATATATATATATATATATATATATATATATATATATGTATACATATATATATATTTTTTTATTTGTTTCCTCCTTACAGTAACCCTGCAAGAAGGGAGTTTATTTTTGTCTGCAAGTCTCATGCAACAATCAGCATATCACTTGCATTTGTATGTTAACATATTTTGTTTTTTTAAAAACATATTATTAGTTTTAGTTAAAATTTAAAAGTTTACAAATTATAACTATACAAAATACTACAAATGGAGAAAATTAACAAAAGAACAGAATATAAAAATGAAGTAAAACAAAACATGAATAATATAGAAGATATAAAATTAGAAAAAAATAAATTTTAGTATTACCACAAAAAATGTTTAATATCATTTTATTTGTAATAGGTATTCAATCTTCCCATTGCCATGTAAAGCTGCTCAGCAAATTCTCTTAATGCCTTATTATGGCACATAAACAGAGTTTGTTCTGGTGATGGCCAGACTCCGTTTTGTTTCATAATTGTCGTTTGTAATTTTGTCCGTTCCTGTATTAGTAGTCGGCAGTCGTATATTAAGTGTTGGTAAGTTTGTTCCGTAAGAAAGTCGCATGGACAAGTGTTTCTGTTTGTGATTTTGAAACGGTATAAGTACGAGTTTATTGAGCCATGTCCTGTGACAAGTTGTGTTGTGTAAAAATCTGTCATAGTTTGTTTTTTTGTTAAATATGTTTGAATTTGTGGTATGAATAGTTTTAAGTGTGTCCCTTTGTTAGTATTTGTCCAGCGGTTTTCCCAAGTTTGTATAGTCTTAGTTTGTAACATATATTTTAAGTGATTTTTCGATATCTTATCATAACAAACTGGTAACTGGGGACTTTTCGCGGCAGCTTTAGCTGCTTTATCAGCTAATTCGTTCCCCATATTTACAGAATGTCCTCTTATCCACTTAAAATATATGTTTATGTTAATGTTTTGTATTTCTGTCACATGTTTCCTTATTTCTTCTGTTAGTGAGTCATGTACCGAACGATTAGTCAGTTTTACATATATATATATATATATATATATATATATATATATATATATATATATATATGTATATATATATATATATTTATATTTCACTCATATATATATATATTTTAAGAGGATAATTTTCGGCATCTAGTTGGTAAAATAAATCAGGAATAGAAGACATTTTTCAAAATTCTTTTGTGCAACCTCAATAAGAACATTTCTTCCGAAAGTACTAAAAGAGTATTTGTTAGCAATTTTGCTGAGAGAGCTTTATAGTTTCCTGAGATTCAGTGGCTGTATATGCGAGACCTATTTCCATTCTTGACCACAATAATTTATTTTACCCGTTAGCTCTTGCCACTTTTATCCCTCCTCATGGGCGTATATAGGAAATAATTGATTCAAATATTCATTGGTGTCGTTGTCTCAGCAATTTTGTTTCGTTTAGTTTCGGAATTATAGTAAAAAAAAAAAAACAAACAAACAAAACGCATAAATACCTGCAAAACGCAGCAGTTACTGTTATTGGTCCATCTTAATTAAATAAAAATCACTTAATAGATTACTTTACTATTAAGTTTTGCCCTCACATTTGTATTTCCTTTAACGCTTGCTACTTAAGTTTCAATTTAAAAAATATTAAAGTATCAATATCAGTAAATAGCGATACATTAGGAGTATTTGTATGAGTATTATCGAAAAATGATTTGAGTATTACTCCATATGAGTAGGTATCGATGCTTGGTGGTATCGGACCACCCCAACTCTCTGGATGCTCGTAATATTGGTACACATTTTTATTGGTATTGGTGTAGCATTTTTCATTAACACCGAACAAAAATTGTTTGGTGGGGTATTGAAAGAGAATTATGCCGGAGGATGAGAATTTGAATTTTTCGATCTACTTTACTTTGGTCTGTTAGCAGATAGTGGAAAACAAACATATTTCCAAAGGCCTCTAATAGGAGATGTAACCAGGACATTACGAACATTAATTAGTATTTTAAAAGAACAATTACAGTGCGATAAGAATAATCATTAACATACCTAAGAAGTATTCTTTTACCTTTACCGATGCTTACGAAGCAGCTCGAAAACAGTTCTCCGCCATTAAGCAGTGCTGCCCGTAAATAAATATTATTTAAACTGGAAATATTATTAGATGAGGGAATAGAGGTTTTAACCGAAATTTATTTCGTTACAGGAGGGGGGGGGGGGGGTAATGTTAATCGAGGTTCTTAATTGAAAAAAAAAGTATTGAAAGATCTGCTAGTTTGACATTGAAACGTCTTTTAAAAAATGAAACTATATTGAAGGAGATTTATGCCAACGCAAAATATAAAAATGAAATTCTGCAAAAACGTTTCCGTTTAAAATTACAAACACATTTATATAATTAATTAAGGAACCCCTTCTCATTTTTAACATTTCAATTTGTTTTTATCAATCCTTTTAAAGATTCAATGACTTCGCTCGGCTTTATTCAAAGGAGTACCTTTACATTTACACGTGTGCGCTTGCGCATGCGCGTGTATATGTCGTGACTGGAAGTGTAGATCATAAATAAAAATATGAACGATATTTCGTATCAATACTATCTCACTCTTTTAAGATCCATCCATAAACAAATATTTCATAAAAAAAATATTAACTCAATTAGCCTCAATATATTTGTGTTTAAATCAAACATAAAAGTAATTTCGTTTTTTCAAACGTTTATTTTATTTTTGGTTTAGTGATAAGTTAATGTTAATATTAAGCTTTCAGCATAATATTTTTGGTTCGAAGCTTCACCCGAATTTAAATTTATTGGCAAAATATTTGCCCCTCCCCCAGGGGGTCTCAGGTATTATTATTATTTAATTTTTAGCGCCCCAGCTAAATTTAAATACAATAAAAAGGCGTCCAAAATATGTTAAATTTAAATTAATCCAACTTATAAAAGGATTAATTTAAAGTATCTGTAATGAAAATATTTGATTAAATATTTCTTTTATATTTTGTTATTTATATTCTTTACTCCTTATTATTGTTCTTACTAGCACAAGTGAAATAATATTGAAGAATTTATAAAAAAGGAATACAATTCATTGTGCTTTTCTTTGTCACTGTAATTAAGCTCTTTCTACTATATTATTGATGAAGTTTCACATTATCCTTTAATAACGTTTTACCGGTTAAAATAACTGATTTGTCATTACTCATTTTATCGAAATAGTATTCAGACATTTCATTTTTTTGTTTTTAGGTATAAATTATTTTAGAAAGATGAAAGCAGACAAAATCAAATCTTGCCAGACATCCGCAATTCCTGGAAATCGATTAGTTGTTATATGTTTTTTTTTTAAATAAATAATTATTTCCTGTTTGTTAATTTATACGGAGTGAGGAGAGAAAAACTTTTATGATTAAGTTAATGAAAGTAGGAAAGTATATGTATTGCACGATGTTTTTTTAAATAAAATCCATGCTCGTTCACGAACGGTCAGTAGCTCAATATTCAGAATTCACTTGTTTCAAAGGTCACCGCCACTCTGAATTCGGTTCTTTGGCAGTTATAATTAAGCAGGATAATACAAACCTCCTGTTGTAAACTAATGTCATTTCTTATGTTTTAAACCGTTGAGTTTGCATATTGCGCGTAATGTGATGGACAATAAAAAGAATAAGGACATAGTTTCCCGCCGGATGTTTTTTGAACAAGTGATAGGTTGTCTCCTCACTTAGTTTGTGCTGGCAGGTCTTTTGGATAGTAAGTAGTCTTTTGTGGTTAATGATTTCTTTTTTCAACATGTAATAATTGCTTACTGATTTTATGACAACTGATGCTTACTCAGTGATCAATAAATTAACACTAAATTCTTCAACTAAATTAGGGTTATTTTGTAGGGATGGAGCGGCACATCAGTCACTCACCTGGCTTCTTTTTTTGAGTGATAAGGTCATGACGGACGATATTGTTGAAGATTGGCACTTGTTATTTATTAAATCTTAAAACCTTTTGGAATTGTGACATTACAAATTACTATGGATACTGATATTTTTAATGGGTTTCCCACCCATATTGATAGAATCGGCGAACTTCTTAGGATTTGCCTTCAAAGGGATCATAAATTAGGTATGTTTGTGGAAAATTACTTGGCAGAGAATATCAAAGATCTCAAAAGTCCTAGATTTGTCCCCAAAAAAGAAGATATAATACAGGGAATGATAGGAATTGGTCGATATGATGATGATCAGTATTATAGGATTAAAGTTTTAGATAGAACACTTCAAGGAAATGTAGTTAATGTGCTTTTTATAGATTATGGGAACCGTGCCGTTCTACCCTTATCAGACATTAGACTTTTACATTATGAGTTAAATAAAGCACTTCTAAACATTCCCCCTTTAGCGATAACTTGCTTTCTTGAAAATGTTGCTGTTAATAAACCTTGGAACGAGGAAGAATTTAACACTTTAAAAAAACTTGTACTATATGATGAAAGACAGTGTATGATGCGCCAATTACCCAATGGGGTGAAAGTAGTTAACATTTATTTTCATAATGCTAACCAAAGATTGACTGAAATAATTTTGGAGAATGACATGGGGACCCCAGTTACTGATGCTGAACTGATGGCAAAAGTGTCAAACTTGAGTAGTAGGGGTTCTTATGAAGACAGACAAGTGCAAAAGCCTACCAATACTCTACAGCAGTATACACAGAGGCTATCTTATTCAAACGATAATTACATTTCTGAGAGGGCTTTATCAAGAGAAGTGACATACAACTTTTCCTCATCTCACATGCTTCCTGTGGATTCAATGCACAATGCATATATTAGCCATATGGAGGATGGGCCATATTCCTTCTCTCTTCAGCTGAAGGTAAATATTTACAATTTACTTAATTTATTTTCTTATTTCTGCTCTCTTAGGTACATTTTCCTGGGTTTTGGTTTTATTTATATTAATTGGGACAAGATCAAGTTAATTTAACATTTTATTTAATTTTTTTTCTAAAATTGTGATTTAATAATCACAGATAAAAAAAAAAATGTAATGTATGGTTGATTAATTAAACATATCAATATTAATCATTTATGCAATTTGTTCATTGTCTGATCTCCATTGTTTTTGTCTTTAAAAAAAATGTTATTTTTTCAATTTAAATATCCATTTATAATTGACACAGAATTTTAGGACTTGTTATCTATAGGTTGGGGGCGAGGTTAGCTCAGTGGTAGAGCACTGGACTAATAAGCTGGAGGCCTGAGTTCAAATCCTGAGCAAGCACTAAAGATTTTTTCTTCTAGTGTCTTCGTTCATGGGGTGAATTCAGCCTCCCTGACCGTCCCTAGGCCGACCCAGCCTTTAATTAATTTAATAATGGGTACCTTGGGTGCTAATGACTCTAGCAGTTGAAGTGGCCAAGGGGAAAATAAGGCAGCCGGAGCATAGTACTGACCACACTATCTCCCTAGTGTGCCGTATGGTCGTGAATCAGGTACCTCTATAATATCTGCCCCTCAGGGCCCTCGTGGCCTGTTACGGGACTGATTTTTTTTTTTTATCTATAGGTTACTGCCCTTTTCTAGCCAAGGTAGGGCTGATGCCTTTTCTTTTTTCCAAAATAAAAGCCCTAGTAGGAATCGAACTTATTTAATTTGTGGCTATACGATTATGGCTCCAAGACAATAGTTTTTCCTGCTATTTTTAAGGAATGGCAGAGATTTGCTTTTGAAGTAAAAAATAATTCAGTTTTGATTTTAGTCCTTTTTAAAGGTGTGTCTAAACTGGAATCTTTTCTTGCAAAGTTGAATGCAAGTTTGGACTTTCTGAAATTGCACTCCTAAACCTGTTTAACCTTTAGGACTTTGATTTTTCCTTCAATTACTTAAACACTTTCACTGCGGGTCATTACGGAAGGACACTAGCGATCCTACCAGCTTACGAGCGTCCCTTCAGAAGGACACTCCTCTATTACTTTTCCCTTTAGAATCAAAGGGCTGTAAATAGAGGGCATTCACTTTTACAGCTCCAGGTAAAGACAGTTGCCTTCAGTTTTGTTTGGGCTTTCCAACAATGTTTTCCGTTTTCAAGTCGGCTGACTGGAAGATTTTTTATGAAAAAAAAAATGTCTACATGAAAAATTCAAACAAAAATGCACCCGATTCTGAGGTATTCCCAAACAATGACAGCCGCAGTGAAAATGTTAACTATCATCCCTTTCTTCCCCATATAAAAAATCTTCTTCCCACCTTTGGTTATCCTAATTTTGATTGTGAAACTCTTGTGCCTACCTGCAATTCATCTCGTGTATACAAATGTTGTAGGACTGTTTCATGCACTAATCTTTTTTTTGTAAATTTGCACCTCAACTTTCTGGGAGTGTAAAAGGACATTAACATTCAAATTGACCCCTCAGGGACGTGTATTCAAGAATATACCATGAGCTGACTGATTTATCATTAAATAGTTGACTTTGTGTTGTTTGAACCTGAGTTTGACGTTTTTTCTTTAGGTTTGAATTAACTTTTACCATACGTTTTATGTCTTGTATGTTCAATATCCCACATGTTAATAGCAGTTTTCCTTTGTAACTAAATTTGTTAATAGATCTGCATGTGTTTATTTTTCAAATTCATTTTTGTAAAATTCTCTTTATTTTTATTTGTATGGTTTTTACATTAGTTCCATAGCCTTTAAACAAAAATAATATTTGATCTTACAATTCATTGTTTATGTTTCCAGTCCTCAGCTGAAGATGCATTACCAAGGCTTTCTATTCTCTTAAAACAAGAAGAACCAGTGCTGAATACGCGGCCTTTGTTACCAGGTAAATACTAATTTTAGATATTTCTCAGGAGTTTGACACAATATTTGTTGCAAGGGTGCCAATCAGAATAAGTGAATAATAAATAATGCATCAGAAATCAATAGCTAACTTTTGTGTGAAAAACTTGGAAATAAAGAGTCACATATAGGTAGGCATCATACCATGCATCAATACTGGTTTAAGACTTAGATGGGTAACATCGATACAGATATAAAATTAATAAGTACAATGGTACAGTTGTCCTACTTATTTTACAGGCCTGATGAAGGCTTGAATTTCAAGCCGAAATGTTGGCAAACAATGAAACTCATTTTCCTATAAAAAATGTAGTTTTATTAAGATACCACGACCGAACCCTGACAAATTCTACCTTTGCAACAAAGTTTATATTTGTCAAGCTTATCCTTAACACATCATGTTCCTAATCCTATCTCTTTGAGCCTTATCTCCCTCTTTCCTTAAATTTCTCATTACATTTTCTTGTATCTTTGATAGATATTTCCTATTTAAATAAACTATTTTAAACAACAAACATTCTTTTGAATAAACTATTTTTGAAAAATTGATATATCTTCTTAAAATCACCATTATTGATCATGCATTACTTTATTTTTTATTTTTTTTTTAGGAACAATGGTTATGACGAGCAGTCGTTCTGACAACAGTTTCAGACGTAGTATTGTAGTGAATGTGAAACGCAATTTCTGCCATGTATACCACATGGATTATGGGAGTAACGAAGAAATTCCTTTCTCTGAGATATACCAACTTCCATCTATGTGAGCTGTATTATAGTTTATTTAAAAACAAAATTAAGTATACTAAGTATAAGTGCATTGTGAAATAGATCAAATGAAAAAAACCAAACCTCTTTTATAAATACTATAAATACTATTTTCTCCTCTATACTTAAGAGCGTATGTTTATGTTTATATATATGTATGTATATATATATATATATATATATATATATGTGTGTGTGTGTGTGTATATATATATATATATATATATATATATATATTGTCTCTTAACCATAGTAACCCTATGGCCAAACCAATTATTTTGTAGCGTACTCCTTATCATTTAATATATTACATCTATGTAATAAATAAAAAATGCTTAGCAATTGATAAACAACCTCAAAAGTGACAGAAAATTGCGTTACGAATATAATATTATAAAAATAGTAATAAAAAAAAAGAAGTACTAAAGAAAATTAGTTGCGATGAAAAACAACATGTAATTTAATTAAATCTTCTTATTTTTAGTATTCTTCGTTTTTCTAGTTTCTCACAATATCTTTGAAGCATATTGATAGAAAAAATGTTATAAGTTAAGTAGTTGTAATCTATCAACTCAGTCAAGTCTTACACTCATAAAGTCTATGAATAAAAGTTTTTTTTTTGTCTCTCTATCTTACATTTGTCGTAATCTCTTATTTTGACTTATTTATGTGTGGGATAAATCA
Organism: Gonocerus acuteangulatus; assembly: GCA_946811695.1. Lineage (NCBI taxonomy): Eukaryota > Metazoa > Arthropoda > Insecta > Hemiptera > Coreidae > Gonocerus > Gonocerus acuteangulatus. The sequence continues at coordinate 61,398,186 of OX328128.1, forward strand.
TATAAGTATATAATGGCTCTCAAAAATGAGAGCAACAGTACACGTAAATTCATAAAAAACACATAAGTTTTTCTGAAAAAGGGTTTCTCTGATATTAAAACTGGTATAAAAACAACTGAAATGCATTCATTGGTTGTTAAGGATTGGGTGTATGAGAAAATATGAATAACTGGAGACAATTTACTTTTGTTAGGATTAACCTGGATTCAGTTTGAACCGTACTAGAAAATAATGTTTCACTAGAATAATAATCAGAATAAAAATTATTTTGTTTAGAGCCTTCTAATCAAATTCAGGAACATAAATATGTTTTAGGTCCACCCGACAAACCTATGCAATGTACTCTATAACATACAGTCTTCTTTTTTATACATGGCCACTGCGCATGCACGAACGCAAGCAGAGACTTTTTTGTGACACATACAGTCTTCTTTTTTGTTTATGGCCACTACGCATGCGCGAATACCACTGTGCATAAGCAAACGCCACTGCGCATGCGTGAAATCCACTGCGCAAGCGTGAACACCACTGGGCATGCGCGAACACCAGCGGACACTTTTTTGTAACTTTTTTTTCCAGTTTAGTCACCACTAAAGCATATTTATGCTAAAACATAGTCAGCAGTAGTTTGTTCAATGGTGATTGTCACACAATGTTGACTCCTTTAAGCTCCCATTTATTAAAATTTCAAAAAATTGTTATGAAGTGAAATTTGGGATTTCTCCTGTGCTCTAGTAAATTCTAAACTTCTTAATGTCCATTAAAGGAGAAAAAGGTGCTTAAAATGTGTAACATCTTTGGCCCCAGTCAGTGTACGTAGTTCCGATAAAACATATCCATGTCAAAAAAGATTCTCTATATATATTTATGAGTACTTTAAAAACACCTTGGTATGGTCAATTCCTCAGACCTAAATGTGTCATTTATTTACATCAGCATTTTACATACAATGTTTCTGCTTTCAGGCCATTTTCAAATTCTTAATACTAGCAGCCTCTTTAAGGCCTTAAATTTAGGCCTTGCCATCCTGGCATTCTTCTCATCACAAATCACATTTTATAGGTATAATCTAATTCTTAAACACAGCCAAAATGGCTGATGATGTAAATAAATGACACATTTAGGTCTGAGGAATTGATCTTACCAAGGTGTTTTTTTTTAAATTAGGCTTGACCTCAGAATTTTCCTTTTGGGGGAAAAAGGATAATATTTAAAAAAAAGACAATTTATGAATAATATTTAAAAGAACAAATCAGCCCAGTCGGCTTGTTTCCAGTTAGCTCAGTCTTCTACAGCTATCGTTTACAATTTAGCCTCTCTACTAGTACTGTAGTGTATTGATGTAGGTTTGTGGAAGGCAAGAAACAGAGAAATGTGTTATTTCTGTTTCTTGTAGTTCAAACAACTTGATCAGAATGTGTCAATTTTTAAATTATACATTCCTGCCAAAGTGTTAACAAATAATGTTTTGAAACAAGCCAGTCAAGATTGTACAATTTCTTCAAATATTCTTTATGAACCCGTCAATGATCAGTACATCAGCTTGTAATACATATATATATATAATTATAAATTATTAACTTGACTTATTGAGTATTTTTATTAATGCTTATTATCATAATTTTTACATTATTCCTATTAATAAAATAATAAATGCTCATTTTTAGGGCTCAACATGCTCCAGCTATGGCTCTAAGATTTTGTCTTGCTGACATAAAATCAATGAAAATGACAGACTCTGCAAAATCTTATTTCCAAGAGCTGCTGCTCCATAAGCAAGTTCTCATCAAGGTTGCTGCGCAGGAGAGTGAAGGTCCACTACTTCAGTACTGCGAAATGTTTTACGAAGGCCGGAATGTGAAGGATATTATTGCAGCTTTTAGTGCACCCCTAGAATACACTAGTCAACATCCGCCTCGGTTAGTATGGTTATTCAAGGATGCTAGTCAATTTTTTTTTTATATTTCTTTTAATGTTAAAAATTAGCTCCAGTGAAATTTTAAAATTAAACTATGAAAATCACTGTTATTAATCGTTGTATTGAACGAATTAAATGAGTTGATTAAATAAAACATATCATCACAAATTTGTGTAGTTGGTTACTTCGACATATTAGGTGGAAGTATTGACCATCTTAGATTCCTTCCTTTACCAGATCGTTTCTACCAAATCCTCTTCCTACTTCTACAACCTTCTCCAGATTAAGTCCTGTCCATTCTTCCGACCTCTACCTTCCCGCTCATAAAACAGTTTCCTTCTGGAACTCTCTCCCTTTTTTACATTCAACGCTCTCCTTCCTTGCCTGTATTTTGCTAACCAAAATAATGGTCCATCTAGGAGGGGGGGGGGGGAGATTACTCCGGACCCAAATTACTAATATGCCTATAACGGCCATTATATTTGCTATATTTAACAAAACTTGGTAAATGTTGTGGGCATCTAAAAGAAAGATGTCTTGTAAAAATTAACTAAATCAGTACACCTGAAAGGGGGATTTACTCCGGGCCCAAATTATTAATTTGCTCAAGCTGGTTGTAATTTCTTTTTCATTGTAATGGACATGGATTGATATGTAAAGAGAAAGATGTGTTTTCAAATTAAACTAAATCGGTTTATTAGTAGTTGGGGTTTACTCTGTGTTATGTTCAAATCAAATTGAGCTGCCAAACCTTAGGATTGGTAGTTACTTCTGGCACTGTATCCAGTTCCTGTGTTTTATGTTTGTGGGATGTCTTCTTTTTATGTGTGGACACTTTTATTATTCGTCAAGATAAACAAAAATGTGACACTTGTGTCTTTATTAAGTAGTTTAGTGTCTCGTGTACACAATACTCTGGAAGAAAATGAATGAGCAGCTGATTGAGTCAGCTGCTCATTAAAAACGTATTTTAATTCAAATATCCAAACTGTAAAAGAGCCAAAATATTCATGGTTTTATTGATATAGGTTATTTTACACAAATTATTTTGGAATGTAGTATGCTTTAGAGAACTGCACGGATACGTAAAAAGTAATCGGATAAATAATCGCCGAGTATAAAATATACGATGCGAGTACATACTCGGCATCGTTTCGATTTGGCATCGCCGATTACTTTTCATAACAATTACGAGTAATATTATCGAGTAATATGCATCGTAGGCATCGTAAATAATCGTCGACTTCTCGACATGCCCATACAGGAGACAAGATAAGCAACAAACGTCCAACTCACAGGAACTGCGTCATCTTAGCGCGGTTCTGTTCATATCTCTAGTGCTATTAGTAAAGGAATAGTAGCAGTTATTGGTGCGGATCTTTCCTGAAAAATATAAAATAAAATCTCGAAGAGAATAGAGATTTAAGGCGCCACAACTGACAGTATCATGGCGACTTCCCCCACCTTCTCAACGTTCGCTCTTGGAAACACTGTAACAACGTTTCACATTTTCTTACCTTGTTTTAGTCAAATACTCGTTTTACTGTTAAATGCAATTAAAATAAGCAACAACCAGTTAAAACGTTCGATAAACAGATACAAAAACCCGTTCAAAAGAGCAAAACTAACAACTGCGAATTTTCAAGTCCTTATTTCTCCTACCGACATCACCCCTTCAAAAATTACATCTGAACCTTTTTTGTACAGAATGTTGTAAACCTTTGAATGGTTATCTTCGACTTACGACGACTTTCTTGAAATTTGGGATCTGAACTATGAAATTTTTGTGTCGGTACCTCGGTAATGTGGATTAGAAAAATAATTTTTGTATACCGTTTTTGGTTTGGATACTTAGAATCATCAGTTGAAACATTTTCTGCATGTTCTACTTTCATTAAAACTAATATGTTGACATTTTTGTTACGTTTGGGGTTAAGGAAGGGTTAGAATAAAATATTTTATTAACAGACATAAAAAGTTTTGGTATTGTTTAGTCACTCTAGTTTGGTTCCGTTGTAAGGAATAAGTGGACTTTGTTTTGAATTTGTCTAATATCTTCAGAATAAGCAAATTTGTCGTTTCGCAATTCCATCACCAATTATCAATGTTCAGAATAATCAGAATAATTTGCTCATCATTATACCTTGCGATGCGAACCAGTACCAAACATAGTTATACTCGGCGATGCCGATGCTAAACCTTCAATACTCGGCGATGCCAATGCCAAATATTATTTTACTCGGCGATGCCGATGCGAAACGATGCGATGCTGGTGTTCGTAATGAGTACGAGTACACATAGAGTAATCGAGTTACTCGTCCCAGGAGTATACGTACTCGTAATTACGCGATGTCATACTTACTCGTGCGGTTTTCTAGTATGCTTTACCCACCTTCTGAGACAAGTGCTTAGTTATGCAGCTCCTGTGTGACAGATTTTCTTAATTTGTATATAAATATATATTTATCTTATTGTCTATTTCCCACTTTATATAGTTTCATAATTTCTTCTACCTCACTCGTCTTTTTCTTGTTCCCATATCTCACAATCCCTCCACTTTCGTTTTCGTTAGAATATGTTGAGCCATTTTATTATTAAGGTTTCGTAAAGTTAGATTTTATTCAGTTGTTTAAATTTCATTGTTACTCTTAAGGGACTAGAATGTTCCAGAATAAAGTGTTGTTTTATTCATTATTACTTGAATCAAAATACACATTTAAAGCACATTTCAGATTTTCAATTTTAGCCGATACACTCGTGGTAGTATTTTTTTTTAATATGCATTGCTCTTTTTTGGTTGGCAATTTATAATTGAGTTATTGTCTTCATTTATTTCAATTCTATCTAATTTACTATGTACTCTTTTTTTCAGTGGAAAAGATATTAAAGTCACAGTAAGCCATATCCACAGTCCATCCTTATTCTTCATCCAATACAATAGTAAACTTGATGTAATTAACAGAATACAGGAATCTGTTGAGATTCACTGCAAACAGCAGCCTCGTTTAAGGGTATGTTTTTGAAGCAGGTAAGAGTGGCTAACATAAGTAGATAAAATAAGTGAAGCTTCAGCTGAAAAGATAATTGCTTATTACCTGTTCTTAGGATTAATTTTTTCTTTAATTATTAAATACAATGGGATAAAACGTTATTGGCACACATATATAACATTTTTCTGGTCTCTTTTTAAAAAAATCAAAATATTATTTATTGGACATTTCAATTACTTATGTATTTTTCATTCCAATTATGTATTTTTTCTGTATCTCTTAAATACAGAAAAAATACATAATTGGAAAAGAAAGATTAAAAACTTAAATAAGGCATAATCTAGATGAAAATTACTGTTATGCTCCTTATGGTCAAAATTTTGTGTTACATTGCACCAAAACTTAACATAAATCTGCATCTCTTTATCTAAAGAGAACTGTATTTTGTAGAAATAAACTGAAATGGTCTCTAAGAAATAGGGGTTTACTCCTGAAATTATTAATTTTCCCATACCGGGCGTTTTTTTTTTTTGTAGGCTTTATTGATTTGCTTGGCATAAAACTATTGTTCATTGAATTTTATTATAATACTATAAATCTTTTTGTTTTGTTTTTGACAGGAATTGGCAAATTTAAGCATTGGTACTCCAGTTGCCGCTCTTTATGATGACAACGTTTGGTATCGTGGAATGATTGTAGGCCTCAACAAAGATAATGTTCAAATATTATATGTTGATTATGGGAATAGAAATGATGTAAGTATAATTTGCTTTAGCTTTTGTCAATTTACACCTTTTTTCATTATAGTTACACTGCACTAGGCACGGTTATTCTGCGGTGGCATGTTAAAGGCACAGAAGTCGCTATTGCTCATTTAGCGTACCCGGGGGACATGTGTCAAATCATGGACGCGAGCAACACTATCCCCCCTTTTTTTTCTAATAATGTGACCAATATACGAAAATATTTTTTTAATAACATGAGTGCCAACAGCCATAGCCACATAGAAAGTACCGGTTCCCATAGCAACGTCGAGCCTGGCCAGTACCTGAATAGGTGACCGACCATGTGATGTTCGCATTATAAAAGGGTGGCAACCTATAAATCGCCTAGCAATAATAGCCCACTCATTGATACGTAGTTGAATAAAAATAAAATAATATGAGTATTTTAATTAATTAATCATTGATGTTACACCCTGCAATTAAATTAAATACATTTTTATTTGTGCCCTTAATTCCCTTTAAAAAAAAAAAACAAAAAAAAAAAAAACAATCTAAAATCACTTATGTTTTACCTAGTTTTCTTACACAACTAGGACATTGTATTTTATATATTAAGAGAAAAAGCAAAATTTAATGAAAACTTTCCTTAGATATGGTGAGAATCGAGTCTATTGTGACAAGCGTAGAATTAATTTTTTATCATTTTCTTCTAAATTAACAATTTTTTATTTATTTTAATTTAATGGCCACATATAAATTACACAAATTTTTGGGCCAGGTTTTTCTTCAGGTATTCCCCTAGCCAGGATAAATGTGATGCCTTTTCTTTTTTCGAAAAAAAAAAATGCATCACTCCTAGTGCGAATCGAACCAACAACCTTAGACACACCTTAGCACTCAGGGCCTTCGACTTTCGAATATATTGATGATACATTGAAATGTTAAATACATTTTATCTACAGAGAGAAAATTGTAATTGTGAGACTGCAATAAGGTCTCACATGCATTACACACAAATGCATAATGACAAATACTAGAAGACACCAAGCCTCATCTGCAACAGATCTAAGAATTACTTAGATGTACTAACTGTCAGCCTCTTTAGAACTGACTTGGATATTCCAAGGAGCATTACAGAACTACATACTGACTGAAGTTACATTATTATGGGAGGGGGACTCTATGATTACACAATTAAGAAATATAAACTCAGACCGGCCATACACGTTCCGGTATACCGGAGGGGTATACCTGTACAGATGTACCTGTCCAGTATACCTGAAGAGGCGAGAGCCCATACACGCTCTGGTAAACCGTGCGGGTGAAGGATTTCTACAGTCTAGAAATGACAAGCCGACAAGATGACATGATTGCCTTAGTGGGTTTGTTAGTGGCTATAAACTGCAAAAAAAGACAAAAACGCACTATTATGGTATTCTTTGCACTAAACTAGCCACAAACAGGGTTCTGATTGATAAATTTCATTAAATTCCTAAACAATTTGGTTCCATTTTCAGACAAACATGATGACTAACACAGTAAACAAACGTAAAAAATATAGAAACGTTCTAAATAACCACTGGCACGCGAGTGCAGAGAATAGTCTGTACGCACAACACGAAGCTCTCTAATCAGAGTATTTGCCACATCTAGCCTCACACCTGCGCAGGTATATTGGATGACTCACACACATGCTCCGGTCTACTCGCCTGCACAGATAAAAATAATTGAATTTTGATTCTTCTCTGGTATACCTGTACAGGTCGCTACGCCTGCACAGGTATACCAGAAGGGCTGGCACACACGCTCTGGTTTACCTGCGCAGGTCACCTGTGCAGGTATACCTCTCCGGTATACCAGAATGTGTATGGCCGGCCTTAAACATCAAAATACAAAAAGCAGCCTATACTTCCCATACCTCTGAAATAAATAATTTGTTAGTTAATTTATTTTGCAGTTATAAGTTTAATAAATTTAATTTAAGTTTTTACGTCCATTATTATTAACTAAACATTTTACGACGGGTTATCTATAGGTTACCACCCTTTTCTAGACAGGATAGGGCTGATGCCTTTTATTTTTTCCAAAGAAAAGCCACCACCCCATAGTGGGAATCGAACCCACAACCTTTGGCACGGAGTGTTAAGTGCTAACACCTTAACACTCATGGCCAACAGGCCTCTGTTATAAGTTTTATGAGATCCATTATGAAATGTTCTTTTACTTTTGTATTGTTTTAAGGTCCCAGCTAACAATCTATGCCAAATTTCAAGAGATCTTGTTACAAAATGGCGAGCACAAGCTGTTGAATGCTGCCTACAAGGATTTGAAAATGACAATACCAACCAAGTAGAACAAGAGGTATTGCCTTTTATGGTCCATCTTTTAATATAATAACTTTTAAGTGTAGAATGATTAAAACATTTTATCATAAGAATTGTTTAATTTATCTCCCTTTTAAATGGAAATTTAAAATAATATCTGTACGTTTTACCTAGTTATTCCTACACAAATTTTAGTTAATTTGGTTAATTCAGTTTTTTCAATTTGAATTTTCTGTAGTTTAAATTGCTCTAAGAGGACTAGTCTTTGCAATTGAGGACTTGGTATTTATTTTTTCCCCTCAGTTTCGTACGCCAATAACGTTTTCACATATGGCCTCTTGTTTCTATTGGTAGGGGGGCTTGAGAGGATGTGTAACTTGTCGTTGATATGGCAGATACGCTACAGTTGTCGTTCTTTCCTGGTTATTCCGAAAATATGGTTTGGCATACTACGACTGAACAAACTTTCTGGCACATTATTAAAAACCAGGTTTTCTGATTCTACAAGCACTGAAAGTAATTTCACTTCCTTGTCTTTTAATTTAATTGTTATGTTTCCTGGCACTTTTACATCATTTTTCTTTTTAATTTTTGTTTTTATAGGTTGGTGGATTTTTATCATTTGGGAAGGATTGCCTTCGATCGAAAATCAATTCTGCACAAGTATTCGCTAGCTACTTTTTTCTTGAAACTAATTTTTGGTATTCTGCATTTCTCCATAAAAACCTGGTTTTCTGACACTATAATCATAAATTCTCATCTCTGTCTAAAAATTTCTTCTCAACTATCAGTTTATCTTCAGAAGATGATGTCATGGTGCTCAAGTACTTTAAAAATAGAATTGTGACTAGCAGTGACTGATTAGGGAAAGTACCCAATAAGCTAGCTAAATTGTAAATAAACAGTGCAATACAGTAGGGTAGGGGTCGGCACATTCAAATTTGAAAGGTAGCTACTACTACACGGTAGTTGAATCTAGCCTAGTTGTAGCTTCAGTTTTTCCAGCTACCATTCCATTTAAGGCAGCTGTATCTATGGAGTGTTAGGCGGAATCGCCTGGATTCGAGTTAAAGCAAACACTACACCGTAATGTCTACTATTTGTCTCTTCGCTTTAATCACATCACCCGTTATTTTTACTTAGGTCTATATGTTAACAATCTCCTTTGTTATGCAGGTTCTAGATGTGATGGAAGAAACTTTAAATCAAAACTTTAGTATGACACCAATACTTATTTTGCCTGGGAATCGATATGTTGTGGAACTAGTTGATGAACTTGGTGGAAAACTTTCAGAAAAAATAAAGCAAGCAAAGCCACGTTCCTGTCAGCCTCCCGAAGGTTAGTTCATTTTGCACGCATATAGTTTTAGTGTATTTTATGGCATTCCTAGCTTTGTCCTGCTACTGAAAATTTCTAATAAAATAATGTATATGCCTTCCATTACATATTAAATCTTTTAATACTTAATTAGTCAGGATTGCAAGAAAAAAAAACTATAAAGGACTAGTTGATTAAGCGTGCTTCTTCACGGCAGAAAAGTAGTTATTTCATAGCGTTAAATAATGTATCATCAAAATGAACGCTACTACATAATTTTGTGCAGTTTATTATAGCAAGGTTCCTGTCATACTATATGTTATTCATCAATTGATAAGTAATCAAATTATAACATTTCTTGGCATTGGCGCAATCTGGACCAGTGTCAAGAAACAGATAACGTACAAATAACCCGTTATCTATAGGTTAGCAGTAACAGCAGTTTAACCAGTACAGATTAAAATTCGTTGTCAATAATAAATTTGTGTTAATATTTAAAAATTTATGTTTCCAAGATGTCATTTGGAAACACCGATTATATTTGCAAGCATTAGCAAGAAGTGCTCTGACTGAGATGCTGATGGGTGAGGCGGCTGTGCAAGGGTTTGGGATATTATTGGCTCGAATAGGCCATCACCAAGAGTATCGTAAACTCTCTGAAGGACAAAATCATAGTTTATTTCTAGTAATTCAATGTCTGCCATCATAGTTGAAATGAACCGCAAATAATAATAATTTTTTTTTGTTTTCTTTTTTTTATGGCGCATCTAAAATAATAATAATATTATGAAGTAGATAACAGCTGACCTGGTATCGTCCTAGCAACGCATGCTGCTTAGGGGTTCATCCTCTCTTTAAAACCAACTAAAAATTCAAACCCCTGTAAAAATACCTAAAAATTTGAACATCAAAAAAATCTTTCTTCGCGAGTGTTTACATCCTAAAGGGAGTGTCCATGCAAAATTTCAAATTTTTCTGTCATGGTTTGGGCTGGGTGATGATAGGTCAGTGAGTGAGTGGTATTTGACAAATATCTAGTAGATATGTCTTTTTTTTTAAATTAGATTTAAACTATAACAATGTTCTTCTCTAGTTTAATAAGTTGTTAATATTTCAATGAGGATTGTAATCTGATTAATCTTGTTTTATTGATTATTTTTCTAGCCCCGCCAACTCAGCCATCGCAAGATTCCAATTATTCTGACTTGGACACTTATCCTGTGTGAGTATTATTTCTGGCTGAGAATCATTACATTGACTAATAATTTTAAACACTTAATATCATCATAATTTTTATTTTTGTGGCTGCCAGGAGAAATAAATGTCCCATTGACTATTGGAAGAGTAATAATCCAAAGTTTCCAAGGGATAGATATAAACAGATGGGGTGAGATATATAATTTTTTTTCTGTAGAAATGGCCTATCGGTATCTAGATTCAGCTTTGCATTTAGTTTTTGTACTCAGCATTTTTGTAGTGAGTTGTGTTTTATTTTGTGGAAGTGTCAAAAGTATTAATGACAGAGATAAAAAGGACTTACGTACATGAAAATAAAATAAGTAATGTAGTTTACATTTTATGTATTAATAGTAATTAAAAAATCCGTAGTACAATGTTTGTCACTTCTTTTTAATTTGTTACCTTCCAATTTCTTAAAATTTCTAGAGCATTTTGTTAATTTTATAATCTTATTGTTCTTAATTGACTTAATCCTGTTTTTGTGTATTTAGCACAAAATAAATAATGAACACACAAATACGATTATAATAATAAATGTCTCAAGTATGAGTTCTCTTTTTTCTAATGGGCAGTTAATATAAAAACACATATATAACATAACCATAAAAATGACCCTTTGCGGAAACACTTATTTTGTCTTATATATAGCCTCAGTCTAAATTCACAGCTGGATTTTTTAACTAGTGACGACTTGCTTGCCAACAGTACCCACTGCACTCAATGTCTACTTCTACTGACAGAAAAGAGTGATCTGCGAGTGAGCCACTGCTGCACTGTTAAATGACTTGGCTCCAAACATTGTACTATTTTGTTTTTTCAAAACTTCATTTTTTAATAGAATTCTTTTGTCAGCACAGAAAATTTCACTGAACCCAAATTTTTTTTTATGCCTGTAATAAATAAATTTCTCATTTCTTTGAAACGTGTACTTGATAATACTGTTCACCATTGAAACGTTTACAGTTTATATGAATTTTCGATGACTTTTTTTTCACCTTTAAATTCGTCCTGGTAAAAAGATTTTATTTAAGTGCTTTGTTCATTAATAAGAGCAATCAAATGTTTGTGTTATTTTATGTTTTGTTTTTTGCTAGTAAAGTCTAATATGTTCTTAGCTTTAGTTGCTCATTATTAGTTGCACTATATAATCAACTTTTTGTTATGTGGTGGTTGGTGCCGGTGCTGAAATCCTATTTTTATGCGAACATGTTTAGTTTCATTGTTTTTATTTCTATTACTATCACTTAAATAAGTGTTACATTAGACCTTATATGTTATATCAAAATCACTTTAATAATTTTTATTAGTTGCCCATTAGTTTTTAAAAGCATTAATGCCAGAAAAAGTAATAGGAAGCATGTGTACATGGTGTGTCTAAAAAGTTTGGCGAATGGTGTGATAAAAACAGAATGTTAATTATAAATAACTTTATTGACCTTCAAAATACTCTCCACCAGCCACATCAAACTTCTGAAAACGTTTGTATAACACTTGAAAACTGTTAAACAATTGTTGATGTGGAATCGTTCTCAGAATCGTCGTCACTTGGCACTGAACTTCCTCTATGTCCATAGACCGTGATCCCTTTAAGACCTGCTTGACATGGAAAAAAAAAATATCAGCTGGCACCAGATCTGGAGAGTATGATGGATGTTGCAAAACGCTCATGCCAAGCTGAGTCAAAAATTGTCGAACCATGGTGCTGGTATGCTTGGTGCATTGTCGTGCAGTAACATCCAATTTCTGGTCTGGAACATCTGTGGCTTAACGCACCGAATGCCCAGTCGCTAACGTTCAAAAACCTCCATGTAGAATGCGGGATTTGTCGTTTGGCCAGAAGGAACGAATTCCTTATGGATGATTCCTTTTTTGTCGAAAAATGTGATCAACAGAGTCATAACTTTAGATTTTACTGCAGGGCTTTATGTTTGTCAAGGAGAAAAAAATTACCGCCATTCCATCGATTGTCTTTTTGTTTCGGAATCGTACTGGTAACACCAAGTCTCGTCTCCTGTAACAATGGAACCAAGGAAGGTTAGATCCCTGCCCCACATATGAATGAAATTGCCAGAGATCTCCAAACATCTTGCTTTTTGTTCATCTGTTAGGATGTTCGACATAAATCATGAACAAATCTTGCGTTTGCCCAATTTTTCATGGATGATGGTCCCTGCTGTATCTCTTCTAATGCCCAATTCTTCTGATATTAATCGCCGAGTCAATCGCCAATCTTTTGTTAGCATCACTCGCACACGTTCAGTGTTTTCTGGTGTCTTGCTTGTTAATGGGTGGTCTGAACGTGGTTCGTCCCCCACAGATTCCTTTCCAGCGCGAAAGCGTTCAAACCAATCATACGTACATTAACAGCTCTTAGCATCCTGCCCGAACACCTGCACCAACATCTAATAAGTTTTTGTTGCATTTTTGCCCAATTTGAAGGATGTTGTGCCAGTGCTCTATGGCGTGGACTACTCGGGTCACTCAATTAGAAGCATCAAGCTAGTACCGACAGAGATCAAGTCCAGACATGTCCGTGTATTTCTACACAGATGTCTATCAAACTTTGAGTACCCACTTATGAGTCACCGGTCTTTTTAGACACACGACATAATGTGTGTGTGTGTGTGTGTGTGTGTGTGTGTGTGTGTGCGTGCGTGCGTGCGTGCGTGCGTGTGTGTGTGTGTATATATATATATATATATATATATATATATATATATATGCAGTATGCATCTCCATGTGTGTAGTTGCTTATATAAATACATTTTATAGAAATTGGAAATAGTTTCATATTGAGAACTATATAGATTGAAGTACATGACATTGGGAAAAATTAGATGATCACCCTCTTAAACTGATACAATTCTAGAGTTTGTTTTCTTCTGGAATCTGATGAGAAACAACATTCAACAGATTTATGGGCTGTGGATGATAGGGGAAGGTGAACAAATTATAAAATGTTATTTTACTTTTAATATATGAAAAAATAAGTTAAAAATTTGTTTTTCTTCTTTCCTTAGTATAATTCGTTGATATCAATTTGTGACTAAAAATTAACTCATGGAATTATTTTTACATTTAACCAAAGTTTTCTCTAAAAACACTCAATTTTTCTGCCACTGTATAAACACAGCAATGGGGGACATTTCTTTTTTTTTTTTTATATTAATATCATAGTTTTATCTTGGTTATGTCTCAAACTAAATAATTTTCCTTTTTGTGTGGACTCCTAACCCCTCCCGGGTCGGAAAACGTACTTTAGCTAAAATTCTATAGAATTTTTTTATCATATTAAAGTATTTTTATTTAATTTGCATAAAGTATAAGTATATCTAGGTACTCCTTTTTATTTTTGTTTACTTTAGTGTTACTGTAGTATAGTATTTATTCATTTTTTCTAATTCTTAACTTTTATTTAATATTCTCTTCATTACAGGGATGGAAATGTGAGAAACAGCAGATCAAAAGGAAAAAATGAAAACTTGTTTGTGCGACCTAGTGTTAGACCTTTAATAGAACAACATAACAAACCATACACTCATGAACATGATGATCGCTGTGATGACTACAAACCAAAGGGTTTTAACAGGCAATCAAGTTTTGAAAAACCTCCCAGATTCTCTAAAGGCGACGAGCCACCTCGTAGAGGCAGAGATACTTTTGATGAACAAAAACCCAGCAGCAAATTTACTGATAAATCTAACGATTGGGGGGACTCTCTCGCAGCTGCTGATCGAAGCAACTTGGGTAATATTAGAGATAGTTTCTCTCATCCTCCCAGTCATGACAGTTTTGGTACTCCATTTTCTAGAAGTACTCCGAATGATGAAGACGATAAAGGTTTTGGAGAACGCCCAAGACGTAGGGATCGAATGGGTGGAAACTCTGATTCACAAACGAAGCCATTTGGAAGGTCTAATAGAAACAACAACTGGGGCGGAACTAGCCCAGATGTGGGAGATGGATGTGATAATGTTAAAGGCGGTAGAAATGATTCTCAGCCCAAGTGGAACTCTGCTGGTGACAGCTTGAGGAACGAAGAACGAACAAGACCGAGTGATAGAAGTAACGATAGGCCTAGATATAGCAGAGGTAATAATGAATATGCACCTCAGAGAAGTGATAAGAATGATGATAATTCTAATGTCTGGAATGATAAGACCAAATGGTCTGGAGACAGAGATAATGAACGGCCAAAAAGGGAAGGAGGCAACAGATTTAATGAAAGAAAATCAGATAATGGAGACTTTGGAGGAAACAAGTTTAGTGGAAAGCGAAACAGAGATGACTTTGAAGCAGACAGAAGACGAGACGATGGAGAATTTGGTGGAAATCGACACGAGAGAAAGAGAGAAGAAGGATATGCAAGTGGAAACAGATTTGGAGAAAGAAGACGTGAAGACTTACAAAGCGGAGGAAACAGGTTTGGAGACAAAAGACGAGATGATGCAGATGGAGGAGGTAACAGGCATGGAGATAGAAGGCGTAATGACGAAAGTGGCGGGAACAGATTTGGTGATCGATGGTCCGATGCTGGTGAAGGTACTAATACGAGGTTTAGTGGGAAGAGGCGAGAAGATGGAGAATCTGGTGTAGGCAGATTTAACGCCAAGAGATGGGATGATGCACCCCCATCACAGGAAAGGCGAGGCGGAAAGTTTCGAGATAATGAGGCTCCTGGCAGGCGTGAAGGCGGACGCTATAATAAGGACAATGATTTCAGAAAGAAAAGGTTTGTCACAATCAATACTCCTTAATTTTGATGGTTTTGTTTAATTTTAAACTGTGATCAGAATGAACCTAGTTACAACTTGCAATTATCTCTAGAAAATCGGCGTTAATAGTCCAATAGTTGATACGCCGTTAAACACGAAATAAAACAACAACAAAACATCTCTAGTAAATAACTGTGTGAAAATTAGTTATTTATCTGAACTGAAAGTGTGTAGGATACCTTCTCGTGTATTATTTCAGTTCCATCCAATTTTACTTCAGTTTTCTCTTCGCCTACAACAGGATTGATACTAAGCGTATGGGCTTCTAAATCAATAAAATTGAATCTTTTCCAGAAAAATATAATCCCCTGTCACACAAGATAAAAGAAATTTGTTTAGCCCCTTTAGGTAGATTCTATGGGGTAAAATAATACCTTGTGTGCCCAAAACCAAGTTAATACACTTCAATTGAAAAAAAAAAAAAAAAAAAAAAAACAATCTTTTTCCTTTCCATATGTTTTTAAGGAATCTTAGAGTACAAAAAAAAAAAAAAATATACATTTTTTTAATTCTTTGTAAACAAAAGGGCGGTACAGTTTCTGTTGAACAGAAACTCCCATTTTACACAGATGAAGTTTTAATCTAGAACATAAGAAAAAATGATTATGAAAGAAGATGTCAAAATCCATTAAAGTACTTGTACACAGTTTTTTTATGTAATATGGATTTTAATGAAAAATAATATTTATATTATTAACCCTTTCGAGACTATAAGCCACATTTGTGAAAACAGGCAAGCATGTTTTGTGAACTAATAGCAACTTCTGTAAAAAGGTTTTTCTTTGCTTTGGGAATGAAGGTCACAGCTGTATCAGCTTTTTTTGATAACTAGCGGTGAATTGTCACTCTTGTAGCCGCTAGAGGCTATAATAATGCATTTTGAGCCTATTGGATGGGGGTTCTCTTCTGCTACCTGTCTCTTTAAGACATTTACTGCGGCTGTCATTGTTTGGGAATACCTCAGTATCGGGTCGTTTATTTTTGTTTGAAATTTTCATGTAGACATTTTTTTTTGCATTAAAAATTCATAAAAAATCTCCCTGTCAGCCGATTTGAAAACGGAAAACACTGTTGGAAGCCCAAACAATACTGAAGCCAACTGTCTTTACCTGGAGCTGTAAAAGTGAATCCCCTCCATTTACAAGCCTTTTGAATCTAAAGGGAAAAGTAATGGAGGAGTGTCCTTCTGAAGGGACACTCGTAACCGGGTAGGATCGCTAGTGTCCTTCGGTAATGACACTGAAAGTTTTAAATAGTTCTGGTTCTTATTTGTGTTGTACCTTACCAGCTAATGTGTATACAGTGATCATATTCCATAGACATTATACCGATATCAAGATATTTGGCTTGATATTATTTTTCTAAAAATAATTTCAAAAATGTTTTTAAAATTTGAAACCAATCCCTGCCTGTGTGTTCAGAAAGTTTGGTGCATATATTTGGTTTTTAAATATTCAATCAATATGGAAGTTTACATGTAATTACTTTTTTGTTTTTAGATTTGATGATTCTGGGAAATCTGCTGACAGTGGAAGTAAGTCATTTTTATTTTACCTTTTCAAGCTTTTATGTGTAATATATAGGTTTTTAGTTTAAATTGAAATATTCTTACACATTGATTATATGCATCCTTTGAAGACTAGTATAGAAATACAAGTAGTATTTAGTTATTTCCCTAAAAAATTCGCGCATGCAGAACTGAACGTTTTCGTCTATCAAAACAGGCTATTGTATTGTGATTGTCTTCAATTCCTTGATACCCGTTTTGTTGAAACACATAACAGCTACGGTTTTCCATCAATCGGAATTCTACTATTCTACTTTTTAAAGATATTTTGACATTGAAGGTCAAACTGAGATTATAAATTTTGTTTATTTTTGGATTAGAGGAGGAGGAAAAACTTCATTACAAAAAATCAATAGACATGAGAATTTTTGGCCAAATTGTATAATTTTGTGATTAGTGGAAGTCTGATCATTCGAAACACTAATAAGTTAAACATAATAGGTTCAAACAGAAATTTGTATGTGGTTGAAGTTTTGGAAGTATAGGGTTTGATCCAGTAACCCTTATCTTCTTAAAAGAATAAAACTAACAACTTTGAAGTTTTAAGCACTTATCTCTTCGATTGACATCACCCCACCGAACATTACAACAGAATCTTTTTTGTAGAAAATTTAGTACCTTTCGAATAGCCGCCTTCCACTTACTACGAGATATTTTAGAAAATATACTGAGATCTGAAAACTTTGTATCACCATTAATACAAATTTTTGTCCATATACTTCTTACCTCCAATCGACACCAAAGTTTAAATATCTTAGATTAGATGAATGTCAAATACCTGGTACAAGTTTCCAATGAACCAATCATCGTTTCTAAATACCCAAACAGAAAATTAGTTTGGAAAAGTATTTCTATCAATTTTTCTCGTAAACAGTTACAGAAATCGCTTTAAAAATGGTTAAATATGGACTCGAAAATGTAAGCGTTCCGATTTTTTCGTGCAAATTTTGCTCCAAAAACCATGTTCCAGTAAACGGATTCAGCAGGTTAATGAATGACCTTTGAAATGAGAAGAAAGATTTTTGGACCAAATGTCATCAAAATCGGACCATTTTTGAGCCGATGAGGAACTTCTTAATAATTCAAACCCCCCTAAAAGTACTTAAACATTTGAATATCAAAAAAACCTTTCTAAGCGAGTGTTTACATTCGAAACGGATTGTCCGTCCAAAATTTCAAATTTTTCTGTCAAGTGGTTCGGGATATTATTACCTGGGATTGACCATCAACAGGGCGTAAACTCTATGAGGGACAAAATCACAGTTTATTTCTAGTAATTCAATGTCTGCCATTATAGTTGAAATTAACCTCAATTAAAAATGATACTATGAAATAGATACAGTACGCTAACAGCTGTTCTGTTATCGTCCTGGCAACGCATGCTGCCTAGGGGTGCATGCTCTAACCAACTAAAACTTTAAACCCCTCTAAAAATACTTAAAAATTTGAATATCAAAAAATCCTTTCTTAGCGAGTGTCTACGTTCAAAGGGGACCCCGAGGGGGGTCAGATTGCTGTACTAGTCCTTTGTTCCAGGGGCATGGCAGCTCTCGACTGCTAGTCAAGTCCTTCGTTCCAGGGGCACAGCGCGCTTCGACTTCTACAGAAGTCTTTAGTAAGGAAAGGGTTAATAGCAAAGTATTAATTGATTCTATTCTAAGCTTGCCAAATCGTGCCAGGAATGTGTAATATGGAAACATGCTAAGACAGTGCATTTCCTGTGAGTCAGAGTGTTAATACTTTTTCATTGTTAGAATTATTTATAAACTTGTGTTTATCTCTAGCGTTGAAATTATTTAAACCTTCTCTGTTTATCCAGGTGTCCAACATGGAGGTGCTGGGGAAGATTGGGGAGATGTTGAGGCTCCAGTAAAAGTGTCAAAACCTGTAAGTAATTGGAAAGAATAGTTTTCCTTTGGAAAGAACACTGAAGTATTAATTTCTTATCTCACCCTGTGACTTTTTTTAATGACATTTTAAGTTTTGTAGATTTTTTTTTAAACCTTTAGTCATTATATTTTATCAGCAGGTTGTTGGATCTTACCCTACTCGAAAAGTTGCAGCGAATTCTGAGCTTCAAGTTACAGTTTCATCGGTTGTGAACCCCCATTTATTTTATGTTTGGGAGGCTGGTTGTGATCCTGAACTTGATAAGATGAGAGCTGCTATTGACAATTTGGACCAGGTTAATAATTCATTATTTATAAGATAATTATAATTATTATTGACGATTATTCCCATGTCTCTGGTAGTGAGTTGAATTCCCTTTAGGGATGGTAATTTTTGAAAAAATATAAAGGAAAAGGTTTTAAGAAGGGTAGTGATCAGTAGATTAGCCATGCCACGATCTGTGCTATGAGTAAGTGGACATTAAAAATTAAAAAAATAATAATTAATGATAAACTTTTATTATTCGCTTAGTACTTTTACATACTCTGATATCATTTTAAATAAAGATGCATATTTTCATTTTAAATTAAAATGAAATAATTTTATTTAAATTTTAATAAAAGCATATATGGTGTGTTAGCAAGAACACAAAATCAAATTTATTCATTGAGTAAAATACACTGCCCTATAACAGAAACAAGCCCCTTTCAATGAAGAATATTGGTCTAAGTGTAGGTCCTTACATTAGTGTTGGGAGCACTTGTGATGGTTCTAACTTGAAAAGTAATTTTAAAACAATTCTTCAGAAATAAGAATGGAACTTTAATGGTTCCATTAAAATAATTTAACTCAAATAATAACAGACTAAACATCCAATATTTCTTCCAGTAAACAGAAAAACTTTCCTGATCAACACTACCACAGGCTAATGAAACATTCAAAATACTGTTTTTGTTTATTTGTTTATCAGCGTATTCAAAATACTAAACTATTTTTGAATGCACCTGATATTTGGAAGACACTGTTGTAAGTGTTTAATGGAAATGTATAAAGCAAATTAGTGGAAATCTATAACCTTTGCAAATTAATCCTATTAAAGTGTTGAATTTTTTTTTTATATAACACATTTTTGGTGACATAAAACAATATTTTTTTTATGATAGAATTATTAGTACATTCCTCTAGAAGCCTCTTATATAAAGCCTAATAGGTCTATCTATTGGAAAGGTGGATGAGCATACCAAATTGGGTTCCTCATTTGTCTCGCATGAATCTGTATTTTATTCTTGGTAATGGTCTCAGTAAGGCAGCACTGCATAATTTGTTATTTTATTTAGAAGGATGACTATTTCTAGTGACATCAGTAAATTCAACTCTCCCTTCTTCTTTTTTTAGCGCGGTTCCTCCCTCCCCCATAGGGAGGAACCCCGCTTATAAGGTTGATCTCATGAAACAATCCGGAAGTGTCGACTAGAAAATTTCGGTCTAGAGACCGAAAATAACGGTGGTTAAAATTTGTATGTATATATATATATATATATATATATATATATATATATATATATATATATATATATATATATATATATATATATATATATACAGGGTGTCCCGTAAATGTCTAGTCATATTGTGAGGGGTGATAGAGGACCCTTAGGGGAACAAAAAATGTTCTATGACAATTTCCCGAATTCTCGCCCCCAAGAGAGAAAACGTCGTTTTATTGTTTTTTCGAGACAAACGTGGTTTTTAGAAGAATAATCGTTGTAGCTCCGTCCCAGGTGGTACTACTAGAAAGGGGGTGAAACCTATCGAAAGCTGAGTAAATTTACTATAAGACTAGTTGGGAGTAAACGTAAAAATGAATGAATGTAAGTATGTATATCTTACCAAAAGAAAGCTATTCTAAATTTCCTGACATTTTATTGATATTTCTTTCCAGCGTTACTCCTCAATGGGCGGGGTCTGTGATTTCCGGGTTTTAGAAAAACTTTCTCATTTAACCAACTTTCCATTCATGTATCACAACCCTGTGTTATTGAAGTATTTGAACGGTTTAAGAACAAAAGTTGAAAAAAAACATGGATCTGTGAAAAGAAAATTATATTTTTTTCTTCAGTTTATTCAAAAATCTGAAGAGAAATATTTATTTTTATAAATGTTTAAATAAATATTAAGTAAATATTTACTTATAACAATAAAAAAAATTACTTCCACGAATATAAAAAAAATTCCTAAAACAGTAAATAAATAAAATACACATTTATTTTGAAATTATTAATTCAGGTAACTAATACTGGGTCCAGGAGTTGGCCATTAATGAACCCCAACCTTAAATTAACCTCAAAAATTACTATTTTTACCTAGATCACGCATTTGAACACATTTTTACAGGTATTTATATTTTTTAAAACAAATGCTTTACCTTGAATTGATACTGATGGCTATGCTTGTGTGACAAATATATATATATACGTCTGTTTTGTTCTTATGAACGGGTATTTGTCTTTCTTTTTGTAATTTTTGCCTCTTTCCCTTGGTTTTTTATTTTTGTAATTTCTTATGTTGGGAAAATGTGTTTGTGTGTAAAACAGGATAGGAAAAATGAGACCAATTTTCTGTTGCTAGAAATAATGAAAATTTTGGGAACTTCATATACTTCCATTAATATCTCGAAAACGGTTGAAAATCTTGGGAAGCGAAAGGTTACCATTCAAAAGCTTACTAAATGGTCTACAAAAAAGATTCTGAAGAAAGTTTTGAATAAGCGATGTCAATCGGAGAAATAAGTGCTTAAACTTTGAAGTAATTGATTTCTTTTATTCGGTTCTGTTTGTCTGTTTTTATTCCTATTTTTTCATTGCTTATAGTTGGATAATGTATTTGACAATAAAACAGATTAATTAAAATAAGAAAAACAATTCATTGTTAGAAATATATCTGGCTGTACAGTATGAAATGTCAGTTTTGAATTTGCCGATTTCCTTCAAATGTCTTGAAACTGTCGAGGCTCCTAATCCGAGTTCTTTGGCATATTCCCTATTGTTTGCAATTGCTTATAGTAGTCAAATGTATTTGCCAATAAAGCAGGATACGTATAATTAGAATATTTTATTTTTGCGGAATCTTGGGATTCTCAGATCCCGTATGAATATCTATTAGTCCCCCTTCGTATATTTTCCTTAATATCTCGAAAAGGGTAAGGAAATCGTGGCAAGTGAAATGTAGCAGTTCAAAAGCTTACTAAATTCTCTACAAAAAATGTTTTAAAGAAATGTTTGAGAACATTAGGAGAAATAAGTGCTTAAAACTTAGTTCGTTAGTTTCGTTTATTTTAACGGATCTATTTGTGTGTTTCCCGCAGTTTTTTTTCACTACTCGTTATTTTTGTACTTGCTTATAGCAGTCAAATGTATTTGTCAGTAAACAGGATACGTATAATTAGAAGCAATATTTTGTTTGTTAGAATTCGAAGATGCCGTATGAATATCTAGATTACAGTACTGGTGTTGATTTCGTTCTTTAGAATTGTTCTTGGTATTCCCTATTTTCATCTGTTACCCATAGTTTTTTTTATTGCTAGTAGTTTTTTCTTATTGATTATAGAATATAAATCTATTTGGTTATAAAACAGGATACGTAAAATTAGTAAGAATATTTCGGAGATTTCTGAGCGAAATGCCTTGTAAGATTTTCTACCACCACGAACGGCGTTTTTCCTCTATTTTTATCCACTAGATAGGCTTTATTTGGCATATTATTCTATATAACTTTTATTAAGCAGGGGATTCTGATGAAATGTCATGTTTTTGCTGTGGATTTTAATTACGATGTATTAAACATTAGCGAGTCGTCTTCACAGTTAAGAACCGACTTCGGGGGTAGACTTATTGCTATGATTTAGTCTACATATGTATATTAAGTCCTAAATCCAAAAAATAAACTTCACAACGGTTAGATACTTTTTTTTTTTTTTTTTTTTTTTTTTTTTTTTTTTTTTTTTTTTTTTTTTTTTTAACGGCGCATCTACATCTTGGCCATTAGCGCCGGGCTATCTACAGGTTGCCACCCTTTTCTAATGCCAACAGCACGTGGTCGGTCACCCATTCAGGTACTGACCACGCCCGACGTTGCTTAACTTCGGTGATCTATGGGAACCGGTGGGTTAGATACTATGGGCGAATAGAGAGTCGGTTCAGTGCCCGTAGGAACAGAAGGTCCGCATGAAATTTACCTGCTTGGAGTTAATCCTCAAGAGTTGTAAATATACCCCAGGTATCTGCGGACACAAATACAAAGCCTAGCTACGGTACAGAGAGCAACTTAATGATATCATTCACCAAAATTTCTTAAACTATACTAGATTCTGAAATAACACAGTTCCAAACATAGGTTATATACTTCATATTCATAAAGATTACTTAGTTGTAACCCGATTTATCAATTAGCAATCAATAGTTTTCAACACAGGTTATATACTAAATATTGATAAAAAGTATTTAATTAGAAAAAAACAAGATTCCTCAAGACTTGTTTTTGGTCCATTTGTATATACTCCTTAGACTTAATTAGGTATATTATTCTATATCTTGACTTGTTATTCGTCAATACTTGTTATTTGTCCTTCTGTATCTACTAGATAGGCTTTATTCGGCATATTATTCTACATAGGCTATATTAGGCAAGGTATTCTACTCAATCTTTCTTGTACTTCTTCTTGATCCTTTTGTATCCACTGTAAAGGCTTTATTAGGCATATTAGGCATTGATTTATAGAGCTTTGCTTTAGAAAGAGAGCCGGATTGTGTAATTTCCGCTTCTGTGTTTAAGTTAACTACCGTCGGTGTCCCTGACGCCTTAATATCACTTTTATTCGAGATGTTCGAGAGGATTTCAACAATTTTCACGAGATATATAAAAAAATAAGTTTATTTATTTTCTAAGCTTTTCAAATGACACTAGGGATATGAACGGAACCTCGCTAAGATGATGCAGTTCCTGCGAGTCGGACTTTTCTCTTCATAGTATCCCTATGAAGAGTGCATTTATTTTGAACTCAAGTTCCATTGCTTTATCTGGCGTATTAAATTTAATGATTATTTATGATAATTTAAACATGAAAGTAATTTTAACTTAATTTAAATAATACTCTAATAAGTGGTCATTTTGTTAATAATATAAACTATAATTAAATAATATTAAAATAAAATTTAACTTCAACCTATGCTGCAGTTTCTCTTAAGCCAGTAGAATTTGCAAGTGCTGATATATTGAGTCACATTCATTGTTCAAATCAAAATATAAATTCTAATTTTGATTTGCTACATCTATATCTATCTTTTTGGTTAATAACTCTCTCTTTTAACAGTAAGCAAAACTTTTACTGAATAATTTTTTTAGGGATTGGTGCCTCTGAAAGAAGACAGCTTAGCTCCTGGAGCACCTGTTCTTGCTAGATTCTCGGAAGATCAAGCTCTATACCGTGGCACTGTAAAGAGTTTGATTAAGTCCAGTAAAGGTAATTAAATTGGTTAATTGTTGAAGTTTGATGATTTCATTTATAATTTGGATAGATGTCATTACAAATATAAAGTGTATGTTTAATAGATAACGTTACTTCATAAAAGTAAATAATTGGCCTCTATTTTTACATACATGATCCGATTTTGTGTATCTATAGGGAGGTAACCCACATATGATGTCAACTCGATGATGCAATTCAGAAGTGCCGACTAGCAAATTTCATTATTCGAAACCGGTTAAGAAATCAAAGTAAATGTAAAGCATCCATATGAAAGCTTATTACATTTTCCTCAAATACAGTTCTTATGTGATTATTTATGGACTGATCTCATTGAAATAGATCTTTGCTTAACTGGAGTAATTTCTGCTTAGAATATTGTCAGTTTTCTGTGGTGGGTGGCGCCTAAGATCATGCTTTGTTTTAGATTTCATTTTACATTTTTCACAAAAGATTAAGACAAAACATTGAATGTTTCCATTCGAAGCTTTCCGAATAACACTAAGGATAAGAATGGAATCATGCTAAGATGACACAGTACCTATGAAGGCTAGTACACACTGGGATACAATGTTGCGCGACATTGTTGGAGAGCTGAATCTCGTTTGAATCTGGATTGTTGCGATTCTGCCGCGCAACATGACCCCCTGTATCAGGAGTGTATTGCGGGTCTACCTGATACAAGTCCTGCTGTTTCGGGGCTCACTGATACATTGTTGTGCAACATTACGAGTGTATACAGTATGCATAAGACTTGTAAACAATTCTTCGCTTCCAAGGAACCTTAGAGTAGTAGCACGTTTTACGGTAGGAGAAATTGGATTTCTAAAGTTTGTATCTTTTTTAAACACCCATGGTCAAACCATTTGCAAGAGATTCTCAAAATCTTGATGCCTAATTCTTATAAAGTTGATAAAGCCCATTCCATCTTCAAGTCTCAATGTGTTTGCATGCTTTATTGTTGGTTCTGAACAATTTTTGACACCACAACCTTGGTTTTTTCATATTTCAATTTTTAATTAACAGTAACAACGATAGAGAAACACCTGCGAGGCTAGCTCCTGAGAAATATTCGAGGGAACTGGCTGTCTACTGTGGACGCGATTCTTTTTTGCGGGGCAGCCCTGAAACTGACGCGCTACAATGCCCTGCAACTTTGAGTCTCAGTGTGAACTAGCCTTGAGTCAGACTTTTATAGAAATAACTGAAATTCTTTTTTCTTCTGAAATTATTATTTACTACATTTTTTTATATTTTATATTATATTTTCTTATTAATTTGTAGATTTTGGTTTAGCCAAATATTATGAAAATAACCAACATTAAAAAGTTGTCCTAACTGTGATATTAGGTTTGTTTGATGATGCTCGGTCGAGTAAGTAGCAGAGCCGGTATAACATTGCTCTCCATTCTGTCGAGTTTTACCATCCAAGATAAAGCAGCTTTGATGACATGAGTACTTGCATAATCAAACCCAGTTTCTTGCCTTATAATGTGACCAGGAGTTTTAAAATATTCTTATTTAAAAATTGGTATATGCTCATTATATTTGATCCAGATATCTTGTACCCAATATTTAGGGCTACTTATATACATCATCTCATATTGACTGAATTTAAAAATTTTAAAGAACCTCAGTTATTACAAAAATATTAATGTAATTTAGCTAAAAAATGACTTTACTAATATTTGTAATAATCTCATTTTAATTCTGTTTTTCATTATTGTTGTTACTTTCTGATTATGACCCATCAAATTACCAAATCAACTCTATACACATTCTTTGTTACAGCTCAAATTTTGTTTGTTGACTATGGAAACTACGAAAACGTGAATTTCAGTGAACTTTTCTATATGCCAGCTGAAATTTTAAACAAGCCACCAATTGCTCTTCATTGTACTCTGGCTGATATAAATCCTGCCAACATGAAGTGGTCTGAGGATCCAAGCGCTTTTGATGTGAGTTTAATATGTAATAGCAAAGGCACTTTTTTTTATTTTTGTACCATTCTTTTTTATGAAAACTGCTCTTTCTATAGAAAATAAATACAGTAACCTTAGCTTCCACTTTTTTTTTTCGGTTATTGCATTTTATCAAAAACTTGTTCCTGAAGCTGGCAGAGTTTCCTAGTTCCTTTCAAAACTAAAGATTTTTTCTCTCCTTCTAGCAAATTTCTTCTGATTGTTCTATCGGGAAGAAAACTCTCTTATGATTTTGACCCGATGATGCAATCCATAAGTTCTGATGAGAAATTTCAATATTTCTTAAACCATATGTAAACAGAGAAGCCAATCAATCAAATTTTTGTATAAAGGGTGTATCGCAAGTAGATGACAATACTCAAGGGAGTGAAACTAGACCAACAATTTTGTTAGTCGTGCAAATTGTATGTTTCTATCTCATTCTGTTCCAGAACGCCATTCTAAAGGGGTCATTCCATGTCAAATAAACACTCTTTTCGGACTTGATGTCTCAGATTTTCATGATTTTTGGTATGCAGTAATATATCATAGACTTATGAAAAAATACCAAATTTCAGTTATGTAGCACAATTATTTTTGAAGTTATTAATTTTTAAAGATTTGAAATTTTATGAAAAATTGTCATATTTTGGCACCTTTGGATGCCTATAGGCTCGCAACCAGTGATGATATTAACCTGGGAGTGGTCTCATTTTAAAGCTGTTGAATGGGGCTTTAATATGATATGTCACAAAATAGGGGTTACAATTTTAAAAAAGTTAAAAAATTTAAAATTTCATTTTAAAATTTAAATTTCTCAAAAAGTGGCAATTTTAAAAATTCAAAAAAAATATCAAATATAGTTTGTAATGTCTTAATACATATAGCAAAATATTATCATGGAATCTCAATGGGATCAGGAGATACAGGGCTTCAGAAATAAAAGTTTTGTAAAAAATACCAGAATTAGTATCGATTTTGAATAGTTCACTGAATGAAACAAGCAGTGGCTATTACTTTTACATTTTTTTCAATCGATAAAGGTCATATAGACACTTACCATCGAATATTATGAGTAAAGTTAAGGGCTAACAAATTAGTTCACCGAGACTTCAATCGTTGGAAGATACCTACGCATTGGTTCACTTCACTGTTTCGTAAACTGTATGTTCAGCCAGTCGGGTGATGGAATCCACTTTGCATATCACATCTGCAAAAGGGATCCACAGTATATCAGGTGGAGTGGGATATATATATGGACCTGAAGGATGGAGGAATGTAACTTGCACTTTTCTACAATCTTCATCTTTATCCAGAACATAACTCAACCACCAAGTGTCATCATAGATTGATGTTACAGACCTACTAATATCTGCTGTATGTCCTTTACAGCAGGAAATATTCTCGAAACAACCGCAGAAGAAAGTAATTACTCATTTACTTTGGTTCCTCATTCTATGAATGAATGAATGAATGAATGAAAAAAAAACTTTATTCTGGGACTTCGTCCCATAAGAATAAAAATAAGTACAAAATAAACAATAAACAAATTTAACCTAAAAATATAAATATGAATAAAGAAAAACAAAAGTATAAAAGAACAAAACAAAAAAAGCAACTAATACAAATATTATATGTGAAGCCTTAAATAATAAAATGAAATATAAGTAAATATGTACATTCATTGGAATGGGGCAATGATGATACAATGATCAGAGGGGGATGGGAATAAAATTAAAGAGTTTAAATAAACAAATAAATATAAAAAAGTTGAATAAATATTAAAGGAATGGGGGCTTTAAAAAGATATAAACTAGGAAAATGCATAAACACGAGAAAAAAACAGCAATATAATTTACAAAGGTAATCAGGTCTTCCTGGTGGTGAAATTTTAAGAAGCGTCTTCCTGGGAGGATAGGAGAAAAGCAAAGAGGCGGGATTTAAAGACAGGTAAGGAAGGAGAGTGTCGAATGGAAAGAGGGATAGAGTTCCAGAAGGAGGAGGCTCGGGAGATGAAGGAACGGTCGAAGAAGGCTGTTTTATGAGTGGGAGGATAGAGATCGGAGGGACGGGAGCGGGTACCACGGGAATGGACAGCCGATTTAAACTGCAGGAGGTTGTAAATATAGGAAGGAGATTTGGAAGAAATGGTTTGGTAAAGGAAGGAACCTAGAAAATATTGTCGTCGAATTGATGGAAATAGCCACTTCAACTCGGAATACCGGTGTGAAATATGGGCATCCCTGGGGGTATCGAGGATAAATCTGAGAAAACTGTTCATTAATCGCTTAAGACGAACCTCAAGCTCCCCAGTGAGCCCTCCATAAACCAGGCAACCATAGTCGAAGTGGGGGAACACTAGAGAAGATACAAGAAGCTGACGTGTAGGAGTAGGGAGGAGGTGACGGGAACGGTTAAATAGTTTAAGG
This sequence comes from Gonocerus acuteangulatus, assembly GCA_946811695.1. NCBI lineage: Eukaryota > Metazoa > Arthropoda > Insecta > Hemiptera > Coreidae > Gonocerus > Gonocerus acuteangulatus. The sequence goes on from OX328128.1 coordinate 61,426,843, forward strand.
GTGGCTATGGAGCGACGAGTGATTAGGGATAAGTGATTTTTCCAGGATAGGTTTTGATCGAAAACAAGGCCCAGGTTCTTGGCAGTGGAAACATATTGAATAGGACTGGAGTCAATGGTGAAGGAAGGGAGGATAGGAGGGAGAGATTTCAAGAGGGGAGCTGAGCCTATCACTATCGCTTTGGACTTTTCAGCATTCATCAATAATTTGTTGGTCTTGGCCCAAGCTGTGATCCTGTCCAAGTCTTCCTGAATTTTTCTTGCTGCTTCTAATAGCTCAGAGGGGGGGAAGGAAAGGTAGATTTGGGAATCATCGGCATACATGTGGAAGTTGCAAAATAGGATAGAGGATGGGAGATCATTTATGTAGGCTGCAAACAGTGTTGGGGATAGAGAGGATCCCTGTGCGACACCTCGGTCTAGTGTAAGGGAGGAGGATTGGGGTTTGTTTGGAATGGCTACTGATTGGGAGCGGTTAGAAATGAAGGATTGAAACCAGGTCAGAGCACTGTTAGAGAAAGAAAAAGATTGGAATTTTGAAAGGAGTATGTCATGGTCAATGGTATCGAACGCTTTACTGAAATCTAGGAGTATAAGGATGGAAATTCTTTTGAGATCAATAGCGGATTGGGGGTCGTGCGTAATTTTTAGAAGTGTGGATTGGGTGGAGTAACCTGGACGAAAGCCAGATTGGTGGGAGTTTAAGCGGGGTTGTAGAAAGACGGATATTTGGGATTGTACGAGGCGTTCAAGTGGTTTAGAAAGATTGGAAAGGATAGAAATAGGACGGAAGTCGGTGGGAACAATTGGATTGGAAATTTTGTTTAAGGGATGAACAATTGCTTTCTTCCATGATGTGGGAAAGACGGAGTTTTGCAAAGAATAATTGTATATGTGGAGTAGGTGGGGTAGGATAACAGGAAGGGAAAGTTTAATAAGCTCCACGGGTATACTGTCCGAACCTTTGGACTTAGAATGTGATTTCATGACAGCTTTGAGGAGTTCTGAAGGAGATATATCTAAGAAATAAAAATTATCAGAGTTAAAGGTATTAGAAGGAACAAAGGGCGTGGAAGGAGTAGTTGAGGAGGAGACGGCACTGAAATGGTTATTCAGCTCGTCGGGTGTAACATGGATGGTGGGAGTGGGTTTAGTCTTTGCGAGGGAAAGGCTACGAAGGGTGTTCCAGAGGGAGCGGGAGTCGGAAGCTGAGGAGAGGGAGGTCTGGTAATACTGGGAACGAGCGCGGCGAAGGGTGGATTGAGTGAGGTTACGGAGTGATTTGAAGGTCTTCAGGTCCTCTGGGTGTCCAGTACGGATTGATCGTCGTCTTGCAGCATTACGTCTTCTCATCATTTCTTTAATTTCGGGAGTGAGCCACGGAGCAGGGGGACGGCGAGCGAGGATTGTCTTTACAGGAGCATGTTTATCAAGGATGGCAAGGAGGTTCGAGGTTAGAAAATCGACTTTGGCATCAATGGAGGGATAGGAATGGGATTCTAGAGGTATGAAGGCATGTAATTTCTGGATGCCTTATAAAGTTATAACTGTATTGTACCGGTTGGCCAGTTCTCCAGTTATAATGTATTCTTCAAGGTTCAAAAATACAAAGGTTATATTAGATATGATCTGATGTGACCATTCAAGGCGCATCTACATCTAGGTCATTAGCGCCGACATCCAGGGTGCAGCGAGGAATTTTCCCAGCGAGCCCTGAGAGGAGAAAATTCCTGCCAGAGGTGGGAATCGAACCCACCATCTCCCGCTTATGAATCCAAGGTTGCTAGCCACTAGACCACGGGAGACCCTTTACACATTATTTTTCAAGGTTCCATTACTGTTTTGAAATCACCATTAAATTAGCTGTATTAAGGTTGGTGCTCTTTTAATGTTCAAATGTATATGTTTTTCAAGCAACTATAACAATTCAAAAAGTATATATTAATAAAAAAAGTCTAATTAGCAACAAAAATTTTCGAGTACCGTTACTCTTCCCAAAAAAATCCCCTTGTGGAAGAGAAGGCCGCAACAAAGAACAATACATAGCAGATATTAGTAAGGATTATCTGACTCAGCCCCTTGGAAGCAGTAATCCTAAGAAATAGAAAACGAGAACTTAGAGGGACCAAGCATTAATTTAAGAGATATCTCGTCTAGAGCTTAGCGGGATTGTGTGCTCTTTACAACATATCTCGTCTAGAGCTTAGCGGGATTGTGCCCTCTTTACAACACATCTCCTCGATTAACTCTTTACAAACTTAAAGAACTTGATCTTCTTTAGCTCTGAATACCTCAATTATTATAGTGTATTGTAATTGCTGAATATATATTTGTTATGGACTATATACAACTGTATCTTTTCATTTATTCACAGGCCTATTTAAATGCTGAAGAAACCCTCACAATGAATGTGAGTTTGGTAAAGATGGTTGATGGAGAAATGGTCATTACAGCTAAATTAACAAACTCAAGTGGAGTTTCAGTCTCCCAAATGTTAATTGATGCAGGTCTAGCTTTGCCAGGGACTCCGTCTGCATACACACATGAACCAACTGGTATGCATATTGAGATATCTGCTCCTTAAATGAAAATAGACTAACCCATTTTGATTTATTAATTAACAATATAATACACCACCTGGCAAGTTAATATTTCTAAAAAAATAAAGATTTTTAAATTAAGTTACTTATGGCGTCTTTTGTCGCATGCATTGTACAGTGCTTTAATACATTTAAATTATATTACGGATACCCTGAGACTTATTTAATAATTATGTTACCTGGCTTCCGATAAATATGATGCTATGTTATCTGTTTGAAGCGTTGGCTCCTTGCGATGAATTAAGATGCTATACTGTGATATGAAGCCTGGTAGAATAATGGGAGAGATGTACCGGAGCATAAACCGGGAGATTCTGGGTTAAAATCTTAGCTTGATGATTTAATTTTTCTAAACAAGTTAAAATTAAGAAACTAACTCACTGACAACAGATAGCTGTCTTTCTTATATAGTGGTTTAATACATTTAAATCCTGACGGGGGTACCTACTCTGAGTCTATTGTCTGGCGTGCTAATGACCACAGCAGTCTATGCACTCAAAAAAAAAAAAAAGAAAAAAAAAAAAGGCCTCAGATGGCCGTGAGTTTGTATATATGTGAGTAAGCTTTGTCTCTGTTATGTGAATTAATTCGTCATGCTGTGATATGAAGCCTGGTAGTGTAATTGATAACACGCCCGACAGTAAAAAGGGAGATGCTTGGTTATAATCCCAATATGAGAAGGTAATTAAGTTTTGAAATTAATTTCTTGATAGTTCTGCTAGTTAATATTCCCAATTCTTTCTTCAATCTACCCAATGAGAAGATATTTCTTATATTAAATCAAGATATTCCAATAAAACATTAAGAAAACTTATTTTCTTTTTTCTTTGCTCATTGAAGAGGTTTTTCTTTTACTCTTGACTGAGGAGGGAAAAGAAAATACTATAAATCCCATATAAGATGGTGGTGATCTCTTTTAGCACTTTCCAAGGTGTTATTGAGGTTGCATTTGTAAGAAAAAATTTCTTCATCGATCCTACCTACTAGATACCAAAAATGACCCGCCTTCAAATTTATATAAATCTATAATACCTTAGCAGCCAACATTTTTGTTATTTCACCATATACCTGGGCATGTAGCATTTCCATAACCAGCAATTGAATGAGAGCAAAATTGGTCATCAGGAAGGGAAGGGGCGTTTATTCCTGACCCAAATTATTGAAAAACCCCTAATGGACAGGATGTTTCTTACATTGCAATTCAACTCTGTACACATCATATTCATTTAATGATAAAGTTATGTTGTAAAAATAAACTAAATCGGTCCATAAGGAATGCAGGTTTCCCCGTAAACATATTATTGATTTCCCCTTGATAGCCATCATCCTTACTTTGTGGCAACAAAACTCAGTAATCATCATGACCTAATATTTGATATGGAAAACGTGATGTTAAAAGAAGCAAAATCGGTCTATTAGTAGGAGGGGTTTACTCCAGAACAAAATTTAATATAAAATTAATAATTGTGTCGGCTGTCCGTTGCAAATATAAAAAGCAAAACCATTTGTTTATTTTGTATTTATAAAGGCTGTTTTAAGAACATTCTTCAGGAATACGATGTAAACTAACCACCTTGCTGAAGACTGGGCTTAGTTATGCTATTTATGATGGACTTCTATTTATCTATAATTTATTTTCAATTTACCATCTTATATATTTAAAACAATTTTATTCCCCACTAATATCTGTTCTTTGGTGCACTACATGTTTTCCGTCATATCTGACACCTCTTCAGGAACAATTTTTATAAATAAAACATATTTGAAACTTTATCCTAGAATGGCCTGTCACAGTCAGAGCCATTTTTAGAATGTGAAAAGACGCCATCTGTTGTGTAACATCAGGAGAACTTAGAGAGGATATTAGTGGGAATAAAATTTTTCTAAATATATGTTATTTTGTTCTTTTTTTTTCCTATGAGAATATATGAAGACAATCAAAACGTTTGCAAAGGTTCTAGCTTAATTATTTTAAAGACTTTTAGAACATGGAAATGTTTTATTTTTCAACATAATAGGATTAAAAAAAATTCTCTCTGTTACTCTAACCTATCAATGTCTTCATCGGAAAGGTTGTTAATATCCTGTAAAAATAAATAAACAAATAAATAAAAAATCTTTATCTGTAAATATATGTTCAGTTATTAATTTTTGATTTAAGGTGTGGTAGATGGTTCACTCAAAGCAAGTGTTCAGCCAAGTGACACAGAAATACCTGCAGCTGGTGATGTTCTTCATAAAGATCTGGAGACTCAAGCAGTAGGTGGGTGCTTTGAATCTTATTTATATTAATACATTCATTAAATATTTATTTTGCTCTAAAACGTCTGCATATTTTTTCCTGAGACCTTAATATGATATTTATGAAATCATTTTCATCAAGACTAAACAAATTTAATTATCTACTGATATGAAATCTTAAAGAAAAGGGAGTTTTTGGCGCTATAATGATACTAATGACTCCATTAGTAGAAAGTGACAGTGGCCATTGATAATAACCAACTCCTCTTGGTTTCTTGACTTCTGTTTGTACCTACCGAATGAGCTACTACAAAAACAAAACCAAAAATAAACGGCATTCTCATTTTTGATGACTAGTTTTGCTAATAGTCTCATTTTACTGCTAAAACATTAAAAAGCCTAGACATATAAGCTGAGAATAGAAGCTCTTAATATTTGTTGTCATACCTGTCGGTGGAGACCGTCGTCACTGGCATCTGTGCGAGTACTGTGGGCGAGCGCTTTCGACGTAAATACGTCATTATCAAGCCACTGTTAAGTTAGTACTGAACTGTGTTTGTAGTGTCAAGAGTATTTATACAGGTTGGAGTACGTTGTTTACTTCTGTTAAAGGTCGTCCAGGTAGTTTGTTTGTCTGTACTCTGTGCAGGTGTTCGTTCAGGTAAAGTGTTGTAACCCCTTAGATTATTTACCTCTTAATATTTCACCCTCATTGAATCAAAACCAATACTAACAGACTATTTTTGTAGGAAGATGAGAGAGAATGACACTCATATATATAAATATATATATATATATATATATATATATATATATATATATATATATATATATATACATGTGTGTGTGTATTTGTAGTAATTCATATATGTAGTAATTCAGTACATGTACCAATTTTTATTGCAATTGATTTTTCAGATAAATGGATTGATCGATTTAACCTTTTGGTTGGGCATAAGTTCTACGGAGAAATCTTGGAAGCTGAAAATGGAGGATCTTTTCCTGTCAGACTGATAGACGCCAAAGTTGTCACTCTAGCTACTCTTGTTGATCATCAGTCACCATTATGCATAATGCCGGGCTTAAAGGCTATTATTGGAGTAGAAGGCGTTATTGATGACAGGTAATATTTACAGTTAGTGCACAGAGTTCATTATTTTTATTGGAGCCTAACATAAATATTATAGCCCGTTCAGCTAGATGGAATAGTCTTAATGCGCGAAATTCTGACGGAAATATTCCTGACTGTCCTGCCATTTGCATTTCCATTACAACAAACAACACTGGGGTCTCCCGTGGTCTAATGGCTAGCGCCTTGGATTCCTAAGCGGGAGATGGTGGGTTCGATTCCCAACCTCAGGCAGGAATTTTATCATCCCACGGCTCGCTGGTAAAATTCCTCGCTGCACCCTGGATGTCGGCGCTAATGACCTAGATGTAGATGCACCGTAAAAAAAAAAAAAAAAAAAACACAAACAAACAACACTCTACTTTAATCTCAATGAAAACTGATTATGTCTCGATCGGGTTCAGGGAAAGCTTTGAGAGGTCAGGCAAGGGAGATAGTGTTTAATATTTATCAATACTTAGTCATAATCAGTAGGAATGGGAGTTTGCAAATGGTTTCGCGCATGCGGAATTCAACTTTTCCATCTATATGAACAGGCTGTAGATTTATCTTTGTTTTAAGTGAAGATGTAGTTGTCTAATGAATTGAAAAGTATTATCCCTTGAATCACTTGTAAAACTTACTATTTATCTGCAATAATAAATGATAATGCTTTATCCAAGCAAGGGCCTAAATCATCTCAAGAAACCGTCAATCAAAAAATAAATTATATCTCCAAAGAATTTCTTCAATTTTTGCAAGTCCTAGAAGTTTGTGATGGTTTGTTTTGATTATGTAAATAAATTACATGAATTAAGAAAGTAAATTGTAATTTTCCATGACAGATTCTATTTACTTATTTTTTCATATTTATTTCTCATTATCCAGGCCAGTTTTGAATTGGCTCTAATGTAAATAGCTTTTTATTTCTTTGAAATATTCTCAAAATAACTATTTTCCCCATTTTCTATATCCACTCTCTCCCCCCCCCTCTTCCTCTAGCTCTCTCTCTCCCCAACTCCCCTCTCTTCAAAATTTTATCAAGGAATTAGAAGAACACTTATTACTAATATTTTTTGAACACAGTAATTTTTTTTTTTGTTTATGTATATTTCTTTTAATTACAAATTAAACTCGTTGATGCACTTACATGAACAAGAATGTACATGTTTAAGATAACATGACGAGTCTTAACCCTCATCCGTAACTGGCAATACAAATATATACGAGTCTGGGTCGTCTAATATGCCCAAAGAGTTAAAGTCAACTTTCTAAAAACAAAAGCTTTTAACGTTGTCAGTATCACCCCCCCCCCTCCTCTTTATCCAATTGATGTGATTGTTTCCGTAATGTATTATAACATTATTTTATCTTTTATTTACATACTGAATTATCATAAATTTTATTCATCTTGCAGGCTAAAAGTGGCTTTGTATGGCTTGGATGGTATAGAAAAAGCTCCATTTATTGATGAGAAGACTGCGTCCAGGAAGATAAACCCCTTATGCAGTTTTCCAGTTGTCCGTAGTACAGAAACCATTACTATTTCTCATGTTGAAGATACCACAGTTTATATACAACGTGTTGCAGATATTGATAAGTTAGCCGAGTTACTTGAAGAAACATATGATTTTTATAATGATAGTATTATTGAAGAAATAGATTGGTCTGTTGGTGATCTGTGTTGTGCTAAATCTCTTCTTGATGAGAACTGGTATCGTGCTGTAATTATTTCTACAACAAATGAATACACAGTGAATTATTTAGACTATGGAAACAGTGAAGCTTTGCCTAAAGAAAATTTGAGAAAGTTGGACAAAAAGTTTTATTTCCCGCAATTAGCATTGGGTGTTTCATTGGCTGTCGAATGGAATTCACCCCAGCCTCCTTTGATGGATCTTACAGCCGGAGAAGAATTTGTTTCAAAATTTATAAATGATCACGGTAAATGGTTGGTAGATCTCACTTTCTCTTCAGGTAAAAGCCTTAACGATTTGTTAGTGGAAAAAAATATCGCTCAAGAAAAACCCGATGACCCATTTAAGGAAATTAACTCTGCCATTGGCTATGACCTCACTGCAGGAAGTAAAATACCAATTCTTGTTTCCCATGCAGATTCTCCTTCCATGTTTTGGGTACACAAGCAGAGTCATATAAATAAGGTCGATGAATTACAGGAAAAGCTCCAAGCTGTAATAGAAGGTGCTCCAGACGCATTGGAATCAGACATTGTATTCGCGGCTCAGTATTCCGCAGATGGTGTATGGTACAGAGCAACTAAAGTTAATGAGGATACTTTGCGCTTTATTGATTATGGAAACACTGATGTCTTAGTTTCGCCCAAGAAACTTCCGGACGAAATGGTTAAACCTCTGTCTGGCTACGCTATATCAATGTATTTGTGCGTTAAGCCTGTGAATGGAGATTGGACTGATGAAGCTATCAAGGAATTTGAAATTTTTATTGAACAACAAAATATTGTTGCTGAAATTATCAATGTCAATTACAAAGTAATAGTTGATTTACGCGAAGGTGATCAACTTCTTTCAAAAATTCTTATTGATTCTGGACATGCTGTATACTGCGACTTTGTATCCAATGCTGTCAAAAATTATTCTAAACTGCAAACACCAGATTCATTTACACATAGAATATTTGGAGACTCCCCTTCTGAATCTCAAAATATTTTGGAAGCTCAGAAGATAGAAAATATCCCTGGATCTAATGTAAATAAAGCTGCTAAGATAGAAACTATCCCTGAATCTAATGTAAATCAAGTAGCTCCAGTTAAAGTTTACGTCACTCATTCAAATTCTGTTAATGACTTTTACATTCAAGAAGATTCAAAAACTGATATGATTGATTCCGTACAGAACAGTTTGTTCGAGATAGGAGAGTTTGAACAAGCTTCCGAAGTTAAAGTTGGACAGTTATATTGTATAAAATATGAAGATGAGCAGTGGTACAGAGCAAGATTATTGTCTACTGAACCAGAAATAAATGTCCTACTTATAGATTATGGAAATAATTTTGTGCCAAGTGATTTACGAGTGTTACCTGAAAAATTGATTTCTGAAAAGCCTCTTGCTACTCATTGTAGTCTAGGTGTGGAAGAATCATCTGAAACAAATTCACAATTCAAAGAACTTATCAATGGAGGACTAACTCCAATCAACATGACTGTTCTTTCTCCTGGCTCTCCAACAACTGTACGATTATCAGATGATGAGGGAACTAATGTTCTTGACATCCTCGGTATTTTGTCCACAAATGTTACCATTCCAAAGGAAAATCAATGTGCATCCAAGCAAAAGATATTCATCACTCACGTTTATGGTCCCGATTGTTTTTATGCTCAAACAGAACAACAATTATCAAAGTCAGAAGAACTCTCTGTGCAAATGTCAAATGCTGAAAATTTCAAGAGACTCGAAAGGATGTTGGTAGGCGATGTGATAGCTGTATTGTTTCCTGATGACTCTTGTTGGTACAGAGGTGAAGTTTTGACATTTGCTCCTGATGTAATCGTCCGGTTCATTGATTATGGGAACACTTCAGTTGTCACGGAGTACAGAGAGCTACCTTCTGAATTAAAAGAAATCGAATGTCTTACCATGAAATGTTCTCTTCAACTGCCCGAAGATTTGTTGTACTGGCCTGAAGCATGCGCAGAACTATTTGCCATTACTTGTGCCATGAATCCTGAAAAATTGCAGATGGAAGTAATTTCACAGTCCTCAGATTTTAATGTTGTCAAGCTATACCTTAATGACATACCCCTCACGAAAAGTTTGATTGATGAGATTGATGCCACTGTACAAGAAGAAAGTATTACAAATATTTCTGAAGCACCAAGTTCGACTAATTTAGAATCGAAGAAGGCCGGAAGAGGTTACATTACCCACATTAATTCCATTTCTGATTTCTATGTACAAAAAGAAGATTGTGCTGATCTCTTACGACAGATTCAAGATGGCTTGTCTTCTTTAGATGACAATGTAAACAGCAAACCCGATTGTGGAATAGGGAGTTTAATAGCTACAAAATTTGTTGATGGAGAATGGTACAGAGGCCAAATTCTACAAATAGGTGCAGAAATAAGAGTAAGATTTGTAGACTACGGAAACGAATGCAATGTTTCAGAAATTTCAATGCTTCCTAAAGATCTCATTGAAATTCCACCAGTTGCAATGATGTGTTCTTTAGAAATTGAAGGAAAACATTTAAAAGAAAATGCTAAAAAGATATTCAAAAAGCTTTGTGGTGATGCTGAAACATTATTTGATTTCACTATTAAGTCACAAAAAGATGGAGTGAATATTGTGGAAATTATTCTTAATAACAAAAATGTACTATCTGAGTTGATTACAGATAATTCAGTATCGGAAAATCAGGATGAAACGTCAACTAAGGCTAAAAAGACTTCGGTTTCAGAAGATACTGCATCAGAGTTGGTGGGAAAACAAATAAAAGGTTACATTAGTCACATCAAGTCTGCTAATGGATTTTATATTCAGGAACAAAGCACTGCAGAATCTTTGTTGACAGTTCAGGCTAGTTTAAAAGAGACATCTAGTGTTAAAAAATCCCCTTCGACTTGTGAGGTTGGTGACCTCATAGTTGCTAAATATACTGACGGAAATTGGTATAGGGCAGAAGTTATTGAAATATCTCCTGAAATTAAAGTAAGGTTTATAGATTATGGCAATGAATCGGTTGTGTCTGAAATATCAACTCTGACAAGTCAGTTATTAGAAATGCCTGCTGCAGCTCTGAGGTGCTCTTTAGAATTGGGAGACTCAAATATCGACCAACTAAACGAATCCTTTTCTAAACTTCGGGAAAATCCTGATGCTTTATATGACTTTCATATTGTTTCTAATAGCAATGGATTATGCATCGTGAAAGTACTGTTGGATGGAGAAGATATTCTAGAGAAATTAAAAGGTGTTAGGACGTTTCATGAACAAGAAGTCGAAAGAGTTACTGGTAATGAACTTGGCGGAGTCTCTGTAGAAGAACTGGAAAAAGAAATAGACAAATGTATTGATTCTTCTGGTTTGGACGGTAGTAAAAACAAAGAAATTTCTTCTAGTTTAGACGAATCTCCAGTTAAGTTGAGTAAAAATGAAGACATTTCTGAATCAAAAAACAGTTCCTTGGAAACTAATGATATTCGAGAAATTGCTGCTAAATTAGAATCGGTTAATGAAAAGAAAACTTCAATATTTCCTTACAAATTTATACCTTTCATAAATAATATTTCTGATTTTTATGTAATTAACAGTGATATTGATATAAAACCTATTGAAAAAACTCTCCTAGGGGCTGAAGATTTTGAAGACTCAGAGGGAGTGAATGTAGATGACATCATGGCTGGGAAAACCTCTGATGGAACGTGGTTTAGGTGCAAAGTTTTAAATGTATCATCAGACAACTATAATGTTTTTCTCATTGATCATGGCCAAGTAGTCACGGCAAATAAATTAAAGGAGTTGCCTACAAACCTTATTCTTATTGAGCCAAGGGCTCTCCATTGCAGTCTATATTGCCCAGAAGGCATCTCATATTGGCCCGAAGATTTATTAAATATATTCATTACAGTTTGTCAAGATGTAATCAGATATGAAGTTATAGATGATAGTGTATCACCTACTGTAGTAAAACTAATTTCTTCTCAAGGAGATGTTTCAACAATGTTGGCTGCCTATTGTGATAAGAATGACTGTGCGAATTTAAAAAGTCCTACAGAAAATGAAGGTTCTAATTTGAACAATCTTAAGGATGATCTACTACTACAAAAAGTTGAAACAGTTAAAGAAGACACAAATGCAACAGAAGAGAAGAAATTACCAAGGAAGTCGTTACCGTCAAAACCTGTCAAAACGCTTGCTGAAATCAAAGCTAATGCAAAGCCTCGAATAGTGACTCGATCGCAAGGCGCATCGCCAGTAGATAGGAAACTGATGAAGAGCGAAACTCGTTCCCCTTCTGAGCCACGCCTGCAGGAGATCCATGCTCCTGAACACCTCCAGCAGCCACTTTTTGTCCGAACAACCAGTTTTGATGACAGACCCGTTCCTGGTTGCCTCTCCAATCCCTCATCTCCTACAGATGCACCTTCTTCTCAAGATAACAAGGATAAAGAAGTTGCCTCAACTCCTCACTCGTCCACTGTACATAGCTCACCCCGACATTCGATCGTAGAGAAGATAGTTCCTGGATCAATTTCAGGTATAGTTGCAGATAGAACTGACGAGGATAAAGATTGAAATGTATTTAAAAACATGTTATATTTATTATTTTTATTTTAATTTAAATATATATTTTTATTGACACACTGTTTTGAAGTATGACTTCGTAATTTTTATTTTGTGATTTTATATATGTTCTTCTCTCATAAGCAAAGAGGAGTGTGCTTCAAAAGACACTGTTTTTATTACATAATTTTTTATGTGTACTCATATGTTTAATATATGAGTTTATTTTCTTCATAATGAAAGTAGGTCTTATTTAGTATATTTTTTCATAAGGGTGTATATTTATATTAATTGATTTATATCAAAAGAGAAAGAAATTTTTTGTAAGTTGTATAATGTGCTGTTATTTTTCTTGCTCCTCATTAATTCTTGTTTCTTCTATTATTCGTTATGTACATTATCAAGTTCTGTTATAGATATTTATGTACATAGCTTCAAATAAATTTGATTGTTTAATTTTTGTAATACATTTTATTTAACTTTCCTATTCCATCTTAGTTTAAAAACCAAGAGAATGCCGGCGGAATAGTACCCACCCCTAAACAAACGCTCACTGTTTCCCTTACACTGGAAAGACTATAGTCTAGTCCTATAAACGGCTCTTCTAAAGGATAGTCAATTGTGTGCCGTTTATTATTTTCCATGTTTTTATAATTCAATGGTTTTTCTATTTAAGTATTGATTCATTAGCATATTTAATTTTCTAATTTGTTATTGGTCTTACGTGTTTTTAAACTAAATTATTTTACTTTGATTATTTCTTGCTAATTTTTTGTTTGTGTTAAATTTTTAATCCTTTAAAATATCAGAAAAGGAAGGTGAAGAATTACTGTGATCTGTATAAGAAGTAACTTTCAAATCATGTTTAATGGGTGAAACGTTTTCTTGATTGTTTTTTAACAGAGAAAGATTATGTCAGTCCATTGATTCCTGTCAATTGTGCACAAAAATGGATTTGTGATGCCTTACAAAGACAAAAAGTGAGAAAGAAAGTCCTGAAGCTCATGTAAAAAGAAGTCCAAAACGGTAGTTAATAGTTTTGATGAAAAGCTATCCAAAACCAATGTTTGTTAAAGAAACTTATTACCGTTTTTGCTTGAACCAATTAGTTCATCATATATTGAATAAAAATGATGTATTAAATTCTTTAAAAAATATGTTAATTCCATACTTAATTGTCACTAAGTATAACACTAAAACTATCCTCTAAGCCCTTCCGTGCGATAGGTATTGTTCTATCAATTTATTAGACAGAATCTGTTTATCTAGGCGCACGGTAGTGCGCCAGGCAAAGTTCCGGCCTAAGCATACTGTGTGTATATTACAGGCGGTCTTAGAGCCGATTTTTACCCTCTCATAACTTTCAACCAGGTAAAGATAAAGTTATGAAATTTTACACAGGTATTATACTACTAGATGTGAGAAAAACTGAAAATTTTCATAATTCTACATCGAATAGTTTCTGAGTTATAAGCGATCGAAAATCGGGATTTATAGGACTCACTCACTCACTCATCAAAATTATTATTAGCATTGAACACCTAGGTCTTTAGTTAAGAGAGCAATCAATTTGTCCTCTAGAGTAATGTCATCTGGAAGAGCTTCTAACTTTTCTAATCTAGTGATTAGATGTATGTAGGTTGATTATTGGTATCAAATATCAAGCAGTAAGGAGAACCTTATGCAGAATCCTAAGACCCTGGTTTTATATGAAGTACAAAAGCCAGTAGGTATGCGTCAACTAAATTCTATTTAATACTTAGAATAAAGTAATGAGATCCCCAAAAAAACATAAATGTGAAATAGAGGCCAAGTTCCTGCTCCCACAAAGAAACACTCCCTTCCTCAAAAATATCCCCTCCTAAAACCCCCCAAAAACGCCTTACCATTCTAAACTCCAAAAAAGTAGTATGAGTTGGTGTATTAATTCAACCAAAAATATTTGCCAATACAAGAGATGATACAAGAAAGAAATGTCCAAGTTCATTACTTAGAAGACTTCATAGTTAATTACTAAGAACAGTAAAGACACTTCAACTGACCTTTAAAAACAACAATAAAAATACTTATATCCAGTTACTAAAATATCACTTTCCTCAGCCAGGTATATTCTTAAACTTGGCAATGTTTTTTTTGTGCCGACATTATCTTTAGAGAGAAAAACTAAACATTGCCAAGTTTAAGAATATATCTGGTTGAGGAAAGTGATATTTTAGTAACTGGATGTAAGTATTTTTGTTGTTTTTAAAGGTCAGTTGAAGTGTCTTTACTGTTCTTAGTAAGTAACTATGAAGTCTTCTAAGTAATGAACTTGGGCATTTCTCTCTTGTATTGGCAAATATTTTTGGTTGAATTAATACACATTACGATAATACGATTTCCATCTCTGCTCTACTGCCTTTGTAAAATTTATTAATTTTTCACGCAAGATGTCTGCATCTGTTTGCGGTGATCTAAATGCCAAGGGAAGAGCTTTTCAATTTCTGGACAGCCGCGTCTCTTGACAAATGTTTAAATTTCAACTATAAGTTGAATACAAATAAAAATGTCACCGCATCCGATGAACCCGGAACATTTAAAAATTTCTCCTGATCAGTTACGCACCAGGGCCGCCACATGGGGGGGGGGGGGACAACCGGGTACAGTTGTCCCGGGCCCGGGCCGATCCTCGCTAATTGGAGAAAAAGTACCGAAACTGACCTTTGCAGCACCGATTGTCGGCTTTTATTCTCATTTTGCTCAAAACTCAAGATGAAAATAATTTTAAAATGCCCAAAGTCCTATAAAAAAGTACTAGAATTTTCATTATGGCTCTGAGAAGTGGGGGCCCGTGATCTGTTCCCGGGCCCGGCTCTGAGATGTGGCGGCCCTGTTATGCGCACTTACGCACCTGATTCTTTCTGGATAACTAGAAAACGACTCTTGAAATCACATTTTAGTGTCCGCTGGCGTTCGCGCATGCGCGGTGGCCATGTACGAAAAAGAAGACTGTATGTTATACAGTACATTACATAGGTTTGTCGGGTGGACCTAAAGCATTTTTATGTTCCTGAATTTGAGCAGAAGGCTCTAAACGGAATTTATCTAGATAAATATAGACATAATATTTTTTTTTTCTCTTCCCACGACTCCATGAGAAAATTCCTCCCTTCACCATGTATGTCGGCGCTAATGGCCCAGACACGTCGGTGCGCCGTAAAAAAATAATAAAAAAAATAAAAAGTAAGATTATAGTAGTCTTTAAAAAAAAAATACGATTTAAAGGAATATATTTGTACAGTTTTGTTCTAATAAACGAATCTTACATATTTCGCTTCATGACATTTTATTAAACTGAAACATTTTACTTCCGAAAATTCTCTGAGACCTTTTAGGATTATAGTAAAGTCTTATAGCCAAAAGTTAAATCTTTATTCATTTCAAGTTACGACCTGAAGTTGGTTTTATTACAAAAATGGAAAGGGCGAAATGAACGTTTAGGTCATTTGATTTAAACTTGATTTTGTCTGAGCCGTGAAATACCCTAATTAAACTATATAAAGTTATTCTGTCATTTTGACTTGACTTCTCCATTTAGACCGAATTAGCTTCTGACAGACTTTTACTGCCCTGCCCCCAAGTTTTATAGTGATTATCAAGAGAGGAGCGCTCTTTTATGCTATAGATAAATCTTTTCCAGTGAAAATTATTTTACTCATTCATTTTCTTGTTTGATGACAATAATAAACTATCAATTTCTTGAAACACATAACTCGAAATTGCTCTTACTATTTTCTTTTAAGTGCACATTCGTATATAAATGTGAAAGCGCATTTCAATTTAGTTTTTCAGTTAATGAACAAATAAAGGCTTTATTTGTAGGGAATACAATATTAATAAACTATTTTACTCAAGAGTGTTGCGAATACATTTAATTCATTTAGTTTTCACTCCTAAGTAGAAATAGGAGAAGACGTGATTTTCCTCTTAGCCTAAAAATATCGTGTTGTAAGTCTGTTGCTCTTCTCGATGCTTCAGCTTTGTCCTTGGTGAGACATAAAGTGGACCGCAAATCTCCAGTGAATGTTCGGGGTGGGATCGCCAGCCAACAAGTTCTAAAAAAAAATCATATAAATGTAAATACATGTAAGGCTAAAGACACACACAGCGGCTTCGGCCGAAACCGCTGTGTGTGTCTTTAGCCTAACGCATGCAAGGTTCTAATAAGTGTAAAATTGGTCTTTAAATTGTGGACTATGAAATAAGTTTGAACCAGGTAGTAGAAATAAAACGTTTCATAACCAAAATGTCACAAACAATCGGTTGTGCCGTATGGTCAAGGATTTTTTTTTTTTATTAATTTGTTTATTTGAAATCTGTACAATTCATTATAAGCACAATAATCAAGTTAGTTGATACAGATATATGCTATGTATAAATTGAACAAAACGGTAAAAGTAAAATACAAAAAAATAAACCATACAAAATTGGTCAAGGATTAGATACCTCTACCGTATCTGCCCCTCTGGGCCCTTGTGGCCTGTTACAGGACTGATTTTCTTTATCTGTATTGTAGTAGTAAAAAATAAAATGGGAGAAAATTAAAAGAGTTATCACCAATAAAACACAAGTTGTGCTGAGTCATCCGAAAAGAATTGTAGGTCTTCTGTTTATGTTCTACCAAATCATGGGAAATTGTGCAAACTTTTGCAACCATATTTTGTATTTCAACTTCTCAATAAATAGAGATTTTTATTGGATAGAAAAAAAAAATTTTTTTTGTAGCGAACCACATTTCCAGTGAGTGAGTGAGTGAAAGAACATACATATATTGCTTTGTAATTAATTAGAGTACACTGTTACGGTTAAATGGATTAAGCTTGTTGTAATACATTCCTTTGAGTACAAGAAGTTTGTGTGTTCATCCATTACTAAATTAGAATATCTCTGGGAGAGGAAGACCCTTTATACAGATGATCTCCAAGTCGCTAAATGAAAAATCAAGTTTTGACATTATTTGCCGGTAGATTCGGTGATAAAATATTCCACGTTTTATTAATTAAAGGGCTTTGTTTGGAAATAATAAGTTTTATTCGGTGCTAATGGCCCAGATGTCGATGCGCCGATGGCTCTTCCATTGAGATGCATGTGTTTGTTTTTACTTCCGACGGTCGGTGGCTATCGGATCGGATCGGGACCAATGTAGGTGCCCCCTTCATAAATACACACCCAGAAAATATTACATTATTAGAAATATATATAATTGTTCCTTCATACAGACTTACGTGACATCGTTGTTGGTGCTGGTGGTGAAGGCGCAATTTTGAATCCACCCTCTGCTTGTATTTTCTTTTTCCTGTTTTCTAGAAAATCAGACTCAAGTCCCAATTTCATTCCTTCCTCTCGATAAATCTAAAACAAAAACGTTTTTCAGACAAATTCTGATTAATTTAACTTATTATCAAATGAAGACAAAATTATAGGTGTGCTTGCGAAAATCAACTTATGGTACGGCTGCCAACAAATGTCAACGTAAGAGGGCTCATATATATATATATATATATATATATATATATATATATATATATATATATATATATATATACACTGTTGTAAAATACCCGGGTATTTATTCTTAAGGGTAAATACCCAATTTCATAAATACCCGGGTATTTAAGGTATTTAACTAAACCGTGACTTAGTAATCGATTATTGTAAAATGTCATGGATCTTGCCAGTTTAGAGCTATTGCAACACCGAGAAACTATTAAAACAATAATAAATTATAAAATAGGATCACTGAGAGGTTAATAAATAATAAATTATTACCTGAAAATTTGCCATGGACCTTCCGACTACTAATAAAACAAGTTGTTTGCCTAAATTTGATACTACTGTACTGCATTCACAAAAATGTAGCCTCAGCTAAAACTTTGGACTAGGATTATCTCAATTTCTCAAAACACAAATTAAATTAAATTACCTACTCATTTATCAAAGCACATGTACCATTCAAGCCTCTCCACCATAACATGGGACTTATTTTATTATTTTCTTTGTCATTGTCTTCAAGACCTTCCCAAACAAAGGATCTTTGCCATAATCCCTCTTGGTCCCTGTAGTCAGCTATGTTTTTCTGAAGATCAACTGATTTCAATCCCATGCTTCTGCCTAACTCACACACAAAACAAATGGAAGAGTTCAACAAGTCTGCAGCAAGATGTGCGTTTCCAACAACAAACTGAATGCGTTTCTCTTATTTAGTTAACACAAGTTTTTCCTCCGTTTTTTGAAGAGAAGATTCTGTTTTTTTTTGTTGAAAAGTTTTCAGTAATTCTTAAATCTCTTATGAACTGTGTGGATCAAAGGGACATTTAACTGAATGGCAGTGATAAGTTCAACAATTGGATCAAGGATGTTAACTAGTTTCCCAACTCAGACTCAAAACATTTCTGGTGAGATTTCCGCTTACTGTAATGTTGTTACTACTGTATGAGCATAATTTTTTTAACTTAACTTGAATTGGTTTTGAACTACTATAATAAGCATTAAAAATGTTTTTGGCCCTATTTTTAAATTTAAATAAGTCCTTAATAATTGAATAGGCTTCATTAAAACATTTTTAAAATTAATTAACCGCCCCACTGTAAACGTAATCATGAAAATTCATAGATATACATTAAGTTGTAAATATTCATAAATACCCGGACCGACTTTTAACTTTCTTTAAAATATTACTAGGTAAGTTTTAATGTTCATTAGGTTTTTATGATCAAATGGGTAAGTTTCAGTCCTTGTTTGCGCCAAAAAATATTCAAAGAAGTTGTATCAAGCTCAAAAACTGAAAATACCCACTTTTTGGGTATTTACCTTCCCTGTGGGTAAATACCCGGGTAAATACCCAATTTATATTTACCTACCCGCTGGGTATTTACCCTCCCCACATCACTGTATATATATATATATATATATATATATATATATATATATATATATATACATATACATATATACATATACATGTATACATACATATACATATACATACATACATTGCGGAACTAATGTCATTTAAGTAAGGGATTTTTCACAAAATGTAACGACAAATTATTGATTGTTTCTTTCCATATGTTGTTAGGGATAAGAACGTTGTGGAAACATGCTTGGATGACGCAGCTCCTGCGCCTCGGACTTTTTTAGGTGTTGATTAATTTTACAGAACTGAGTATTTACTTCTGTACAGGCATTTCGAATACGTAACGAATGTTTATATTTCCTGTTTGTACTCAGATTACATTAACGTTCGTCCGATTGTTTGCAAACCCTCTTGTTAGGGTTGTGTAAATGCTCTAACATGAATACAGCTAATATTAAAATCATACAGTTTCACAATTGATCCTCTTACCGCCATTAATTAATTAAATGCGATCATTATGGCGGACAATGGCCAACATTCAACTCGCTAATTGCCCTCTTTATCCCAGTTAAGTCCATAACGTTTTGCTGGATTTAAAGGGAATATCATAATAAAAAAAATCGGGTGATCTGATAAAATACTCCTCATTTTTTAATTGCAAAAAGATAGTAATTAATAAATAGTGCTCGCTAGACCATAAAGTTGATAAATAATTAAAATTAAAAGTAAAGAATGGGATTAACGTGAATAAAACGGAAATAGAACAAAATTAATTTTTTGTTTTAACTTTATACACTTTTTTCCTGGCGAATCCGCGATTTTTTCATTCCATGCCAAAGTTTTTAAGGAAAGTAATAAGCTTTAGAACGGCCACCATTTACTGACTCCGATGAATTAACCCCCCCCCCCCTCATTTTCGATAAATTTAACATAATATATGAAAAATACAATAATGCACTGCTAGTCATCCGAAAATAATTGTTGGTTTTCTCTGATTTTCATCGATGAAATCGAGAAAAATAGCCAAGAAATTGGAAATTTTGTTTTTTATCATGAAAATAAATAAAGGTTTTGTTGGTTAGGAAAGAGAAGACTTTGGCACATAACAAAATGTTTTTTTAGGGAACCAAATATCTAGTGATCTTTTATAAATATTGAGGGCCATTAAATTTAGGAAAGAACATACATTTATTGCGTTCTAATTAATAAGAGAACATTTAGTAGTATTTAGGTGTATAGGAGTATATAGGAGGTATTGCTATGACCCGAGAGCTGAATTACACAATACTCTTTATAGGAAAAAAGCTTTCTCCTTTAAATCCTTATACAATATTCTAAAGCTCTAGAAAGCGGCTGCTTCTACCTCTGAGTTGAGCAATTTTCTAAAAATGAGATTATTGCCTGCTTAATTTCCCTTCGGAATTTCCTGATTGTTCTTTGGAAAATTGATTCCTCTATTTTTCCTCTTTGTTTAGAGGCACCTTTGTTTCTTTAAGGTTTTCTTCTGATACTTTATCCTTAAATCTAATTTAAATTCCTCTTATTATAAATAGCGGTAGATTGGCTACAGAAGCTTTTATTAGCAGTCGGTTATTGGTTTAGGTTTAGATTTTTTTTTTTACCTCTTCTAATTTTGTTGTATGACATTTCGAAGGATATTTTGTGAGCAGCTATACAAGCCAATGAGAACCAAATCCTTAGCAATCAAGGATGTATAAGTGAAGATAATAAAAAAATAAAGCTTTCTCACATTTTCCTCAGTTTTATGATCGAGGAATTCCCACTTCTTTTTCCAGAGATCTCTCTTTTCCTCTTCAGTGTTGATTAACTCTTCCCTGAAAAATAAAAAATAAAAGTTCGCATTTTTAATTATTTAGTGTGTTTAATTATTTGGTGTTCCAAAGGCATGTAGCTATTGAGGTTTCACATTGGAAAGAATTTTTCAAAAGTTCTTGATAACTTCACCGATCCTACCTACTATATATATATATATATATATATATATATATATATATATATATATACATATACATATATATACACACGCACACACACACACACACACACATACATATCTACTTACATATGTGTCACAAATTTCGTTTTTTCGCTACGAAAGTATTTTTATGGCGAAAATTTAAAATTCATTTTTACTTTAAAATGTAATTTCAATTAATGCCATGACTGTCACATATGTATCCTTATATATATATATATATATATATATATATATATATATATATATATATATATCAGTCCCGTAACAGGCCACGAGGGCCCTGAGGGGCAAATGCTGTTGAGGAATCTGATTCTTGACCATACGGCACACTAGGGAGATAGTGTGGTCAGTACTATGCTCCGGCTGCCGGATTTTACCCTTTGCTGCTTTCACTACTTGGGTCATTAGCACCATGGTATACATTAATCATTTAATTAAAGGCAGGGCTGGCCTAGGGACGGTCAGGGGGGCCGAATTCAACCCATGAACGAAGACACTAGAAGAAAAAATCTTTAGTGCTTGCTCGGGATTTGAACTCAGGTCCTCCAGCATATGAGTCCAGTGCTCTACCACTGAGCTAACCTCGCCCCCCACATTCAGATATATCATGGTGATAATTCAAGTTTGTCTTTAGATTTAAACATTTTCCAAGTAATAGTACTTTAACTTTAATCTCTTCAATGAACTAGTGATTAAACTTAATTATAAACTAAGTTAGGACTTACTAGAAAATAAATCAGTAACTTTACTAAAATAGAATACTTTGACGAAAATAAGATTCGAATACTTACAATTGTTGATCGTTGAGGAAAGGTTTTTTCCTGTTGTTTCCTTCGCCATGATCGGCCATTTAGATGGTACCTTGGTTACGAATAACCAACGACATCGATTTTCCTTCCCATTTACTCATAAGGTGATTCTTCTGCCTAAACCTCTTTGTAGTAGAGATTCTGTATTGCGGGATGATATATGGTTCGTAAGGGCCATAGGCTCTAAAATAAATAGCAAGTCATAAGCGTTAACGGTACTGGCACAGTGACATGCTAAAAACAAAATAACGCTTAGAACGGCGTACCTTATTCAAAAATGTGTCCCCTCCCCTCAACCAGAAGAGTCTGTAAGTGCTAATATGCTCATGAACGCCGATAGTAAACTTTTATAAAATACTTTTTTAGCGTGTTTTCTCCCTCCTTCCATAGGACGAAAACTTGCTTATAAGGTTGTCACGCTTCAGGACACCTAGATCACGAAAACGATGGTTCATATTCATATATATCTAGCTAGATCAATAACGGACCGATTTTAATGAAATTAACCAGAAGACCACCGGAACATGATTTTTAGGCAAAATTCGCAAAAAAAAAAAAAAAAAAAAAAAAATCCTAACGCTTAGGTTTTTGTGTTTCTTCCGGGTACACATTTTATAAATAATAGTAAGTGGGGACCATTGAAACCATTTCAAAGACCATATCAATCACCGTTATCGACGAAAAAGGAAAACCGTAGATTTATCTTGTTTCTTGGGGGGATATATCTTGGCACGGGTTGGAAAATGGTAGAATGGTGAAATATCTATTCAAAAGCTTATTAAATTACCTACAAATACGGTTCTTATGTGACTTTCCCATTCGGGTACAACTGTGCTTCAAAGGTGTAATTTCCGCTTAGGATACTGTCAGTTTTCGTGTGTATTTTCGAAGTGTGTACTGTCCTGTGAGAGTGATTCGTGTAAATCATTTGATGTGTCAATATTTTCTCTTTCTCTGCAGTCTTTAAGTAGGTGTTTAATTATTAGTTTAACGCTACACAGTCTACAGTTTGGTTTGTACTGTTTTGTCATTAAGTATGTACAGGTACGTCCAATTCGTAGTCTAGTAAGTACGACTTCTCGCCTTACATTCCGAATACTGGAAATCCAGGCTTCTATCATCGGCTTCATCTCCCGTAACTTGTGCCTCGTGTGTACCTCCAATCAGTTTACCACTTGTTGATTATGTGCTGTTTTATATACGTCTTGTCTAGTCATGTCACAGGGTCTTCATTTGCTTGTCTCGTTGCTAATTTTGCTTCCTTGTCTGTTTCAGAAGTACTTGATATATTGCCATGTCCAGGTATACCTTTGTCATTTGTACCTTAGAAGTTAGTGTCGTAGTTAGTATAATTGTGATAGTGACCTTAGCAGTAGATGCACCAAACAAATAAAAAAAAAAATTAAAAAAAAATGTGATAGTATGTGTGTTTCAATTATAGGATGTATACTGTAAAAGTCTGAGAGGGAATGGAGAAAGCCTAGAGAGTCTGTAAAATGGTTATAATGTTGTGTCTATTAGTATTTGTAAGATATTTAAAATATCCTTAAAATTAAAATCCATTTATCAAGGAAAAAAAAAAATGTTTTTTTTTAACTGATGGCAGTCAGTATATTCCCGTTAGAAACGCTTTAGCTGGAAAAAATAACATCGAAGTTCTCAAATTCCTAGGTATTCTTTTTTTTATCAGTTTTCGTAACACTGCAAGGCTATCATGGAAACGCGCTAAAATAACCCAGATACTATATTAAATGATTTTCTTTCTTTGTTGTTTTAATTACAACGGTATTTATGGTATGAGCGTTGTAGATTCTCTCGCGGGACGATGAAAAACACTAAATTACAATTATTTCCAGAAGTTTATGCTGGTGGAAGAATAGTTCCATGAAAGGTTTTTTACTAGACTATTTCTTTCTGCTCCCATTACACGGCTATAGAAAAGAAATGTGTAATGTATGTAGTGGAAAAATTATTTTATCTAGGGTGAATTCGGGGTAAAAGAGGAAACTAAAATCCTCCTTCCACTAGACTCCCGGCTGCTGACCCTCTCCCTCCCTCCCTCCCATTCACTCTCCACTCTCCCACCCCTTTCTCTCCCCCTTCTCTCTCTCTCCTCTCTTCTCTTATTATAAACTAGCTGTTCCCCGGCGTGCCGTGCTACACCTACTTTCTGCCTATGCCACTCCCCGAATCAAGATCTATCTGTGTACCAAGTTACGTCATAATCGGTCGAACGGTGTGAATTTGTATATATGTATATATGTCAAGTAATTCGTGAAGCAGCCGACAGAGGCCAGCACCGCAGCCTGCGAGTAGATAGCTCTTATCAAAGAAACGCCAGCACTCCTTAGTTAGCCAGAAACTGTTGAAATAAAATTGAAATAAACTGTTTTAAATGATTATATAAGGAGGGGAAATGCAAAACTCGTTCATTCCATTTTTTGAAAAATTGAGATGGCATTAGTTTCTAAAAGATATTTCAATGCTATTTCAACATATGTTGAAATATAACATAAATATTAATTAACAAATATCACTCGGTTCAATATGACCCTTCGTGAAGGCTCAAGTATTGCTATTGGAGCAGATACTCTCTAAATAAGGTTCAATATTTAATAATTAGAAGTAATTTAAAATGGCTTAATTAACAAAAGAAAATTGGTTTATGAATAATAAAGACCAGTTTTAAACAAATATTCGCCGATGGGATTGGAGAATTAATTAACATTAGGGTGTGGGGGTTTTATAAATTGGTAATATGCTTAGATAAGACATTTTAGAGTAAATGATCCCCGTTGCATGTTGTTGTTTTGTAATTCCCATCCCCAGCAAAATACTCCAATTTTCTCTGGCTAAGTGCAGAGGTTGATTAAAGAATGATAACAGGTCGGCTGCTTTAATCTTCTGCTTTAATATGAAGTTCAACGAGACTTGTAGCTAATGAAGCTTCTCCTCCTGGTAACACTTCATTTATCTTACTAGAGATAAGCTGCATCTAGGTAATTAAGAAGATTTCTCACACTTTTTTTTAGTGCTCTCAGTATAAGTTGCAGTCACGAGAGAATTTTTGAAAATAACTTCAAATATTTACCGATAGGAACAGTATTGGCCCATTCGAAGTTGTAGTTTACTCTTGAATGAATGAATGAATGAATGAATATAGCCTTTATTTACAGAATAGTCGTAATAAATGATTTAAATAAATACAATTAGTTACAATACATAATTTTGCTTTTCAATAAATAAATAAAAAAAATATAATACTTCTTTTTTAGGTTTATTTACACATCTGAAGTGACTATTTCTGTAGGGCCTCCCAGGGTTCTGGGGTAATAGTCTGACTTCCCACGGGGACTAGTCCTGTCGGGAAGTGGAGTCCGCTCTGTCTTCCTTTCCCTTCTTCCAAATCTCCTTCCATCTGATCCTGTCCCTAGCGTACCTCATCCACTCGACACCTGCCTTGTTCCTCATTAAATCGGCCCATCTCTTCTGTTGCCTTCCTCTTCCTCTTTTCTGTCCGTATGGGATCCACTCAGTGGCCTGCTTTGCCCACCTGTCATTATCCTGCCGAGCAACATGCCCTGCCCAGGCCCACTTGATCCTTGTTGCATGCTGTAGGACGTCCTTCATTCCTGTCTGTGCCCTCATATGTGTACTTGCTATTTTCTCCCTCCTTAGTACGTTGAGAATGCACCTTTCTGTCGATCGCTGCCATATTTGTAATTTACCCTCCTGAGCCTTAGTAAGAGACCATGTTTGGCACCCATAGCATATGACCGGCAAAACACACTGTTCAAAGGCAAGCCTCTTCCACTCCATGCTGAAATTCCCCTTCATAATAAATTTAAGCTCCCAGAACTTCTTCCAAGCATTAGATGTCCTCCTCCGGATCTCTTTTGCTGTACCATTTTGAAAGGAAACGGGTTGTCCCAGGTATACATACTCATCCGTATAATCTAAAATGTTTCCCTCTAGGGCTATCTCTATTTTTTCCCGATTAGTCATAATTTTTGTTTTTGAGTAGTTCAGCCTTAACCCCACTTTCTTGCATTCGTCCAAAAGTTCACCTAACAGACTTTTTAAATCTTATAGGTTCTCTGCCAGGAGGACAATGTCTTCAGCAAACTTGAGGTTACTTAGCCTTTTCCCATTTATAGTTATACCCAAGTTTTCCAGTTTGGGGCATCTCCTACTGACCATTTCTAAAAGATTTATGAAAAGAGGAGGTGATGCATTATCTCCTTGGCGAACACCTTTTTCCACAGGGAAAGTAGGCCCGATAAGGTCTGTTGCTATGAAGGCTTCATTTCCTTGGTAGAGATCCCTCAGTACCCCAATGTATGCCGCTTCTACCCCTGCGTCTTCCAGGGCTTCGAATATGCTTGAATGCTTTACCGAGTCGAAGGCTTTCTTAAAATCGATGAAGCAGAGATACAAAGGTAGCTTATACTCCTTCGACTTCTCGATTATTTGATTGAGGGCTTGAAGATGGTCGACCACAGAGTACCACTTCCGGAAACCAGCCTGTTCAGAAGTTAGACTTCTTTCCAATGTTGGAGTAATTCTGTCCTTTACTATTTTGGTAAAAAGCTTTGAGACAACGGAACAGAAAGTTTACTCTTAAATAGAATTAAATTAATAATTTAATCAGCTGTTCATTACAACAATAAAAGATTAAAACTATTATTTTTTATTTTCAGCTCCTGCGTGACGGACTTTTCTAAGATATAAAAATTAGGTTTCCGCTTGAAAATGAAGAAAAATCGAGTCCTAAGAAGGGTTTGACACTATTAAGAAGAAATTAAAATCGATGAAAGGTTTAGAATTGAATTAAAATCACGAATAATATAACCAGAAATAGCAGTCGACGCACCATAATAAAAGGGGAAAAAAATATAACCAGAATATTAGTACAGAAGTTATACTTATGTTCAACATCCATAACTATCGTGGGCGTTCATAGGAAATAATTTTTTGGGGGGGACATGGAATACAAACAATCCAGAACTTGGAATAGCCAACTAAACCGCTATTACACAGAAAAAATATATTTTATTTTTTTGTCAAAGTAAATTCTATTTTGAATAAATCACATAATTAAGAATCACGTAGAATATGTAGATTTACTATATTAAAATGATAATATTCAACAATATAAAAAAAAAAAAAAGAATGATAAGCGTTGAATTTAATTTAGTAGCAAAATTCAGATGTCACCTGTCTGGCAACACTGCCTACCATGAACGCCCGTGAGAACGAAACCGCGAAAGGGTCACTGCAAAAGGTATATTGTGAATATAAATGTTTTAGTTTCTATTCGAGAAAAACGGAAAACAAGACACTAGAAACCTAGGCAAACAAGGGTTTCACAAGAAATGCGAATTGTTGGTCCTACTTTTTGTATAGCATAGTTTTTTTCACTTATAACAAATTTTGTAAAGTCTTCCTCAAGGCCTTTCTTTATTTCTGTTTGGAGTGAAAAGAAGTTGGTGCGGCCTCAACAGTTTCCCCTTCTTTCGCGATTGAGTATCCAAAAGGGACCCTGGTTGTTCCATTTTTGGAATTGGGAACATTACAGTTTTTTAAACGAGTCATTATCGGTTTTTATAGTGTTTCATTTCAAGTTTTGTTCATTAAACGGTTTTCAAAATGGCTGAACAGAAGGGTAGATGTCCCTGCCACATGTTCGCGCATGCGCTATTGAACTAAAAAGTCTGTAAGGCACAACATGTCGCAATTTTTAGATGGGTTATATCTGGAGCCGTAATTTGAACTTTCGATAAGTAATTTTCAATTATTGCTTATAACAGATAGTGAGAAATTTATATTTAATGGAAGGAATAATAAAAAAAACTTGATAAAGAACTCTTGAAAATATTTACCTAAGGGACAGGATATAATAATCGATAGGTCGATCTATACTTGAAGTGGGAAATTTCAATTCGCATTTGGATTTCTGTCGATTTGTTTTTATTGTTTTAAATAGTATTAATATGTGCCTAAAATTGAGTGTTACTGCAAAGAAATATTGGCTCTCGACTACAGCTATCAGAATTTAAGGTAATTTATTTCCTTTTTCATTTTATCTATATACTTTTGATTGACCAATTTCTTTTATAGCAGTTTTCATTTTTTTTAATCTTATTTTTGTAGTTGGGTAATTAAACAATGATTAGCCCTTCACAAAGGAATGCAACCTGTTATAGTTGCACTCATGAAAGGAATTAAAAAAAAAAAATTCTTCAAGTCAATCCTATGTACTATATACCGAAACCGGTTAAAATGTTTGTACATTATATGTATGTCTATATATATATATACATATATATATATATATATTTATATATTTATTTATTTATTTATATATATATGTATTATTTACTTATTTTATGTGCTTTACAAGCCTGCAGAGAAATGTCTTCTAAGAATGAAGAATGTATTGTAAATTGTCTTATTTGAATACAGATTCATTTGTTTCTATTCCTGGTATAAAAATGTAGATTTATTCACCTGACTTTAAGACCTTATATGAAATCATTAATCCAGTACTAAATATGTTATGATACTGTCTTTGTACTGGATATCTTCAGTGAGAAGTTCAGACATGTTGTACACTTATTATTTATTCTCACTTGATGGCAAAACCCCCTACAATCCACAAAGGACCAGGCTGCAACCATCCGCGCATAGCCACATTTCTTGAGACACTTTACCAATAGATAGCTACTCGCTTCTAACTAGAGGAGAGGCGATGTGGTTCAATAGTAAGTCGTGGGAATCAAATTAACATAGTATACCTAGTTTATAGCCCGAAATTTGTTGTCTGTAAGTGTTGTCACCCAAGAATGTTCACAGAGTCAGAAAATAAATTTCTTAGTAATCTATTTGTGTCTGTTCTGAAGTGATTTTTCTAGTCTTTCATGACCAGGCAGCCAGGTACAATGTAATGTGTTTGTCTAAAAAATGTATTTTATTTAGTATTTTTGAGAACAAAGGATGAGAAGTGTATTTGTCCTGGAGTGTTTGAAGTGAGCCAGTGTTATAATAATCTCTTGTCCGTCTAAAGTTGGTAAGCACCAATTTACCAAGAAAGTACTTTCTCCAATCCAATAAGTATTCCGTCGAGCTCAGAAGTAAATATACTGCTCCAGTCATTTAGTTTTATATATTTGCTCTCTAACAGGTGCTGCTCCCACACTTTTACCCATGTCAAAATAGAGATGTAATGTAAATATGAAATTCTTAGCTTTCTGAAGTGCTGTTGAGGTGAAAGAATGTTTCAAAATTTCTTTAAATGCTCATCAATCTATGACTCCAGTTAAAATTTATTGCTATTATTGGGGGTTGCTACTGGTCAAAGTTATTAATTTGTTATTTTTACTTCCTTGCAACGTAACTCGGTAGATATCATGCCCAATTAGAAAGAAACATGTTTTGTATAAAAAACAAAAAAAAACAAAAAACAAATCTATATTAGCCTAAATTAATAATTAAGTAATTAATAATTGAGTCAGATGGTCATGACAAATATGTACATAAAATAATTTAACTGACTTTTTTTCATGGAATATTAATCGGTTTCCTCAACGCTTAACTCATCTAAACCACTTCATTCAGGAGAAGGCTCCTCTCATTACAGTCCAGGCAACGAATGCTTGAAAACAGCTATAGGTGGAAATTTTTGCAACACAATTTTTGACTTCGTAACTTTGTTTAGGCTGGATAGGAGGTGAACATATCAAAAGTCCTCACCCGTAGCCTTTGTGCCGGGGGGGAGGGGGGGTTAGAAGGTCCCATTTTTTGGGTTTTCACTTATATCTCGGAAACCCTGCGTCCTAGCTAAATGACTATTCTATAACAAATAAAAGCTGATTAAATTCCCTACCGAAAATCCGAATATCCGAAATATCCGCTCTTGAAAGTCTGTCATTTTGGGAAAAAACACACTTTTTGCTCTTTTTGACCGGATAACTCTTTAACGATAAACCCAAAAAATAAATGCCGTTTATAGGGCTGTAGAGCATTACATTCCCTTCAAGAATATATATATAACTTTACTATTTTATGTATTTTCCCTCAAATGTGAAAACAGTTTTAGTGTTCATCGTGATATCTGGCAACAAATGTCGACCAATGAACCGTTTAATTTCTCTCCATTTCCAGTTAATGTATTGTCCAAAATATACTCCATTATTTTGGGCCACTGATGAGTTATTCACACTCAATTATGTATGATCTTGTCCATTATATTGGCAATGGTTTTTCTATGACCATGTGAGTGTGTATATAACTTTTGAAAGAAAATACATAAAATAGTAAAGTAACATATATTATTGAAGCGAATGGAATGTTCTACAACCCTTTAACCGACATTTATTTTTTGGGTTCATCGTTGAAGAGATATCCGGTCGAAAATAGAAAAATGTCTGTTTTTTCCCAAAATGACAGACTTTCATGAGCGGATATTTGAAAACTAAAGATATCTCCAAAAACTTTATTGAATAGAACTTGTAGGAAATTTAACCAGCTTTTATTTGTTATAGAATAGTCATGTCGCTAGGACGCAGGGTTTCCGAGATATAAGTGAAAACCCGAAAAATGGTACCTTCTAAATCCCCCCCCCCCCCCCCCCCCCGGCACAAAGGCTATGAGCGAGGACTTTGATATGTTCACTTTCTATCCAGCCCAAATACAGTTACGAAGTCAACTATTGTGTTCCAAAAATTTCCATCTATAACTGTTCGTTGACTGTACTGAATAGGAGGTTTGCTGGACTCAGAATATAACGCACATTTCATGAAGTGTTTTATGGACCTTGAAATTTTCCTATAGAACATCTCTTGGGTAGATAAGAAGGTAAGTATGTGTTGACTAGACATACCGTGGAAAACAAGGTACAGCGCATAGGGGAAAGTTGCAAAAAAATATGGCTGGCCCAAGAAAAGTGTTTTATTCAGAAGCCAACAATCTTCAATGTAAAATTCAGGCAATTCTACAATGAATAATAAATAAGGGGGTTAACATATAAATAACATTTTGGCGCTAATAGCAAAATTGTTGATGTGCCGTTAAAAACGAAAAAAAAACATCTAAATAAACCCAAAGTAGTTTTTTATTTAATATTAAATGAAGTGTTTTATTCACACTGCATTTTAAACTGTCTTCAATCCCGTGTGCATAGTACCTGGTGTCCCATGGTTAGTTTAGCCAACACATGCATACCTTCTTATCTACCCAAGAGGCGCACTATAATGAAACGTGTGTTACCAGCTCTTGGACTACTAGAGACAGGTGAAGATCAGTTTTGTGAATAGTGTTTAACATGTTTAGTGTGCTTGATCTGGTTGATGCATTGGCAACACTTCCCTAATCTATAATGGATCTTGTGAATGTTTGGTAAAATCAGGCCATTGTTTCAATCTGCTCTCCACTTTGTGCAACTAATGGTTCTCAACAAATTTAGAGAGTTTTTATATTTCATGACAGCATTTTTTTTATGTGGAATCCATGTCAATCGATTTTAGAATGTCATACTTAAAAATTTTAGTGTAATAGTGAGTGGTATAAGATTTGAATTGAGTGTTAAGTATTGCAATAGGTTGCAATTTTTTCTTTGTGAAGTCCTTAAAATTGCAATTTTTATAAATAAGTCATGATATATATAATTTTAATCGACATTTAATACACTATCTAATGCCTTTTATCACACCTTTCTAGCTCCTTTTGTTTTGGAGTTATGTTTAATTTTATGGTCAAGTGTCCGTCAAAAAATGTGCTTTTTTTTAAAAAAAATTAAAGTTTCATGCCTCGAATACTAATAAAGATAAATTTCTACAAATTTGGATTTTTAATTGTCTTATGGGGTACTAGTAATGAGCAAAATTAAAAAAAAAATAATCAAATAATGGGAGGAAAAAAACTTGGGATCATTTGATATGGAATGACCCATGTACCATTTAAGGAACAACACCCCCCATTCCTCAATAACTCTTCACAGAATTTTTTTAATATTTTTCAGGACTCGAACTAAAGTTAATGAGTCAAGAAATGTAAAAAAAAAGTATATATATTTTTTTAATAAATATTTGTCATCTTTTGTTGGTTATGATATGGTCCATTATAGAGTGATTTTTTTAAGCCACATTGAAAACAAGGCAGCAAATTATTTTTTCAACAAACCATACGAGACTTTTGTTTATCATTCTCTCTGGTGGGTCATTCCATGTCAAATCAGCACACTTTTCTGAATTGATGTCTCAGATTTTCATGATTTTTGGCATGCAGTAATATATAATAGACTTATGAAAAAATACCAAATTTCAGTTATCTAGCGCAATTATTTTTGAAGTTATTAATTTTTAAAGATTTAAATTTTTATGAAAAAGTGTCATATTTTGGCACCTGTGGAGGCCTATAGGCTCGCAACTAGTAATGATATTAACCTGGGAGTGGTCTCATTTTAAAGCTGTTGAATGGGGCTTTAATATGATATGCCACAAAATAGGGGTTACAATTTTAAAAAAGTTATAAATTTTAAAATTTAAATTTCTTAAAAATTGTCAATTTTAAAAATTCCAAAAAAATATTAAATATAGTTTGTAATGTCTTAATACATATAGAAAAATTTTATCATGGGATCTCAATGGGATCAGGAGATACAGGGCTTCAGAAATACAAGTTTTGTAAAAAATACCAGAATTAGTATCGATTTTGAATATTTTGAATAGTTCACTGAATGAAACAAGCAACACTTTACAATGAAACAAGCAGTGGCTATTACTTTTACATTTTTTTCAATCAATAAAGGTCATATAGAGACCATCGAATATTATGAGTAAAGTTAAGGGTTGAAAAATTAGTTCATTGAGACTTGAATCGTTGGAAGGTACCTACACATTGTTTCGCTTCACTGTTTCGTTAACTGCCAGTCTGGTGATGGGGTTCCCTTTGCTTATCACATCTGCAAAAGGGATCCCCAGTGTGTGATATATAAGTGTTACCTGAAGGATGAAGTAATGTAACTTGCACTTTACTGCAATCTTCATAGATTGATGTTACATACCTACTAAGATCTGCTGTATGTCCTTTACTGCAGGAAATGTTCTCGAAACAATCGCAGAAGAAAGTAATTACACATTTACTTTGGTTCCACATTTGAGAGGCACGAAGGCATGTAATTTCTGGGTGTCTTATAAAGTTATAGCTGTATTGTATCAGTTGGCCAGTTCTTCAGTTGTAATGTATTCTTCAAAGTTCAAAAATACAAAGTTTATATTAGATATGTTCTGATGTGACCATTTAATAATTTGGTTCCATAATTTGGTTCTTATATGGTCTTTGTAGGCTTGCCCTGGCTGCTAGTCTTTTCATCATGGCCCCCACCCCGTCACATGTTCCTTTTCCATGTGCTGTTGCTGAAAAATGCCATTCAGCCTTAGCTCCAAATGCTTGTTTTTGATTACACAAGTTAATATAGTTTTGTTTATTTTTGTATTGGGTTGCAGAGCCGTAGGATAAGTAGAAGAATTTTTTAGATCTCTTTGAACCTGGCATTTAAGATATTCCCAGATTTAACTTGGAACAGGGTGAAGGCTCTAGTGTTGAGGTTGAGACAGTCTGAAATTATTAAAAAAATTCAAATTTTTGACTTCTTTCTATTTAAAATACACCACAAAAGGGTGAATGCTTGCCTGGCTATTTGACCAATGGTATGATTGTGTCTTATCTTGCAAAATGATCGAATAATTCTAAGGAAAGCCACAAATGACAGTCACTTCACATTCCAGAAGATATTCCTTGGTATACCTCAGAAATGCACTTTGCTGTGAAGTGATGACGAAGTAGGACAGGAATCCCCGTTTTATCGGAGTAAAAGGTGTTTTCCCTCTACTTGTAGGCCAATCAGCATCAGTCTTCTTTTAAAGAGAGGTTTCCAAACATGGTACTATAAAGTAATCATTACATTTTATTTATTTAATAGAGTCTGCACACTTCATAGCAAAATTAGTAATTAAAAAATAAAATTTAACTAATATTGTAGATTATTTACAAAGCACGTGTATTTCTGAAGCCCTGTATCTCTTGATCCCATTGAGATCCCATGATAAAATTTTTCTATATGTATTAAGACATTACAAACTATATTTGATACTTTTTTGGAATTTTTACAATTGCCACTTTTTGAGAAATTTAAATTTTAAAATTTTTAACTTTTTTAAAATTGTAACCCCTATTTTGTCGCATATCATATTAAAGCCCCATTCAACAGCTTTAAAATGAGACCACTCCCAGGTTAATATCATCACTGGTTACGAGCCTATAGGCATCCAAAGGTGCCAAAATATGACACTTTTTCATAACAATTTAAATCTTTAAAAATTAATAACTTCAAAAATAATTGTCCTACATAATTGAAATTTAGTATTGTTACATAAGTCTATGATATATTACTGTATAATAAAAATCATGAAAATCTGAGACATCAAGTCCGAAAAGTGGGTCTTGTCTTTATGGGGTTTCAACATAGAAATCACAATTTACTTCCTCTAACAACCAGATAATTAATTAATTTACTTTCAGAATTATTTTTGTATTGCAGAAAATGTCTAGTATAATTGGAGTCGCTGGATATTACGGATTAGTCAAGCCCTATTATCTAATTATTTTGTTCTATTTTACCTATACTTTTTTATGTTATGTATGGTTTATGTATATTTTGGTAATTTAAAAAATCTATTACACAATGTTTTTCTTTATTTTATTTCCTGTTTCTGACCTGTCAGCTTTTGTTAAAATTATATTATCGAGAGCTTTGAAAACTTTCTTGCTGACATTAGCCAGAAATTACTTCTGGGAAGTAGTAGAATTTTACTACTACTGATTACTACGGAACGGATGTTATTTTATTTATTTATTTATTGAAGTTTAAATTATTTAATTTAAATTTTAACGCCCATTATTATTAACTAAGAATTTAGCATTATCTATAGGTTACCACCCTTTTATAGCCAGGATTCGATTACCATCCCCATAGTGGTAATCGAACCTACGACCTTTGGCACGGAGTTTTAATGCTCTACCATTGAAAGCTACTGTTTACTGTTTTATTTACATATTTTTTTCTGATTCATAAATCATAAGTGATGATGTAATTCTGCACGTTTTAAGTGATTTCAAAGCATTTGAAAATTTTCTTATTTTACATGTTTTATCAAAACTCCATATTTTTACATATTCTGCCACAAATGCATATTTTTGGTACATATATTGATATTATTTTGTAATTGAAGAAATAAAGGTGAAACCGAAAAAGAAAATAATACTTTACCCATTGAGTCTTGTTCACTGTGAATTTTCTTATATCAAGAAACAAAGGTTTCTGTATATATATATATATATATATATATAAATCAGTCCCGTAACAGGCCACAAGGGCCCTGAGGGGCAGATACTGAAGAGGTATCTGATTTATGACCATACGGCATGGTGTTGTCAGTACTATGCTCCGGCCGCCTGATTTTTCCCCTTGCTGCTTCGACTGCTAGAGTCATTAGCACCATGGTACCCATTAATAAATTAATTAAAGGCTGGGTTGGCCTAGGGACGGTCGGATATATACATACATATATATATATATATATATATATATATATATATATATATATATATATATTTATTTATACATATACATATACTGTATACTACATCAAGTCTAGTTACAAAAGGCATGTTGTTAGGAGGTAGTATAGCAATCGTACAGGGAGTAATAGAGAAATCAAGATTTTAGAAGGTGATATGTATTGGTGATATGACCCTCTTAGATTTTTTTGAAATTTTGAATCCTAATAGCTCTAACAACTCCTTGAATGGTACAATTTTTTGAAAAATTTTATCTGTTTCCGTTTTTTTACTATTAATTTTCAAAGTATTGAAAAACTGGCTTTTTTTGGTCAACTGGAAAATGTTAATTCCTTGATAGATTGAGTTCTATTTTAGCTAGAACAGTCAGCATAGTCTCATTGTTTAGCTTATTAAATGGACTTTAATTTGATATACAACAAGACCAACTTATAACAAATTTTACTTTTCAAACAAATTTTCGAAAACTTGTATGTAACGGTTTTCGAAAAACTGTACTTTTAAAATTCTGAAAAAAATATATTTGAATCTTCAGTTCATTGACTACATATGCTGTTAGTTTCATAATGGGATGGGAATGGGATCATATTATAACATAATTTTGACGTTGTAATTGTCACTGGGTAGTTGGTAAAAATATGGTGAGTGATGGATATTTGTATTGTAAATTCAGCAATAAGCATCCCTGATCAAAATTTTATTTTTTTTTTCAGACAGAACTAAAATTACAGGGGAAATTTGAAAAAAAAAAAAAATTACCGGAACCCAGAAATTGCACCCTTTCATTCCTCGACTCAACTTTACTCGAACTTCAATAAAAGTGAAGTTGAACTGGTAGGTAACTGATTTAGACACAGTGTCATGGAGTTGAACGCACTCAACTGTAGCCTTTAATGAAAAAATATGTGGTAGTTTTATTGCCTGTGAATATGA
Organism: Gonocerus acuteangulatus; assembly: GCA_946811695.1. Lineage (NCBI taxonomy): Eukaryota > Metazoa > Arthropoda > Insecta > Hemiptera > Coreidae > Gonocerus > Gonocerus acuteangulatus. Next base: position 61,463,325 of record OX328128.1, read on the forward strand.
GGACCAGTGGTGGCTGGACAAACAACAAAAATGAGGAGATGGATGAAATAAAATTTAATATCCAACGTGTCTCAATTATTACAAATTTAATTTTTCAAAAAATGTTTTAAAAATTTGTACAAAAACGATTTTTGAAAAACTGTACTTTTAAAATTCTGAATATATTTCAATCTTCAGTTCATTGACTACATATGCTGTTAGTTGCATTATGGCAACATTTTACAACATAATTTTAACTGATTTAGGCTCAGATCCAGTAGCCTTCAATGAAAAAATATGTGGTGGTTTTATTGCCTGTGAATATGACGACCAATGGTAGCTGGCATGTGTACTCAACAAATTACACAGTTTAAATGTATTATCACAATAGCCCAAAAATGGGTATGACCGTTTATTAAATGTTATAAAGTCATTTTTTTTTTTTTTTTTTTTTTTTTTTTTTTTTTTTACCCATTGCCATCCCATAATAAAACCAGCATCATTTGCAGTCTAAAATTATGTAAAACATTTTTTGAAAAATGGATATTTGTAATAATTGAGACACGTTGGATATTAAATTTTATTTCATCCATCTCCTCATTTTTGTTGAGTACACATGACAGCCACTACTGGTCCTCATATTCACAGGCAATAAAACTACCACATATTTTTTCATTAAAGGCTACTGTATCTGTGTCTAAATCAGTTACCTACCAGTTCAACTTCACTTTTATTGAAGTTCGAGTAAAGTTGAGTCGAGTTGAGTAAAGTTTTTTTTTTTTTTTTTTTTTTTTTTTTTCAAATTTCCCCTGTAATTTTAGTTCTGTCTGAAAAAAAAAATCAAATTTTGATCAGAGATGCTTATTGCTGAATTTACAATACAAATATCCATCACTCACCATATTTTTACCAACTACCCAGTGATAATTAAAAAAAAAAAAAAAAAAAAAAAAAAATCAGTCCCGTAACAGGCCACAAGGGCCCAGAGGGGCAGATACTGTAGAGGTATCTGATTCTTGACCATCCGGCACACTAGGGAGGTAGTGTGGTCAACACTATGCTCCGGCCGCCTGATTTTCCCCTTGGCTGCTTCGACTGCCAGAGTCATTAGCACCCAAGGTACCCATTATTAATTAAATTAATTAAAGGCTGGGTGAGCCTAGGGACGATCTGGGACCCCAAATCCAACGCTCGAACGGCAGCACTAGAAGAAAAAATCTTTAGTGCGCGCTCGGGTTTTGAACCTGGTCCTCCAGTTCATTAGTCGAGTGCTCTACCACTGAGCTAACCTCGCCCCCTACCCAGTGACAATTACAAAGTCAAAATTATGTTATAATATGATCCCATTCCCATCCCATTATGAAAATAACAGCATATGTAGTCAATGAACTGAAGATTAAAATATATTTTTTTCAGAATTTTAAAAAACCGTTACATACAAGTTTTCGAAAAATGTTTTGAAAATTAAAATTTGTAATAAGTTGGTCTTGTTGTATATCAAATTAAAGTCCATTTAATAAGCTAAACAATGAGACTACACTGACTGTTCTAGCTATAATAGAACTCAATCTATCAAGGAAACAACATTTTCCAGTTGTCCAAAAAAAGGCAGTTTTTCAATACTATGAAAATTAATACTAAAAAAACCGAAACAGATAAAATTTAAAAAAAAAATTGTTTTTGGTTATTTTTTGTTAGAGTAACCAACCTACCAAATTTTATTAAAATCCAAGAAGGTCGGGTTGTGACCCTTGGTGATTTGACATGGAATGACCCCTCCATGGGGGTGAAACCCGCTTATGAGGTTGACCTCATGACCCAATCCGGAAGTGCCGACACGAAAAGTTTACGTTTCAGAATCCCTATATAACGAAAAATAATGGTGGTTCAAATTTGGACCATGGTTGAGCCAGCTAGACAGACAAATCAATAAATAAATAAATGAATATATATATATATATATATATATATATATATATATATATATATATAAATATATATATATATAAATATATATATATAAATAAATATATATATTCATTTATTTATTTATTGATTTGTCTGTCTAGCTGGCTCAACAATGGTCCAATTTTGATGAAATTTGGTACAAAGATCTTTCGTCTAATTTGAAAGGCCAAGTTTGTTAACCAGCAGAATCCAACATTTTCGAGTTTATATGCTTGCAGGTACTTGTTTTACAGGTTTCTTAACCTAGAAAAATGAATGAAACCATTTTAAAGTGATATCTGTAACCGTTTTCGAGAAACAATGAAACACTTTGAACTTTTCCTAACTAATTTGCAATTTGGGTATTCAGAAACGATTAATTGAGTTGAAACTTGTTCCAGACGTTTGATATTCATCTAATCTACCATAGGTAAATTTTAGTTCTGTTTGGAGTTAAGGAAGTACTAGAAATAAAATATTTCCTTAGCAGGCATGAAAAGTTTTGGGATTTTTGTGTATTTTCTAAAATATCTCGAAAACGGTTGGGAAATCGTGGTAAATGGAAGATAACCATTTGAAAGCTTACTAAATTGTCTACGAAAAAAATTCTAATTTAATTTTTGATGGGGTGATGTTAATGGGAGAAATGAGGGCTTGAAAATTCGCAATTGTTAATTTTGCTCTTTTAAACGGGTTTTACTGTTTAACTGTTTACCTTACATTTTTACTGGTTGTTGGTATTTTTAATTGCATTGAACAGTAAAATGAGTATTTGACTAAAATAAGGAAAGATGATGTGAAACATTGTTATAGTGTTTCCAAGAGCGAATGTTGAGAAGGTTGCGGAAGTCGCCATGATACTGACAGTTTCCTGATGTGGTGCATTAAATCTATTTTCTCTTTGAGATTTTATTTTACTTTTTTCATGAAAGATTAAACCCTACCAATAACTGCTACTATTCCTTTACTAATAGCACTAGAGATATGAACGGAACCACATTAAGATGACACAGTTCCTGCGAGTCGGATTTTTTTCAATATGATATAGAGTTTTAGTAATTTTGTTCTGTATATTTTCAACTTCTGTTCTTTCCATTTATAATAAAAGAGTTCCTACTTATTATTTATGCTTTTATTTTAAATATTCTATAGTGTTTTTGGTATTTGTTTACTAAATATTTTCAATTTTTTATTACATATTTCATTATAAATAGTTAAATATATATGTACATATTTTGAATTTTATTTTACATGAAACATCCGTTCCCTACTAATTACTATTTTAATTATCTTTATAAAGATCTACGTTGAAGTGCCTGTAGACTTGTGATATACGGACAGCAATGTAGATGGTAGTAAACATACTTTAGCGAGGGGAATGGTGAGTGGGTCTGGATAGTAGTGGTGGGATATTTCTATGCAATTCATCCTTTGCTCTCCATCCTGGAAGCTCTCCTGTGTATATGTTGCCCTTTAACACTATAGGTGGTGGAAGGTGAATGAATAATTCATCAAGAAGCTTTGTATTAATTGATTCCCCTGGTGGAATGTAAAGGCTGCAGATGGCGATTTTAAGTGGGGTCTCTACTGATGCAGTGACTTCTTGGATGTTTGTTGAAAGGTTGTTTCATTCACTGGAAATGGATTATTATGGTTATTATTATATATATAATTACTCCTTGAGAAACTTTATGACCAAGAGTACAATTTTTTCTGTTTGTCATGAAGACTCAAAGATAAACCTTTGTATTTGGGTTGGGATTATGTGTGTTTCAAAAAGTGGTATAATGAGAGGAGCCTTCTCCTGAATCAAGTGCTTTAGATGAGTTAAGCGTTGAGGAAACCGATTAATATTCCATGATAAAAGTCAGTTAAATTATTTTATGTACATATTTGCTATATTTGTCATGACCATCTGACTCAATTATTAATTACTTAATTATTAATTTAGGGTTTTTTTTTGTTTTTTTTTAAATACAACACATGTTTCTCACTAATTGGGCATGATATCTACCGAGTTATGTTGCAAGGAAGTAAAAATAACAAATTAATAACTTTGACCTGTAGAAATCCCCAATAATAGCAATAAATTTTAACTGGAGTCATAGATTGATGAGCATTTAAAGAAATTTTGAAAAATTCTTTCACCTCAAAAACACTTCAGAAAGTGCTAAAAACTTAATGGTTATAACATTGCTCCAATTATAGTCGGAGAGCTTGAAATTTTGCTATATAACATATCTTGGGTAGATAAGAAGGTAACTATGTGTTGGCTAGACTTTACGTGGTGGAACACCAGGTACTGCGCATAGGGGAAAGGTGCAAAAAAATATTGCCCCAAAATAGTGTTTTATTCAGAAGCCAACTATCTTAAATGTAAACAAATTGCAAATTATGGCCATTTTACAATGAATAATAAATAAGGCAGACACTTTTAAGGGGGTTAAAATGTAAATTAAAAAAAAAAAAAATCCTAAGTACCTAGTATTTTTTAATATTAAAGAAAATGTTTTATTCAGGTTGCGATTTAAACAGTGAATTCAATGAAAATAATTACAAAAGGACAGCCTTTGGGGGGTGTAATTATCAGGAAACAAGAAAATAAATGTTGCCTATGATAGACTGCAATACGCTGCGTGTAAGAGCAAGTGAGAGCACCGATCATCTGGGCAGTTGCGGTTGTTCTCTGTGCTCTCATTGGTTCTTGCTCACTTGATCTTGGATAGCTGTCCCGGTTTAAATGGCAGCGTGAATAAAACACTCATTTAATATTAGAATAAAAACAATTTTTTAGCATAAATATGCTTTAGCGATGACTCAACTGATCAAAAGCATTACAAAAAAGTGTCCGCTGGCCTTCACGCATGGGTGGGGCTATGTTCGTAAATGGCACGTATTTGATTACATATAAATAGGCGCTAGGTTCTTCGTATAAATAGGCACTTCTGGGTTTGTCGGGTGGACCCAAAGCATATTTATATTTCTGAATTTGAGCAGCAGGCTCTAAACGAAATTATAGATTCCCATTATGATTCTCTATAGATTACCATAACAAATACCAAGTTTCGTTGAAATATAACAAAAACTACGACTGGCATGGTCAGATTAGTGTTTTTTTTTTTTTTTTTTTTTTTTTTTTTTTTTTTTTTTTTTTTTTTTACATCCTTCTTTAATTTCCATTTTTTTATCCTCCTTAAAAGTGTCTGCTTTATTTATTAATCATTCTAAAATGGCCTTAATTTGCATTTTTTTTTACATTATTGATAGTTGGCTTCTGAATAAAACATTATTTTTGGGCAATATTTTTTTGCACCTTTCCCCTATGCACTGTACCTGGTGTTCCACGATAAGTCTAGCCAACACATACATACCTTCTTATCTACGCGAGAGGTACATTATAGCAAAATTTGAAGGTGCATAAAACACTTCATGAATCGTGTGGTTACCAGCTCATGGACTATTAAATCCTAATTCTTTCGCCTAACCGTAGTAAGGAGAAATTCTACTAGTGCCAAATCAAAATTAATATCATCTAAATTCCTGAGTATGAGCTATTACGATCGAATGGGAAATATATTGACATCGATATCCAGAATAAATCTATCTATTCGTCATATGAAATGAAATATTTCATCGTCAAATTGTAAAATTGTTTGTTCAATTTTTGTCAAAAATTAAAGAATATTTTATTCAAATTTTTTATACGTTCTATTTGTTTTCCACTTGTTTCCTATTCTTAATTCATGTGAATATTTCTTTTTTATGTTTTTTAATATTTGTTTTCTCCAAAACCCTTAAATTTGTGAAGTCGAATACATGGTTATTTTTTATGGCATTGATTTACAAGACCTCCTGTTCGTGTACAATCTTCACTTGTTGTTTTATTCTCCTTTTTAGTAATTGCAGAGCAATATGAAGTATATATATCTTCTATATATATTTTATCACAACAACAACAATTTTTGACGATTTTTTTTTTTTTTTTTTTTTTTTTTTTTTTTTTTTTTTTTTTTTTATTGGGGGGCGAGGTTAGCTCAGTGGTAGAGCACTGGACTAATAAGCTGGAGGCCTGAGTTGAAATCCCGAGCAAGCACTAAAGATTTTTTCTTTTAGTGTCTTCGTTCACCAGTTCAATTCGGCCTCCCTGACCGTCCCTAGGCCAACCCAGCCTTTAATTAATTTAATAATGGGTAACTTGGTTGGTGCTAATGACTCTAGCAGTCGAAGCAGCCAAGGGGAAAATCAGGCGGCCGGAGCATTGTACTGACCACACTATCTCCCTAGTGTGCCGTATGGTCATGAATCAGATACCTCTATAGTATCTGCCCCTCAGGGCCCTCGTGGCCTGTTACGGGACTGATTTTTTTTTTTTTTTTTTTTTTACTTGTTTTATTAACAGCTATAATTTGTTTCAGGTAAGAAATTTTAAGAAAATTCTTAGGTAAGTTTTAAGCTAGATATGATGTAGCCTTCTTTCATGCTTTGCATTGTTCATTCAATTTTTTTTTACAAGACGATAAATTTTATTTTTCTACCTTATACTTTGAGTAATGTTGTATTTCACTTTTAGCGCGGTTCCTCCCTCCCCCATAGGGAGGAACCCCGCTTATAAGGTTGATACAATGAAACAATCCGGAGGTGCCGACTAGAAAATTTTGCGTTTCAGAACCCGTAGAAACCGAAAATAACGGTGGTTCAAATTTGTATATATATATATATGTATATATTTATTTATATATATATATATATATATATATATATATATATATATATATATATATATATATATATATATATATATATATATTTGTCTGTTCGTTCTCTAAATAGAAGACGAATGGTCCGATTTTGATGAAATTTGGTACAAAAATCTGTCGTCCAATTTGAAAGGTCAAGTTCGTTAACCAGCAAAATCCGCCCACTGGAAGATGGCGTTTGGGGCGAAATTCGCGCAGAAAAAATCGTAACGCTTACGTTTTTGAGTTCATAAGCTTGTAAGTACTCGTTTTATAGGCTTCTTGGGCTAGAAAAACGAATGAAACCATTTTCAAGGCGATAGCTTTAACCGTTGTCGAGAAAATTGGAAAAATAGTTTTTGAATACCGTTTTTGGTTTGGGTACTTAGAATAACGGGATTCAGTTGAAACATTATGTGCATGTTCTACTTTCATTAAAACTAATATGTTGAAAGTTATGTTACGTTTGGAGTTAAGGAAGGGTTAGAATAAAATATTTTATGAACAGATATGAAAAGTTTTGGAAACTTCGTATACTTTCATTAATATCTCGAACACGGTTGGGAAATCGTGGTAAGTGGATTGAAACTATTTGAAAGCTTACTAAATTCTCTACAAAAATGATTCTAAAACTATTTTTGATTAGGTTATGTCAACCGGAGAAATAAATGCTTAAAACTTCAAATACGTCTGTTTTGTTCTTATGAACGGGTTTTTGTCGTTCTTTTTGTAATTTTTGTCTCTTTCCCTAGGTTTTTTATTGCTTTTTATTTCTTTAATTTCTTATGTTGTATTTGTAAGGAAAATGTATGTGTTTGTAAAACAGGATTGGTAAAATGAGACCAATTTTCTGTTGTCAGAAATAATGAAAAGTTTTGGGAACTTCGTATAATTTCCTAATATCTCGAAAACGGTTGAAAATCTTGGGAAGCGAAAGGTTACCATTCGAAAGCTTACTAAATGGTCTACAAGAAAGGTTTTAAAGAAAGTTTTGAATAAGCGAAGTAATGTCAGCTTTGGATTTGTCGATTTCCTTCAAATGTCTTGAAACTGTCGAGGCTCCTACTCTGAGTTCTTTGGCATATTCCCTAGTGTTTTTAATTGCTTATAGTAGTCAAATGTATTTGTCAATAAAACAGGATACGTATAATTAGAATCAATATTTTGTTTGTTAGAATTCGATGATGCCGTATGAATATCTAGATTACAGTACTGGTGTTGATTTCGTTCTTTACAATTATTCTTGGTATCTAGGCGCACGGTAGTGCGCCAGGCCAAGTTCCGGCCTAAGCATACTGTGTGTATATTACAGGCGGTCTTAGAGCCGATTTTTACCCTCTCATAACTTTCAACCAGGTGAAGATAAATTTATGAAATTTTACACAGGTATTAAACTACTGAATGTGAGTAAAACTGGAAATTTTCATAATTCTACATCGAATAGTTTCTGAGATATAAGCGATCGAAAATCGGGATTTATAGGACTCACTCACTCACTCACTCACTCACTCACTCACTGACTCATCAAAATTATTAGGCACTTCCCATGATGCTAGAGACTTGAAATTTTGCATGAAGATAGATATGAAGGTGTTATTAAAGGAAAAAATCGAAAAATCGCGAAAAGTTGTGTTTGACTCCGCTTCCGGGGCGGGGGCGTGCCAGTTTTGTACTTCCATCGGAAACCCGTCATTCCGTCCGAAACCCATGATGTGGAGTATCAAATGAATTGTCTCGGTATGAAGAACCTATATTTGATGTTTTAAGAAACAAATAGAGACGCATACAGGCTCGGTAAAAATCTTATACCAGCTGCCTGTCTGTATGTTTGTTCCTCTTACAAATCCGTACCGTTTGACCGATTTTGACCAAACTTGGGACACAGATGGGTCTTGATACGGGGAGAATCATAGGCTAGGAAAAATTGTCTATCAGCTGTCTGTTTGTCTGTTTGTTCCTTATACAAATACACACCGTTTGACCGGTTTTGACAAAATTTGACACACATGTCGGTCTTTATCCGGGTAGTGCCATAGGCTAGTCAAAATCGTCTATCAGCTGTCTGTCTGCATGTTTGTTCCGTACACAAATTCACACCATTTGACCGATTTTGACCAAACTTGGCACACAGGTAGGCCTTGGTCCGGGGAATGCACTAGGCTAGGTAAAAAAGGTCTTTCAGCTGTCTGTCTGTATGTTTGTTCCTTATACCAATTCACACCGTTTGGCCTATTTTGACCAAACTTGGCACGCAGGTAGGTCTTGATACGGGAGTGTCATATTACCTATGACGTTTTCTACTTCTTGTTCCATCGAAATGCCATCATTCCTTCTGAAACCCATCATGTGGGGTATCAAATGAATCGTCTTGGTAAGGAGAACCTATATTTGATGTTTTAAAAAACATTTCGACGCATCTTAAAAACAGTTCTGACTTCTTTCTTAAATGTAGTAAATAAAGTCGTAGGGGTTCATTGCATAATATACTTCAAAACAGATACTAAGTTTTTCAAAGTCGAGTCATTTTTGTTCTTATATTTTTCTTGAAGGCCTTCTACACTTTCCCTATTGTGATCTTTATCCTCGGGATAGGGTTCTTGTGTTTTACAGTGTAACAGTTTAGTTAAGAGAGCAATCAATTTGTCCTCTAAAGTAATGTCATTTGGAAGAGCTTCTAACTTTTCTAGTCTAGTGATTAGATGTATGTAGGTTGATTATTGGTATCAAATATCAAGCAGTATGGAGAACCTTATGCAGAATCCAAAGACCCTGGTTTTATATGAAGTACAAAAGCCAGTAGGTATGCGGCAACTAAATTCTATTTAATACTTAGAAAAAAGCAATGAGATCCCCAAAAAAACATAAATGTGAAATAGAGGCCAAGTTCCTGCCACCACAAAGAAACACTCCCTTCCTCAAAAATATCCCCTCCTAAAACCCCCCAAAAACGCCTTACCATTCTACACTCCAAAAAAGTAGTATGGGTTGGTGTATTAATTCAACCAAAAATATTTGCCAATACAAGAGATGATACAAGAAAGAAATGGCCAAGTTCATTACTTGGAAGACCTCATAGTTACTTACTAAGAACAGTAAAGACACTTCAACTGACCTTTAAAAACAACAATAAAAATACTTATATCCAGTTACTAAAATATCACTTTCCTCAACCAGGTATATTCTTAAACTTGGCAATGTTTTTTTTGTGCCGAAATTATCTTTAGATAAAAACTAAACATTGGCAAGTTTAAGAATATACCTGGTTGAGGAAAGTGATATTTTAGTAACTGGATATAATTATTTTTATTGTTGTTTTTAAAGGTCAGTTGAATTGTCTTTACTGTTCTTAGTAAGTAAATATGAGGTCTTCCAAGTAATGAACTTGGCCATTTCTTTCTTGTATCATCTCTTGTATTGGCAAATATTTTTGGTTGAATTAATACACCAACCCATACTACTTTTTTGGAGTGTAGAATGGTAAGGCGTTTTTGGGGGGTTTTAGGAGGGGATATTTTTGAGGAAGGGAGTGTTTCTTTGTGGTGGCAGGAACTTGGCCTCTATTTCACATTTATGTTTTTTTGGGGATTCCCTATTTTCATCTGTTACCCATAGTTTTTTATTGTTAGTAGGTTTTTCTTATTGATTATAGAATATAAATCTATTTGGCTATAAAACAGGATACGTAAAATTAGTGACAATATTTCGGAGATTTCTGAGCGAAATACTTTTAAGATTTTCTACCACCACGAACGGCTTTTTTCCTTTATTTTTATCCACTAGATAGGCTTTATTTTGCATATTATTCTATATAAGTTTTATTCAGCAGGGGATTCTGATGAAATGTCGTGTTTTTGCTGTGGATTTTAAATACGATGTATCTAAGATTGGATAACATTAGCGAGTCTACATAGTTAAGAACCGACGACGGAGGATTACTTCTTGCTATGATTTAGTATACATATGTATATTAAGTCCTAAATCCAAAAAATAAACTTCACAACGGTTAGATACTATGAGCGTATATGGCGGTTCAATGCCCCTAGAACACAATGGGGCCGCAGGAAATTTACCTGCTAAGAGTTAATCCTCAAGAGCTGTAAATATACCCCAGGTATCTGCCGACACAAATACAAAGCCTAGGCGGAGAGCACTTAAGACTACTTAGTTGTAAACCGATTCATCAATTAGCAACCAATAATTTTCAACAAAGGTTATATACTAAATATTGATAAAAAGTATTTAATTAGAAAAAAATCAATATTCCACAAGACTTGTTTTTGGTCCATTTGTGTCTACTCCGTAGACTTAATTAGGTATATTATTCTATTGTAGTTGGGCAACTAAACTTTGTTTTATTTTGTTAAATAAAGTTTTTTTTTTTGACTTGTTATTCGTCAAGACTTTTATTTGTCCTTGTGTATTTACTAGATACGTTTTATTCGGCATATTATTCTATATAGGCTATATTAGGCAGGGTATTCTACTCAATCTTGTGTACTTCTTCTTGATCCTTCTGTACATGGGCGTATATAAAAACAATTTCGGGGGGGGGGGGCTGAGACCATTTCCAGGGTATGGAATACTAAATATTTAGAGCTTGGAATAGTTTTAGGCAACTAAAACGCTATTGCACGTAAAATAAAATATGTTTTATGAACTAAGTGATCTTATTTAATTTATTTTTAAGGGTTTTACGAGAAGTTTTTATCATCAATTCAAAATTTCGGGAAGGGCTGCAGCCACCTCAGCCCCCCCCCTCATATACGCCCATGCTTCTGTATCCTCTAGAAAGGCTTTATTAGGCATATTTTGTATTGATTTATAGAGCTTTGCTTTAGAATGAGAGCCAGATTCTGTAATTTCCGCTTCTGTGTAAAAGTTAGCTACTGTCGGTGTCCCTGACGCCTTAATATCACTTTTATTCGAGATGTTCGACAGGATTTTGACAATTTTCACGAGATATATAAAAAAATTAAGTTTATTTCTTTTCTAAGCTTATCAAATGGCACTAGGGACATGAACGGAACCGCGCTAAGATGCTGCAGTTCCTGCGAGTCGGACTTTTTTATTTACTATGTAGTAAATAAAACCAATACTTGACTACTATGTAATCAATTCAACCAATGAAAGTACTGTTTACAACCTGATCCTCTTAGATTTTTTTTGAAATTTTGAATCCTAATAGCTCTAACAACTCCTTAAATGGTACAATTTTTTATCTGTTTCCGTTTTTTTACTATTAATTTTCAAAATATTGAAAAACCGCCTTTTTTTTGGTCAACCGGAAAATGTTAATTGCTTTGTAGAATAGGTTCTATTCTAGCTAGAACAGTCAGCATAGTCTCATTGTTTAACTACTTAAATGGACTTTAATTTGACATACAACAAGATCAACTTATTACAAATTTTAGTTTTCAAAAACATTTTCGAAAAATTGTACGTAACGGTTTCTGAAAAACTGAACTTTTAAAATTCTGAAAAAAATATATTTGAATCTTCAGTACATTGACTACATATGAACAAAAGTTACAGTCCTAATATATTCATATATTTTATTTGAATACAAGCATCTAGACTCTGGATTAACTCATTCTCCTCACGTGTTGCGCAGTTTTGCTTATAGGATCGATTGGTTTGCCTAAAAAATTGCTGGAAAATTCTTTGCCTGATTTGAAAGGACAAGTTCGTTAACCAGCAGAATCCGCCGTTGGGAACATTTTTTCGACGAAATTCGCGGGCTAATATTGTAGCAACTAGCGGTTTTGTTATTACAGGCTACGAGGTAAATGTTTTATAGATAACTAGCTGTTACCCGGCGTGCCACGCTAAACCTACTTTCTGCATCTAGAAAAACAAAAACATAAAAATTAGAAACCAAATAAGTAATATTAAAATATAATAACGCAAATCTGTAACTTTTCGGATTCACAGTTTCGAACCCGTGTCGTCTGATCTATAAGTCCTAGACGGTTTTGACCTAGCGTATGACACTCCTCGCATCAAGACCAAGCTGTACGCCCAGTTTGGTCAAAATCAGTCAAACGGTTTGGATTTGTAAAAGGAACAAACATACAGCCACACAGCTGGTACCCGTTTTTGACTTAGCCTACGACACTCCCCAGATCAAGACCTACCTTTGTGCCAAGTTTGGTCAAAATCGGTCAAACGGTGTGGATAAGGAACAAACATACAAACTGATGGGCAAATAGACACGTGATTTATATATATATATATATATATATATATATATATATATATATATATATATATATATATATATTTGAAGTGAGGAATCTAATGAAACCATTCGCAAGGCAAAATCTATAATCATTTTCATCATGAGTGGAAACAACTAGACTTTTCTTGGGATGTTCTGAAATTTATCGAAAACGGTTTGGCCATCGTGGCAAATGTAAGACGTATATTTGAATACATAACATATTTCCTACAAAAACGAATCTGAAGCAATTTTCGATTCGAAAGGGATTTCGAATTTTCAAAGGTGTTTTGTTTAAGTTTGCCTCAATTTTTAATTGGTTGTATTCTTAAAATAAAATACATATTTTATTAAGTGTAAGTAAATGATACATTTTAAGATAGGTTAGTATATTGGAAATAGTGTTTTCCTAGTGTGAATGTTAAGAGGGAGGAGTGAGTAATTTATGCTTGTGGTACTGACAATTTTCTCTGTATTGAGACGCCTAAAAGTTTGCATTTCTCTGAGATTTCTTCATTTTACATGTTTTTACATTCTTTCACGCGAAAAACGTGAATGTTAGTTTTCCTAACTAGTTTTCGGGTTGTGAACTTAAAAACAATGAACTCAGATGAAACTTTCTCCAGATATTTGACATTCATGGAAGCAATGATATTTAAATTTTGGTTATGTTTGGATTATTAGAAAAGAAATGTATTAACAGACAAGCAGATTTAGGATTTTCGTATATTTCTTAAATATCTTGAAAAAAGCTGCGATATTATGGTATGTAGGAATTCCCTACAAAAAACGGTTTCAGATTGATTTCGATGGGACGATCCCAATTGGAGAAATAAATGCTTAAAACTTCCAAAGTGTTAGTTTCGTCCAGTGCAGCGTTTATAGCCATTACCAAAGAGGTAAAAGGGCAATATGATAATGCACTTATATGTGAAGCCTGGGCGTCGGGCTTAGTTTTCTTATCAAGCCTGAAATAAGTAATTATTTGTAAACATTAATTTTTATATTATGTTTATATTGAATCAAAGTATTCACTTTAAATATCTAAAACTGTTTAACGGTTTGTAGAACGATAGTTATAGTTTCTACCAGAGCTGTTTCTCATCTGAACTGTTTAATATGCAGACTAGAGCTGTAAGGTTCTCTTGTGAATGGAATATAACCACTATTTTTGGATAGTATTCAATCCTATATATGCTTCGAGGCATGTACAGCATCTAAAAAGAGAAACTAGCGGTATCATCAAAGGCGGTAAACCTCCTTTTAGTCATCAATGAATTTCCCACTCCCCCGAAGGTCTCTTCAATGGAGTCAAAGGGTATTTGTTGCTATACAATGGTACCTTAAATCACCTAGCGCTGAAGCATTTCAGTGGAAGGCCTCTCGTTCGATGTTTATTCGTTGCCTTATAATGGCGATTCCATAGTGGGTAATGTTTAATCCAGCCATACTTATACAATAATAAAGTATTCACAGTACCAAATTGCTGCATCTCATAATTTCTTTATACACAATTTAATTCTTTGCACATTAATTCATTTTGTAAACTGAAAGACTAAAATAAGGTGTCTGAGGTCAAACCTCCCAAAATTCAGCTCCAACCGAGCCATCGCGATGGCTGGGGCGGAGCGAGCCCAGAGATATTTATTGGCTTGTGGGGTTTAGAGTGTTACCTCCTTCCATACATAGGGAGGAAGCCCGCTTATGACTTCTGACACAATCTGGAGGTGCCGGCTAAAACATGTCCTGTTTCAGAACACATAGATCTCGAAAATAAAGGTTGATACAATTTATATATATATATACACACACACACACACACATATATATATATATATATATATATATATATATATATATATATACACACACACACACACACATATATATATATATATATATATATATTTCCACGTATTTCTGACCTTTATTTACGTATAATTATTTACTCTTTATATATGGCCCAGGTCAAAGAATAGTACTCCAATTTTCTTTGTACTGCTTTATTTTTTGTACGCCCTACATGTTTCGTGGCCTTTATGCCACCTCCTCAGGGGCCATTACATCCCCATGTGTGGTTAAGTATTAGTATGGGTGGCTAGCTAACCATACATGGGGATGTAATGGCCCCTGAGGAGGTGGCATAAAGGCCACGAAACATGTAGGGCGTACAAAAAATAAAATAGTACAAAGAAAATTGGAGTACTATTCTTTGACCTGGGCCATATATAAAGAATAAATAATTATATTTATATATATATATATATATATATATATATACATATATATAAATAAATATATAAATATAAATATAAAATCAGTCCAGTAAAATACTATAGAGGTATCTGATCCATGACCATACGGCACACTAGGGAGATGCTCCGGCTGCCGGATTTTACCCTTTGCTGCTTTGACTACTTGGGTCATTAGCACCAAGGTAAACATTAATAAATTAATTAAAGGCTGGGTTGGCCTAGGGACGGCCAGGGAGGCCAACCCATGAACGAAGACACTGGAAGATAAAAATCTTTGGTGCTTGCTCGGGATTTGAACTCTGGTTCTCCAGCATATAAGTCCAGTGCTCTGCCGCTGAGCTAATCTCTCTCACTCTCTCTCTCTCTCTCTCTCTCTCTGTCTCTCTCTCTCTCCTCTCTCTCTCTCTCTCCTCTCTCTCTCTCTCTCTCTCTCTCTCTCTCTCTATATATATATATATATACATATATATATATATATATATATATATATATACATATATATATATATATACTATATGATGGGGTGGAAGACAAGGAGTACAAGGGACATTTAAAAAAAAAAATAGAGTGAAGTGCAGTTATGGTTAGTTAAGACATACAAAATGTTGGTGGCCATGGGATATAAGTATTTTAGTACCGAATTTCATAAACATTTGATCATTTTGTGGGCTGATACAGTGCGAACAGACATATTGTCTGTGAAATTCGGTACTGAAATACTTAGTCTGATTTTAAACAATAACCAACAGAATCCACCCACCGAAACACTCTTTTTTTCGGCTAAATTCGCGCGCTATATTCCAACGTATACAAGTCATAGGTTACCTAACATACGACAACGGAAAAAAAAAATTTTAAGGCGATATCTGTAACCGTCTTCGAGAAAAATTAATAAAACTAGTTTACCTTACTAATTTTCGGTTAGGGTACTTAGAAACTATGGATTCGGATGAAACGTTCTCTAGATGTTTGAAATTATCGAAACCAAGATGTATAAATTATGGTTATGTTTGGAGTTAAGGAAATCTAAGAAAAAAATGTATTATCAAACATGAGCACTTTTAGGATTTTCGTATATTTTCTTAAATATTTTGAAAATGGTTGGGAGGGATATTGTGTTATGTGGAGACATACGTGCTCAAAAAGTCGAAAGTGTTGGCTTCGTTCATTTGAACGGATCTTTGTGTTTGTTCTTCTAGATTAGGTTGTTTCACAAAAACAAAGTTTAACTGCTTCGATTCCAAGCTTTCTAAGTGACGCTAGGAAAAAGAACAGTCTGGAAACGCGATATCGGGGGTGGGTCTTGCGAATCGGACTTTATTTTTTTCATTCTATAATATGATTTTGTCTAAACAAAGTTAAATTCTTGCTATGAATCCTACAGAGAAATAAAAGCAATATAGATTTTTTTTGCTTCTGTCTGCTATAATTTTATTAATGTATAAATACAACAAGAAACTTGGGAATGAAATATTTTCGCGCTATTGTCTATAAAGAGGCTTTGAAGCATTCAATAGGGCTTATTACTATACTTTTCACGACTTCTCTACTAATTATTCAGTCAAATGCTGAATGTTGAATAAGAGCCATAGAAAATGTCTGGAGTATCATACAATTCTTGGATTTATTTCTGGGAATGAGCAGTTTCCCTAAGTATGCTAAACCTCTCCAAAGAATTTCACTTCGTTACTTTTTTTTTTCTTTTTTGATTTTTGTTTGGGGAATGTTTTGAGAAGTAGAAAGCTGTCCGTAGATATAACAGCTTTGAAGGTATTTCTAAAGATACTTCCTAGTTCCTCGGTGAAAGGAACGGGAAAAGAAATTTTCTCTTAGTTATAACTGAAATATACTTTTAGTTCGAGAACGTTTTTCTTGGAACTTTTCGGTTCTGATTAAACGAGTTGCTCATCTTGAGTTTTCTTCAAGAATTCATTTCATATTTCTGCGTCTTCCTGAGTATGCCGATTGGGGAAAATTTCTATATTATTTTTTTTTTTTTTTTTTTATTTATTTTTTTTTTTTTATGGAGATTCCTTTACTCTGTTCGAAAGTAGTAAAAAGTCTGTTGAATTGTGACTTCGTAAGCTTAGCACATTTCTCGGTAACTGCAGTACAAAAAATGGTTTGCTCTTTTCTTTGGGTCTAGACGTGTTTCTTTCTTTTTCTGCGAACACACCTCCTACACAGACCTACTAGTTATTAGGCCAAGGTGATCCAATTCTTTTACTTTTTTTAATCTCACTCCGATCGACTTCTCAATCAAAAATCTTTTGTCTGATTGTTTCTCTATCTGAAGTGTCTGTTTGCGTTATATAAGCTGCTTTTAATTTTTTTTTTTTTTTTCTGAAGGAGCCCTTAGCGTCGTCTATTTCTTTATTACTTCGAAGTAACTTTGTTGTTCAGTACTAATTGTGCCTAATATTTTTGTAACAATTTTCATTTCTATTTTTTTGGAATTTTCACAGTCAATTGAGGACTAAAGTTTTAGCTCGAACACCTCATACATTCGGGCTCGAATACCGTGTTATAATGTATGAGCTTTGCACGCTTAGAGATTTATTTCATACTAGCTGTGCCCGCGACTTCGTCCGCGTGGATAGTGACTGAGGGCAGAATTTTTCGATATATATATATATTTTGGTTTATTTTGGATTATAACACCGTCGTATGGGTATTAAAAAAAAAATCTACTTTACAGTAATGCTTCTCTATACACAATATTAGACGTTTAGCCATGGGGATCAAGCATACAGACTGCTAGGATTGCTAAAACGTGACAGAGGGCTCTCTCTTAGTGGCTCCACTAAGCTGACCCCTTAGGGATTGTTAAACCCTAATGTGTATAGAGTGTCTGACAGACAGCAGACATACAGACAAACAATCAAAAATTCTAAAAATCATTGTTTTGGGTACTAAAGATAAAGACCCCCAATAGTAATTTTCCCATATATTGTCCATGTACAGACAGCGATCCGTTAGAATTTTATTATATGTTTAGATTATAAATGATCTGTGTTAATCTGAAGGTTGTGATCATCTGTTTCTAAACCCGATTTTTGGATTTTTCACCAAGGACCGTGTGAAGGGCACGGATAAAGAATAAATAATCACCGCCTAAAGGTCGATTCACGCTATACTGTGCCGCGCCGGGGGCTCGGCCGAGACACGGCGAAGCAATCACACACGAATAAAACATGGGCTCGGCCCGGTGTAGCGTGAATCAGCCTTTACTAGTAACACCTCTATGCGTAGTGATTGCTACCTTCTGGAGGGTTACCAATAAAGCGGGGGGCGTTATTGACACTTGGGAGTTGTGTTGAAGTTACAGAAAATTAATAAATAAACGCATACGAACTTTAAATAGGTGCACCTTAGAATTAATGTAGTATGTAAATGCATAATTATATGTATATTATTATGATTTTTATTATACGCTCGCACGAGGGCTATTATTTATTTATCCCAATGCTTGTCGAATGTAGTGTATTGCTCTTTTACTATTTTTTTTTTTTTTAACGGCGCATCGACAAATTAGCCAAATTAGCGCCGAGATCTAGGGTGCAGCGAGATATTTTCTCAACGAGCCCTGAGATGAGCTTCAGTACTTCCTCGGCTCAGTCATTTACCAAGTAATTCAATCCCGTAGACCTTCTTATATTTTTCAACTTCTTAAATTTAAATCCTCGGTTCACTCCCGTAACACCCGATCTCGTCCTTCCGATCTTTATATTCCTTCCCACCGAACATCAATATTCGAAAAATCATTCGTCACCCGTGCCACCTCGCTATGGAATTCCTTGCCTTCGTTTGTCCGCCATTCTACCAACCTAGAAACCTTTAAATCCCGACTCTTCCACCACCTTCTATCCCTCCAAGTTTTACCCAACACCTTGTCTATATTGAAGCTGTACACTATATGTTGATTCTGATAGCATTTATAAGTTTTTAAGTTTATACGTAAAATTCAAAATTATTTTGTAATTTCAAAATTATTCCTATGGGACTTCTGTCCCGGAATAAGAATAAAACTTTTCATTCATTCATTCATTCATTGAGATGAGAAAATTCCTGCCCCCGGTGGGGATCGAATCCACCATCTCCCGCTTATGAATCTAAGGCGCTAGCCACTAGCCCATGGGAGACCCCTTTTACTATTATTATTATTATTTTATAAAATGTTGTTATTTTTGAATATATGCGTGTTCAGTAAATATTCATTGAGGGAAACCCTCTACCTGGCGCTTATAGACATTACTAAAGAGGTAAGAAACGTAAATCGATGAACTTAATTTTTTGTTTCAAGATTTTGAATCAGTTTTGGAGTCCAAAACACACACACGAAAGTACACACGCACACACTTACATACTTATAAATACATTTTGAGTAGAGCTTCAGTACTACATTGCTTTGCAAGCTGCTAGAAAAATGAGTGTACTTCTACGTCTAATGAGCCGATTTAGCACATTTTAGTAATACGCTGCGATCATTTGTATCGGACGTAGTTTAGCGAATTTCAATGGGATATAACAAAAATGACATCAGCTTAGGACCCTTTAACCCCTTGGAAACAATTTACGAATGGACTTGTCAAGTTCTTGTTTTGCCTCAGTTACAGATCACGTCGGAGACTCTTCATGTTTATTTACATATCTTAATAGAAGCGTCTACCGCAGAGTTGGGCAAACGTTAGCGCACGCTAAAAGCTGATACCTCTCCGCTAATTTAGCGAAACTGTAGAAAGCCAGCGCTAATAATTAGCGGTTAGCGGCGGCAGTGCGCTAACCGCTAATCTATTTATGAAATATCGTAATTGATAATAGCTTAAGCTATAGTTACAACATTTTGTACCGTTACAAAATGTTGTAATTCGCTAAACTACGTCCGATACAAATGATCGCAGCGTATTACTAAAATGTGCTAAATCGGCTCATTAGACGTAGAA
This sequence comes from Gonocerus acuteangulatus, assembly GCA_946811695.1. NCBI lineage: Eukaryota > Metazoa > Arthropoda > Insecta > Hemiptera > Coreidae > Gonocerus > Gonocerus acuteangulatus. The sequence goes on from OX328128.1 coordinate 61,483,402, forward strand.
GTACACTCATTTTTCTAGCAGCTTGCAAAGCAATGTAGTACTGAAGCTCTACTCAAAATGTATTTATAAGTATGTAAGTGTGTGCGTAAATTAGCGGAGAGGTATCAGCTTTTAGCGCGCGCTAACGCTTGCCCAACTCTGGTCTACCGTTACTTCGATATCTTTAAGTTTGTTGTTCAAAACTAATAAGTAGCAATAATTGGTCGTAATATTTTTCTAAGAATTTTCTTGTGTCTCTTTTGAATGTGATTTAAGTCTGTTTTTCTACGAGAGAACTACTGCTTCAGCTGCGTAAAGGCAATCTGGATTGATTATTGTGTGCCTGAGTGTATATGTAGATATCGTAATTAAAAACTAGAACGCGATTTGCTAATGAAAATGAATACTTAAGTTTTTAAAAAGTTCATGAATTTTTACTAATAGTAACAATTTGTAAATTTAAATGAAAATAATGATCTTTTTTTCATGAGTTCTTTCAAGAAGGAAGCAGTTAAAACTTGAGTAAGTTCATTTCTTTTTCTTCTTAATGAAGTGGAAAAAAGAAACACTTTTATAAAACGCTTTTCATTCATAATTAATCTAGTGTAAAGAATTAGAAAGACTTGGAAAAACTCTGAGAGCTGTGAAAATGTAGAATAATTAACGGCTTAATGTCGTTCTGAAGAAATTTTCTTAAATGTGATTAAGAAAAATTCAGGTGAATTCGTTAGCTTTCATTTTTAACAATTTTACCAGTACTTGATTTTAAGTTTAAGAAATAGATCCCATTTATTGGTTGTTTTTCTTTTGTTTTTTAATTTCATTTTACAAGATAAGAAAAGGAGAAACGTATAGGTTATATTGTTTAACGTTGGGAAAGAGCGCCATTCCTCCTTCCCTCCAAAGAGAGAAAACCTGCTTATGATAGAAAATGCCTACTAGAAAATCTCATTTTTTTTCGATTACGTATTCAGCCATTTTAATTTTTCGTTAACTTTTGACTAGAACGTTCTAGGAATTATATTAATACCTTGGGAGAAACGATATAAAGTGATTGGTTATATATGCTTAGAACATGCATGTGAAATACCAAAGAGATTTTTAACTTTCTTCGAAAGGAATTGTTTCATTATTCAAAAAAAAAAGTTTACCTCTTTGAAACATGTCGTATGCAACCTCAGTGGACATATCTTGTTTATCTTTTAACTTGAAAAAGACCTCCATTAGTGAATCCGGCTTTCTATTTCCATCTGAATAAAGATGGGTTTACCGGGTTTTTAGTAGTTCTAATTTTTCTTTTTGTTGTTTGTCTAGATTAATTGGAGTTATTTCAGAGAAATTGGAATGATTAAGTTTATTATTTATTAGACCTTTTAGAGTTGATATTTTTTAATTTATACGTTTTATTGCATAGTTGAAACATCTGGATATGAAAGAAGTCTAGACACCATACATTAGTACAATGTAGTAAATAATCTTGAATGCGTAGTTTAATAATCCTATGCGGCGCTAATGACCTAGAAGTAGATGCGCCGTAAAAAAAAAAAAAAAAAAAAAAAAATAAAAAAAAAAAAAAAAAAAAAAAATAAAAAAAAAAAATAATCCTATGTTAAATAAGCTTGTAGTAATCTAACACTAGCTTAAAATACATAAATATTTCTAAAGCCTCTTCGGCAGAAAGAAGGCTTGAACTGGACTTGGTATTCCATGAATGGAATAATTTCAAGATATATTATACAGGGTGATTCAGGTCTAAGTAGCCAAACTTTAGGAGGTGATTCTAGACATCATTTTCAACAAAAAAGTTCATGTAAATTATGGTCCGATTCCGAATGTAAAAGGAGCTCTATGTCCAATTTTCTGTATTTTTAAGGTAGACATATTTTTTATTGAATAAGAAAGGAAATAGTTGATGCGCCGTAAAAAAAAAAAAAAAAAAAAAAAAAAAAAAATAAGAAAGGATTGCTCAAAAACCGTTGAACATAATTAAATTCTAATTATGCTACCATAAAATAGACAAAGGCTGTGTAGCATACTCATCGGCCCAGGACACGGGCGTATATAAGGGGGGGCTGCAGCCCCCCGAAATTTTCATTTGATGGTAAAAATGTATCATAAAACCCTTAAAAATAAATTAAATAACATCACTTAGTTCATAAAAACAGTTTATTGTAGGTGTAATAGCGTTTTAGTTGCCTAAAACTATTCCAAGTAGCAGGCGAATTTACATTAAGGAGAGAAACGTTATGCATAAAACTCCTAAAGCATAAATATTTGAATTTTACTTGCACAAATATGGTTCTCAATAAACAATTCTACAATAAATATATGCAAGAGCGTACTCGACCAAAACCTCTCATTGTCAGGTATGAAGAATACATCCAAAACATACCTCGGCAAATACAAAATTTGACAATAGACACTACTTTGACGAACTACAAAAATCTGACGAAACATCAAGACATGTAAATTACATTTCAAGGAAATCCTCAACACGAATTCTGTGAACCTCTTCACTTTCAGTGATGGCTCTCGGACTGAGCGTGGAACTGGTCCTGCAGCAATATTCGGAGGAAAGGTTTTCCTACAGAAACTAGCACCAGTAGTTCATATTATGCTGAACTTCAGGCAATGTTATTAGCTATAGGGAAATTTGAACATAATCGTGAGAGAACAATTATTTTGTTTACAGACTCTTTGAGTGCATTAAAAACTTTACAAAATACATGCAATACACACTCTTTGGCTATCAAAATTTTAAATGAGGTTATTCAACAAAATTTAAACAAATACGTTACTTTCGTATGGTTACAAACAAGCCAAATTAGCAACTACGTTAGTAAATATAGAAAACATGAGAAAACTTACGAGGACCTAACGGCACTTAGCAAAACAGAAATACAGATTCAATGGCAGACAGAAAGGAACGACATTAACGACAATAAAATGCGACAAAGGGTCTCACCGAATTTTCATATGAAATTTGCACTGGCGTCTTCCTTGACTTTGATGTCATTATTTTATTTCTAGTTCCTAGAAATTTTTTCGTCAATTATCAAACCTCTAACTGTACTCGATTTGAGGGAATAAGGGTTGAAATCCCTAACTTCAAAGTCGATTTTCTATGAAACTATACTAGATCTTTAAATGAAACCAACGTGAATTGAAGCTATTGATTAGGTGTACCTTGCGTATTTTTTTCATAATTTTCGGACCACTTATAAGATAAGAAAAAAAAATTGTGAAGATTTGAAGGGCGGTTTTCCCTAACTACCCCTCCAAGCACTCCTACCAAATAAAAACACGTTAAATCAGTAATTTATCAACTATTATCCGTAAAAGTTTCATAGATATTTGAAAGGTACATCATACATGAAATTACAAAAATCTTATATCGATAGCTAAACCCTAAAAACCAGATGTATCTCAAATATCTCAAGTTACTCTTAGGGCGGTTTTGTTATTTAAATATGAACCCTCACATTGCTCAGTGCATAATCTGTATTATACAGATCGAAAAACTATTGTCATATTGCAAGCCACTAAAATAATAAATACTAAAAATCTTCATTTTTTACAAAAGATAACACAGGTCTACAAAAATAATCTTTCTGAAATTTGATTTGATGATTTTGGTCAATCTCTATGCTCCTTGGCGTGCTGAAGCCGAACATGAGGTCAGTCCCTCTCTATGACGTAAGGAAATTGTTCAATCTCAAGTAAGGGCAGAGGTACTACCATTAAAAGAAAACAGAATTGGCGAATAAGAGTTTTCATTTATTTCCATGATCTTTTAGTTATTTCAATGTTGTTTACTGTACAAAATACATAAATGTGTAGAAATAACAGCTTCAGAATTAACAGTGGCATATTTAGTTATTATTTTTATGAAAACGTATTTTTTTCTCTTGAAAATTTCTCCGTGTTCGTTTCCGGCTGTAGGACTCTTCAGATGATTCACGCTGCAGCATCCAACAATAGTCAGCCATCATGTTTACGTTCCATTTGCCCTGATACCTACGTTCCATTTCCTGGATGTCCTGATGGAACCTTTCCCCTTGTTCTTCACTTACTTCCCCTAAGTTTTCCGGAAAATAGTCCACATGCGAATGTAAGAAGTGAACCTTCAAACTCATGTTGCAACCTTGTAATTGAAATGCCTTCAACATGCGTTCCACGATACTTCTGTAGTTGGGATCCTTCACGTTACCAAGGAACTTCTCAACAACATCTTTAAAAGAATTCCAAGCTTCCTTCTCCTTCTCATTCATGGTCTGAGTGAAATGTGGATCTGTGAAAAGTTTCCGAATATATGGGCCTACAAAGATCCCCTCTTTTAGCTTTGCATCACTTAATCGTGGGAACTTGGAGCATAAGTACTTAAAACATTCACCTTCTTTATTGAGAGACTTTACGAATTGTTTTATCAGCCCTAGCTTTATGTGTAGAGGAGGTAGCAGGATTTTGTCAGAAGGAACCAAACTTCTCCTAATTACATTTTTTTTGGCCTGGCGACAGAGTTCCTCGTGATGGCCAGTCTTTGTTGTTCCGATGGGAATTTCTGTCTCGGCTATCCCATAAACATAAAAAACAAGGGAACTTGGTGTACCCTGATTGCTGACCTAAGAGCATAGTAAGTACTTTCAAGTCTCCACATATCAACCAGTTATGCTCATTATAATGAATTCGTTCGAGAACTAATGACAAATTTTCGTATGTTTCTTTTAAATGTACCGAATGGCCAACTGGAACTGAAGCATAAGTATTGCCATTGTGCAACAAAACAGCCTTTAGACTTCGCTTTGATGAGTCTATGAATAGACGCCAATGAATCGGGTCATATTGTATACCAAATTGACCCATCAGACCAAGAATGTCTTTGCAATAAATAAGATTCTCATCCAGAGCAAAGTAAGGAACAAAAACTGCTTCACGGTGTTGATTCCATTAAAAAGAAGTGCCTGGCTGTAATAAATTTTTGTTTTTAAGACGGGAGCCAAGTAACTGAGCTGCATCTTTTGGAAGTCCAAGATCTCTCACTAAGTCGTTCAACTCCTGTTGAGAAATAAGCTGAGGTTCATCTTCTGAACTGCTTGCTTTGAACTCACTGTGTACTTCATCGCTCTCCGACATACAGTCTTCTCTATTAGCTTCCCTATCTATACTGCCCAAGTCACGAGGGGGCTGAGGAACTGTCAATCCAGGACCGTGTGGTACCGGACGACTAGCAGATTCCACATTAGGGTAGTTAATGAGCCTATGATTTTTGGAATTATAGCCTTGAACATGACAATTACAAAAGTAACAGTCATTAACGTGGTTTTTTTGCTCCCTCCACATCATTGGGATAGCAAATCCGAAAGATTTTAACTCTCCTTTGTACCATAAGCGAAGTTTTTCTACGCAGCTATGGCATACTTTGTGAGGAGCCCACACTTTATCTTGATCTCCTATTCTCAAGCCAAAATATGCATAATATACATTTTTGACAAAACCTGTTATATTTCGTTGGTATTTCTTAACTGTGTACTCACCACAGATAAAACAGAAGTAGTCTGGACTGGTAACACAACGACGATGAGACATTTTGTCTAAATGCACTTTCAAACCTTAAAATACGTTCTTAATCACTTTGACACAACTAAGAGACCTCAGTGAATGTGTTCACTTCAGTTGATACTACTGAACTGAGAGAATGAACAGAAATTTAGCTCCAAGTTCCTGATACAACAGGTTCAATCTCGTTTAGCTTCAGACGGTGACATCTGAGACCAAACAAGTACGATCCTGTCTGAACAGGTCGTGCCTAGACACCCTCAGGCCTACAACATCTACTGAGGGAGTCATTGCCTACACCACCTAGTGAAAGATGTCTGTTTATAAAAAGAGAAATCGTTTGGAAAAAAAAAAAAAAACCTACTTCTTACCAAATTTATGTGTATAGCAGGTATATTATGTTCTATGGATTTGAAAAAAATCTGTACGTGATAGAGAAAAACGGACTTCATTCTCGGCCTCAGCACACCGAGAAACACAGAGATTAGCCAAAATCATCAAATCAAATTTTTGGTTGTAGACCTGTGTAATTAATCTTAATCACTATTTTCCTCGATAGTTTTGGTATCACTTATACATCTATAAACAAGTGGTATTATTCGTATACATCTGGTTGATCAATTACTAGTTATAAATCGGATTACATAATTTTTTTTTTTTTTTTTTTTTTTTTTTTTTTTTTTTTTTTTTTTTTTTTGGCGCATCTACTTCTAGGTCATTAGCGCCGACATCCAGGGTGCAGTGAGGAATTTTCCCAGCGAGCCCTGAGATGAAAACATTCCTGCCGGAAGGGGGGATCGAACCCACCATTTCCCGATTATGAATCCAAGGCGCTAGCCACTAGACCACGAGAGCCCCTCGGATTACATTATGTTACATATTCATTGTGGTTTGATAATTGACGAAAAATTATTTCTAGGAACTAGAAATAAAATAAAGACATCAAAGTCAAGGAAGACGCCAGTGCAGATTTCATATGGTGTGAGGAAAAGCATGGGAAAGGAAGGAACCCAGACACCAGTCAGCAATATTGGACATCAGCAGTTAGAGACCTGCACTGCTCTATAATTCCCACGTTTCCCCAATCCTACCTGCCTATTTAGGCTGGGCTAAATCCTAGCTCACTCACACTCTCTCACTCTCACTCCCATCACTCTCTACTAGACTCCACGCTCGACACTCTCCACACTTCTCTATCACTCATCCCGTCCAGGCTAGTTGACCTACCAATATACGCTACTACTTACACGCTGCCTTTTATTCTGAGCCCCCGAATCTCCATCAAACTCGGTGAGACCCTTAAACAAACAGTAGTAGAATAGCCATCCAGCAGAATGAAGCAACGGGAGAGAAGAGGTAGTTTTAACCCGAATCCGTATTGGCCATTCCTTTACTTACTCACGGACACCTAATGATTAAACAAGACTTACCAATATGTAGACAGTGCAACGAGTTACTGACCATAAGGCATTTACTAACAGAATGAAGGATACGAGAACATTTACACATACCCACTGACCTTATGATACTTCTGACTGCTGGTAGCCATTACGTGGACACAATGTTTAAACATTTACAGGTACATTTCGCAAAATGTAATTGAAATACTCTTTTGTTGATCTTTTATTCTTTCTGTTTTCTTTTATGTTTGTTTTCTTCTTCAATTAGGATTACATAAATATATTTTTTTAGTTAAAATGTATGTTGTATTCCCCCTTTTTTGACTTTTTCTTTATAATTAATTCCTTATTAAAAGCTGAAATTTCCATGGAACTTAAAATTTGAAAATCGCCATCGTTGCGGTGCTGCAATACTAATTAATAATAAATAACATATAAATTCAATTATATTAATGATACCTACAATTATTGTTGAAAATTGTTCTGATTTACGGGTGATTGGTTATCATTAAAACTAATTCATAAAAATACAGAGATATTAGCCTGGATGTTTTAAAAATTGCTTCATGAGTGTAACTGGCATAGCTATTCCCTCGTTATGTGTTAATATGTTGTCGCTGTTTTAATGTGTTGTTCCCTTCAACAAAACTTATTATTTCTAAGAGTGGATATTGGAAATAACATTAGCATTAAACTATTGATAATATTTAATTAGGAAGGATTTTACGGCATATTATAAAGGATAATATAAGGACGTATTAAATAGATTAAATATGATTAAGTGACTCTCAGACAGACTTGTCGACTAATTTTACAAGTTTATTATTATGTAATCATTATATTTAATTGTCTTTTTTAAGTTCAAACTAATCTGTCAATCAATAAATCGTTATCGTCAAACTTCACTTGTGTGCTGTTGAGACTTGAGTGTTGAGATAAGTTATCGTTTTATTAGACGTGTGACACCATAGCCATGGTGTGGGTGTTATTGGTGTACTAGGGCCATGGAAGGAAAGTGGGACAATCCATCTCACCTCCCACGCTGAATCGGGTCGATAAAGATTTTATCTAGTAAGTCTGATAGTAAATAGATAAAAGTTTCAAGGGTAAATTCTTATCTAACACTTCGAAATGTTCTTTTATAAAAAACGTCATTGCTTAAGGCGTAGTTGACACATGATGGGAAAATGTATGGTCATTGTTGTCATCAAAAATTACAAACAAATAATGAATTTAGATTTTCTACAAAAACGGCTCTGAAGAAATGTGCGATGGGACGATATCAGTCCGAGAAATAAGTACATCTTGGTTCCTAGAACGAACGTTGAGATGCCGGGCGTGTCATTTCCGCTTAGGATACTGTCAGTTTCCTGTTGTGGCGCCTTAAACTTCCTTCTCTTTAAGATTTAATTTATTTTTTTAACGAAAGATCAAACCAATAACTGCTTCAATTTCTTTGCTAATAGGGATAAGAACGGAACCGAGCTAAGATGACGTAGTTCCTGCTATTCGGACTTTTTAATAATTTCTCCTTTCCAAACACCAATATATGTATCTGTATGTTCTTTAGCATACATGGAAACATTTTCAATCAATTTTGCTTGCATTTTCAAGTAGCTTAATGTCGGTTAACAATAAAAAAATGTATTTGGAATCGTATCGGGTTAGGTATGGTCAGGCATGGTCAGGTATATTTAGGTATGGTTAGGCATGGTTAGGTATAGTTAGGGATGGTTAGGTATGGTTAGGCATGGTTAGGGTTACGTTTCAAATAAAAAAAAAAATGGAAAACACAAAATCTTCTATTATATAAAAATGAATCGCTAAATGTGTTTGTAAGCGCAAATCTCGAGAACAATTGAACCGATTTTGCTAATTCTTTTTTTATAATACTCCTTGAACTACGAGGATGGTTCTTACGGAGAGAAAAATTTTAAAAATTGCCTGAAAAAGTCTAAAGACAACACTTTTCGGGTCTTTTTTACTTCGTTAACGCAAATTCATTTTTAAATAAAAACATATGTTCTCAATTATAATATTTTTAACAGTTAACGTGTTAGGTTATTTGTGTATAAGCAACAAAATTTAAATAAATAAGCACTTGTAATCACAAGGTGACAATAGAATCACATGATAATAATGCAATTTAAATTAATTTATATTTGCGTTAACGAAGTAAAAAAGACCCTACTTTTCTATATTCCCATACAAAAGATTCGTATTAATACCTAAAGGTCAATTTGAACTTTAATACTATACCATAAAGTTTAAGTGTTAGTGGAGGGGTTCTAGGAAGGCAAAACAATTGAGTGACATTAGTATCGTATAAATATTAATTTCAATATTTGTCAATATTTATACGATGGTAACATTACTCAAAAACAAATTGACTATGGCAAAATGTAAATTGTCTGTGGTAAATGTTCCTTTAAATGTAAACATCTCTTTGCTGTGCATCAATAATTTTTTTTTTTTTTTTTTTTTTTTTTTTTTTTTATATTATAGGTGCTTTTACTGCCAAGGTCATTAGCACCAGTCAGTTTTACAATATAGTTACTATTGACTATGGTTCATCTTTTTTAACAAATAACAGAAGAACCGTTTAACCTAAGACTAGAACTAATCCTAAATAAATGAGATATTTACATATTTACACGATACTTACTCATAGTCACTCATACAATAAATACATCCATACGCAACACACACACAAGCCTAAATTATTTAATTATTTATATTAAATAAAAACGTTGACGGAATAAATACATGCACACAAAAAATATACACTCAATATACATCTCATCTTTCTAAATAATCTCCCACAATAAATAATGTGCCACTATATCAGGTCGTAAATTTTGATATCCTTCAAAAACTCTAACAGTCTCCTCACAGATGGCTCATTTCTACATAACAAATCACTAAGGTTACTGGCTAACTGGTGTCGTCGCCTGGCTTCCACCAGCGAAGTGCAGTCCACCAAGATGTGTTTTACATCAAGGAGGTCCCCACATCGCGAGCATTGAGGCCTTCGTCTTCCAACCAGGTGGTAACCATGTGTGAGACGTGTATGGCCGATTCTCAATCGGGTTATGACCACGTCATCACGTCTGTTGGGGAAGCTCATTGGTTTTAGGGTTGTAACGAAGTTATCCACGTTTTTAAGGAATACTGATTTATTGCCGTATTCAGATTGCCATTTTTCCTTTACTAATTGTTTCAGATATTGTTTTAGATCTCTGATGTGCAGCGGGGAGGCATGGTCTGGCGTTGCTGAGGCTGCCTGCCTCGCCAACTCATCCGCTCTGTTATTTCCATCAATACCTACATGCCCTGGTATCCAGAGGAACGACACCATCGTTCCTCTGGATCGTGCATTAGTTGCTAGAGCAATGATGTCTAGCAGAAGAGGGTCACGGGTAAATTTATTTTTGAGCGCAGCTAGAGTAACGCTCTAGTGCTATTTTGATTGCCATGAGTTCGGCGTGGAATACGCTTGTATTTGGATGCAAGGGAACCGAGTGTTGTCTTTCATTGTCTATGAATATACCACATCCAGCTCCATTGCACATCTTTGAGCCATCTGTGAAGATCACTAAATGATTAGTGTAGTCTTGAATAGCTTCGAGAAATAGAGTTTGGTAAACAAGAGTGGACGTTACATTTTTACCACATCGAGCTAAAGAAAGGTCTATAAAAAGATGTGGGATAATCCATGGTCTTATGTTTGGATGTTGGGAAGCCATAATTTTATCCCAAGAGCCGTCATACAAACGCTTAGTCTCATCTGCTCTCACAACCAGTGGTCTCGTTATCGTCCGTCTTGGATTATATATGCCTGATATAGTGTCATTCTCTATAATATCGTGCAAAAAGTGATGTCTTTTTGCGCGTAGCGATGTTGCATATGTCAAAGTTAGTAAATTCCTCCTATGCACTGGGGGTAAATGTCCGGACTCCACATATATCGAGTCTATTGGGCTGGTTCGAAAGGCGCCAATTGCTACTCTAAGTCCCGCCGTGTAAAGCCTATCCAGCTGGCGGAGCCATGATTTACGCGCAGATCCGTAAATTGCACATGCGTAATCAATTCTGGACCTAATCAGTGCATCAAAAATCTGTAAAAGTACAGATTTTTCCGCTCCCCACTTCAGCTTAGAAAGAGTTTTTAAAATTCGAAGAGATGATTCACATTTCTGTATAACATGTCTAATATGGCTTTTCCATCTTAGTTGTCTATCCATTACCACCCCAAGAAATGTATGTTCATCCTTGAAGACCACCTCAGTATCACCCATATACAGTAAAGGGTGATTATGAGGTTTCCGAAGTCTACAAAAGTGAACGCCTACTGTCTTTTCGGGAGACAGTGTTAAACCTCGCCTCATCGATGTTTCACTGACTGAATTGATCGCTTCTTGCAAACTTTGTGATTCGGAATCATCAGCAGGATGAGAAAGAAACAGAGCGAGGTCGTCCGCGTAAAGCGACCGGCCTATCTCTCCCCCCACCCTGTCGGCAATTCCGTTAATTGTAATTAAAAATAATGTCACGCTCAAGACAGATCCCTGTGGGACTCCGTTCTCCTGCACACGCGGGGTAGATAGGGCGCCACCTACTCCGACCCTAAAGGATCTTCCGTCAAGAAAGCTCTTAAGAAAGAGGGGCATCCTACCTCTGAATCCCCACCCGTGCAGTCGACGGAGAATGTCGTGTCTCCACACTCGATCGTATGCCTGTTTTATATCAAAAAATATTGCAGTGACATGTTGGCGAGAGGAGAAAGCATTTTGTATATCGTGCTCTAATAGCATTAGTTGATCCTGGGTTGTGTATCCTTGTCTAAAGCCGGCTTGATAAGTGGATATAAGGTTATTCATCTCCAATTCATGAACCAGGCGGTAATTCACCATAGCTTCCAGGAGCTTTCCCATACAGCAAAGCAGTGATATAGGTCTGTAGCTTCCTGGAAACTTTGGGTCCTTACCGGGTTTTATGATAGGTACAATAATTGCCTCTTTCCAAGCCTCGGGGTACTTAGCACTGGTCCAGAGTTGATTAAATAACTCAAGCATTTTAATTTTAGCTATATCAGGGAGATTAAAAAGCATTTCATATGGCACCCCGTCGCATCCAGGAGACGACCTCCTGGATGCTGCGTGAAGTGCCCTCTGAAACTCCTCTATTTTGAACGGGGCATTGTACTCAAATGAAACGTCATCCATCGTTCCGAAGTCTAGAAGAGCTGATTCTTCGTTAGTTTTTATTTCTAAAAATTCGTTTGTGTAGCTGGAAGAATCGAATGAGGAGCTGAAGTGGTCTGCAAAAATCGTAGCAATCATTTGTGGCTCATTGGTATGCGTTCCATTATTTAGGAGGAATGGTACTTGACCCTTGAAATACCTACCTCCTATTGCCCTTATTTTACTCCAGACTTCGGAAGGAGATGCATTTCGCGTCATAGATGTTACATAAGAGGCCCAGGAGTCTCTCTTTTTTTGAATTTTTACTCTCCTCTCTACAGCGCGTGCTTTCTTGAAAGCAATAAGATTTTCTTGAGTGGGGTGTCGTCTGAAGCGGTAAAATGCCTTCTTTTTAGTCCTATTAATCTCCTTGCATTCCTCATCCCACCAAGGAACAGGGAGTCTTCTTGAGTGGGGCGAGGTAACTGGTATTGATTGGCATGCCGCGTCATTTATTGCTATGGTCATTTTATTGAGGAGATCTCCTGTTGATTCAGCTGACTCAGGTAAACGGAATAGCTCTCGATATTTATCCCAGTCAGCCAGCTTAACATTCCATTTTATTTGTTTTCTATGCTCACTATGTCTACCAGCATGGGTTATTAATATTGGGAAATGATCTGACCGGTGAAGATCCTCAAGCACGTTCCACTGGAGATATGTTGTGATTGATGGACTTGCGACTGAAAGATCGATTGCATCCAGTTTTCCTGATGATTCAGTGAAGTGAGTGGGCGAACCGTCATTGATAATCACGAGGTCCATCTCCTCTAGAACGCTGTAAAGTAAGAGGCCATAGGAGGTGGACCTTTGCGATCCCCAGGATATATGGTGAGTATTGAAATCACCGAGCACCATTATGGGGGGTCGTAATTGATTTAAGAGATCCTTTATATCATTTACGCTATATCCCCTTCCATCTGGTAGATACAGTGAGCAGATAGTGATTGCGAAAGGAGCCTCTAGGCGCACAGCGACAGCTTGTAATGATGTTATTAGGTTAACCGGCTGTGCTCCCAGATTCTCCATAGTATAAAGGGCAACTCCACCATGGCTTCGGCCACCTGGCAATATTCGTGGCTCCTTGTGTGTGCATCTGTATCCAGACAATTGCCGGGCATCTCCCACAGGAAACTTAGTTTCCTGTAGAGCCACCACTAGCGGATTGAAAGTACGTAAAAGAAAGCGGAGCTCGTCACTATGCTCGGAAAGACCGCGTATGTTCCATTGAAGGATTCTATTAAACTGTGACATTTAGGTATTAAAAGGTTACTTTTGATCTGACTCAGCAACAGATTTCCTGGTGTTTCGCTTTTTCTCTTTATCTATTGTTTTTTTTTTCGCCTATCTTTTAATGAGAGGGGTGGCCCTCCTCCGCCTTCCTTTACATCTTTGGGGCACCCCGCCTCGAAGAATGTAGAAGGGGTCAGTGGGGGGGTCTTAACGATAGGGGAAATTTGTTTTCCCAATTCTTTTTTTACATCCATCGAGGTGGATGTGATTGAGGGGGGGATAGGGATAGGTTTTGGGATAGAAAAGGAAAGGCAGGGAATAGGAGATGGGGGTGGGTTTGATTTGGATGTTTGAGGTATAGGGATGATGAGGGAAGTAGGTTTGTTTGCTTTTTAGCGCGGTTCCTCCCTCCCCCATAGGGAGGAACCCCGCTTATAAGGTTGATACAATGAAACAATCCGGAAGTGCCGACTAGAAAATTTTGCGTTTCAGAACCCCTAGAAACCGAAAATAACGGTGGTTCAAATTTGTATATATATATATATATGTATATATTTATTTATATATATATATATATATATATATATATATATATATATATATATATATATATATATATATATATATATATATTTGTCTGTTCGCTCTCTAAATAGAAGACGAATGGTCCGATTTTGATGAAATTTGGTACAAAAATCTGTCGTCCAATTTGAAAGGTCAAGTTCGTTAACCAGCAAAATCCGCCCACTGGAAGATGGCGTTTGGGGCGAAATTCGCGCAAAAAAAATCGTAACGCTTACGTTTTTGAGTTCATAAGCTTGTAAGGACTCTTTTTATATGCCTCTTGGGCTAGGAAAACGAATGAAACCATTTTCAAGGCGATAGCTTTAACCGTTTTCGAGAAAATTGGAAAAATAGTTTTTTAATACCGTTTTTGGTTTGGGTACTTAGAATCACGGGATTCAGTTGAAACATTATCTGCATGTTCTTCTTTCATTAAAACTAATATGTTGAAAGTTTTGTTACGTTTGGAGTTAAGGAAGGGTTAGAATAAAATATTTTATTAACAGACATGAAAAGTTTTGGGAACTTTGTATACTTTCATTAATATCTCGAACACGGTTGGGAAATCGTGGTAAGTAGATAGAAGCTATTTGAAAGCTTACTAAAGTTTCTACAAAAAAGATTCTAAAACTATTTTTGATTAGGTTATGTCAATCGGAGAAATAAGTGCTTAAATCTTCAAATACGTCTGTTTTTTTGTTATGAACGGGTTTTTGTCGTTCTTTTTGTAATTTTTGTCTCTTTCCCTAGGTTTTTTATTGCTTTTTATTTTTGTAATTTCTTATGTTGGGAAAATGTATTTGTATGTAAAACAGGATAGGAAAAATGAGACCAATTTTCTGTTGCTAGAAATAATGCAAATTTTGGGAACTTCGTATACTTCCATTAATATCTTGAAAACGATTGAAAATCTTGTGAAGCGAAAGGTTACCATTCGAAAGCTTACTAAATGGTCTACAAAAAAGGTTTTGAGGAAAGTTTTGAATAAGCGATGTCAATCGGATGAAATAAGTGCTTAAACTTTGAAGTAATTGATTTCGTTTATTTCATACGATTCTTTTGGTCTGTTTTTATTCCTATTTTTTCATTTCTTATGGTTGGATAATGTATTTGACAATAAAACAGATTAATTAAAATAAGAAAAACAATTCATTGTTAGAAATATATCAGGCTGTACCGTATGAAATGTCAGTTTTGGATTTGCCGATTTCCTTCAAATGTCTTGAAACTGTCGAGGCTCCTAATCCGAGTTCTTTGGCATATTCCCTATTGTTTGCTATTGCTTATAGTAGTCAAATGTATTTGCCAATAACACAGGATACGGGCGCTAATGACCCAGAAGTAGATGCGCCCTAAAAAAAAAAACAAAAAAAAAACAGGATACGTAAAATTAGAATATTTTATTTTTGCGGAATCTTGGGATTCTCAGATCCCGTATGAATATCTATTAGGCCCTCTTCGTATATTTTCATTAATATCTCAAAAAGGGTTAGGAAATCGTGGAAAAATGTTTTGAAGAAATGTTTGATGGGGTCGTCACATTAGGAGAAATAAGTGCTTAAAACTTAGTTAGTTAGTTTCGTTTATTTAAACGGATCTATTTGTGTGTTTCCCGCAGTTTTTTCACTGCTCGTCATTTTTGTAATTTCTTATAGTAGTCAAATGTATTTGTCAGTAAACAGGATACGTATAATTAGAAGCAATATTTTGTTTGTTAGAATTCGAAGATGCCGTACGAATATCTAGATATTACCTGTGGGTTAATATGTTTTTTGAGTTGAAGCTTTAAAGCCTCAACAGGAATATTTGTGTAATCACCCTTCACAGTTAATTTATTAGAATCATGAGTGACCGTTTTTGTGTTACAACTAACAATCTTTGAAAACGAAGTTTAACTATCCTTGTTATTGTTATTTGCCTTCTGTTTGGCCGAAATTTTCTATTCGTGGTGTAATTCTCCTTGGATTTTTTTTAACTTGATCAAGAACCTATTTTAAGCACTCTTAAATTCCTTAATTTAATTCAGGAAGTTTATCAAGCTTGACATAATCACTTTTGGGTTAATACGGGTGGTCTATACCGAGTCCTTTGTTTGTAAACACAAAGAGCTTTCTGAGTAACGGTAAAGGGCAGTAAAAGTATATGACGACTACCTGGAAGTAGACCCTGCATACAGAGAATTGCAATACGAGACCTCATTCATTCTTTCACCAGCTACCGTGTAACACCTTAGATCTGTTTATATTGTTTTACTCAGTGTGAACAAGTGTTGAAAGTGCCTAAAATTTTATATTTTTATTCCTTGTTATTTTTTAATTGCTTAGAGTTGGATAATGTATTTGAAAATAAAACAGGTTAAGAAAAATAAGAAATCAATTTAATGTTAGAGATATGGATTTCCAAGATTTAGCTTTTCAACTGCCTAGCGTCCTTCCTAGGGAGGGTTGTTTGTCTTTGAATTTGGTACTTAGAATTATGGGATACAGTTGAAACATTTTCTGCGTGTTCGAATTTCATCAACACTAATATGTTGAAATTTTTGTTACGTTTAGGGTAAAGGAAGAGTTAGAATAAAATATTTTATTAACAGACAAAAAAAGTTTTGGTAACTTTGTATACTTTCGTTAGTATCTCGAAAACCGTTGACAATCTTGTGAAGCGGAAGATTACCATTCGAAAGCTTACTAAATGCTCTACAAAAAAGGTTCTGTACATGGACGTATATAAAAACAATTTCGGGGGGGGGGGGGCTGAGACCATTTCCAGGGTATGGAATACTAAATATTTAGAGCTTGGAATAGTTTTAGGCAACTAAAACGCTATTACACGTAAAATAAAATATGTTTTATGAACTAAGTGATCTTATTTAATTTATTTTTAAGGGTTTTACGAGAAGTTTTCATCATTAATTCAAAATTTCGGGACGGGGCTGCAGCCCCCCCTCATATATGCCCATGCTTCTGTACCCTCTAGAAAGGCTTTATTAGGCATATTTTGTATTGATTTATAGAGCTTTGCTTTAGAATGAGAGCCGGATTGTGTAATTTCCGCATCTGTGTAAAAGTTAATTACTGTCGGTGTCCCTGACGCCTTAATATCACTTTTATTCGAGATATTCGAGAGGATTTTGACAATTTTCACGAGATATATAAAAAAAAATAAGTTTATTTCTTTTCTAAGCTTATCAAATGGCACTAGGGACATGAACGGAACCGCGCTAAGATGCTGCAGTTCCTGCGAGTCGGACTTTTTGTTAAATTTTCTTCCCTTGATTTCGTCTCATTTTGCACTGCACTGGAGTAAGAACCTCTGCAGGCATAAGATGTACTCTTTGCAAGTACTCTGGCTTCTCTAAATGTCAAAGTTTTAATTTCGGCGCGCATTTTCTGAATTTCTTTCTCTATTTGAAACTCTTGGCAGTCTTTAGAACGTGAGTTATGCGGGCCATTGCAGTTCGGGCATTTAGCAGGAGATGGGCAAGGTTCCGGTTTATGGGTAGGGTATCCACAAATACAAACCTCTCGCTCGGACTTGCATCTCACTGCTGAATGGCCAAACTTTTGACACCTGAAGCACCTCAACGGTGCTGGAATATAGGGCCGGACTCTTAATTTATAAAAGGCGGCATTTATGTTATTCGGAATCTCTGGCTGATCAAATGTTAGCATGACGCTTCCAGTGAATTTGAGGGTTTCGTCTTTGCCATTCGCTGACCTTTCTTTGTGGAAAAATCGTCGTACAGCAATGACACCCTGATCACTTAAACCTTCTAATATTTCTGCGTCTGTAGCGTGCTCGAAATCAAAGCATGTAATCATACCCCGAGAAGTATTTAGAGTTTTGTGCAGTTCTGCCTTAACTCTAAACTCTCCCAGAGTTTCAATTTTCAACATTTTTTCTGATTGAGCTTGCACTGCTGCTTCGATCAGTAACGAACCATTTGCCATTTTACTGATCCCGGCTACATTCCCCAATTCTTGTTGAATGATTTTGTTCAGCAAGAATGGAGACACCTTGCTGAAGGTTTGATCATCATCTCTACTTAAAATAATGTATCTTGCAAATTTTTGGGCTTTTATCACAGGTTTTTCTAAGAGTCTTTTCTTTCCTCTTTTTACCTTCTTTTTCTCAGGCGACCTTGACGGCGTACTGTACGGAGCCAAGGTGTACTGAGAACTCAAGTTATCTTTTGTCAACTTCTGTTTCGGGCAAGTTATATCTTGCTTCTCACCAGACGTTTTAGATGCACTATTACCTGAAGCTTCCTCGAGGGATGCTGAAGGTTTTATATCGTGAGGCGTGGGTAGTTCCTTGTCCATGCGAGTGTCGCCCAGAGGGTCCTGCATTCCCTCTGGGTTATCCATTAGGGGCAATCCGGCTGTGTTCCTTGAAGAGCTTGTAGGTACGATATTTTAGGTGACTCAGACCCCCAATCTTCGCCACCGAGTCTGCTGGTGGGGCTGCCACCTTGGCCGGCAGACCGACACAGTTCCTCCCGAAGGAGAGGATCCACTCAGCAGGGGAGGTGTCCCTGCCTCATCGTGGATCCCCGCCTCTGCTTTTCGCCGTCCTTATGGGTTCACCATAAGAGCGTTGCCCAGGGGGTACCACGGGGAGGAAAAGCAGTAGGCGTTGACGGGAATCAGGTATACTAGGAGATGCTAAGCAGTGGAATAGGGCACTATAGCTTAACAGAGCTCCCAAAAGAAGTCGGACGGCTCCCATATCCGCACGTCCGCTCCAGCAACCCTTTAGCCCGCCCATTTACTCCCCTGCATCAATAATATTAATAAATCTAAAAGCCACAAATTTCTATAAAATTACTAAAGTGTTGTTTGTTTGTGACTTGCTAAATATGACTCCTATAAGGCGGCGGACATATTTAGGCAGAAGAACCCGAAATGCGACGAATCAAATTAATGATCAATCTAATCGTACTGCCCAGGAACATGAAGATCGCAATAAACGTGAAAGAATTCGGTTAAGACAGACCCGCGAAGCGCGACATTCGACTAATAATGGTGCAAGTTTGAATCGAGCTGCTGTGAATTCATTACAGTGCCTGCAGCTGTGTTGCTATTGGACCTATGAACTCAGTTTGACTATAAGCAAATTCCAGGGGCAGTCATTAAGTGTTTGTGGTATTAACCTAGAAAACCCGTGTTTCTCGCATGGTCAATTGTATGTTGCCTGTTCTCGTGTTTGAAAACCATCTGCTCTGTTTATTTTCGTGTCAGGTTTTGAAACCAAAAATATCGTGTATCATTAAGTACTACAATAAAAATGAAACTTAATTTAGAATAAGTAAAAATAAAATAAAATATAATAAGTAGGTATTGCCAACGGCCGTAGCCACGTTGAATGCACCGGTTCCCATAGATCACCGAAGTTAAGCAACGTCGGGCGTGGGCAGTACCTGAATGGGTGACCGACCACGTGCTGTTGGCATTAGAAAAGGGTGGCAACCTGTAGATAGCCCGGCGCTAATGACCAAGATGTAGATGCGCCGTTAAAAAAAAAACAAAAAAAAAAAAACAGACTTTCAAGAGCGGATATTTGAAAACTAAAGCTATCTCGAAAAACTTTATTGAATAGAACTTGTAGGAAATTTAACCAGCTTTTATTTGTTATAGAATAGTCATGTCGCTAGGACGCAGTGTTTCCGAGATATAAGTGAAAACCCCAAAAAATGGGACCTTCTAAACCCCCCCCCCGGCACAAAGGCTGCGAGCGAGGACTTTTGATATGTTCACTTTCTATCCAGCCCAAATAAAGTTACGAAGTCAAAAATTGTGTTCCAAAAATTTCCATCTATAACTGTTCGTTTACTGGACTGTAGTATTTTTATAAATATCTTACATTACCATGCTGTGGAATGTGCTCAGTTCCACAGCACCTTGGATATGGGATTAAAACTAATTAATTGAGCTAGTTAGAATAACTCCTCGGAAAAACACACACCAAAAGGTTCATGTTTAAACGCTGAATATTAAAGAATTTAATTTATCTTCAGAGCTGCTGCGGGACTTATTATTTAGTATTAGTAACTCATTTTAGGTATTATATTTTCCTCATAATCGAATTATTATATCTGCAGTTGAAGTGATCATGATGTAACAGCTGAGCCTAAAAGCTGAAATATAAATTTCCCTGATAATAGTCCTTTAATATCAAGGTTTTCTCAGTAGCCGGAGAATTACAGATCAAGTACTGTCCCGTCCGCCTTTGTAATTGTATCAGGAATAATATATCATTTAACGAAGTAATTATAATTTTCATGATACTATAAGTCGTCTGATTATGTAATTAAGCTATTTGATACATCTTATTGTTAAGTACGATGTATAATAAATACTCATGCCAAATTGTTAGTCATAAATATGAGTGATAACCATATTTGACTAACAACCTTTTTGATATATATATATATATATATATATATATATATATATATATATATATATATAATTTAAACATGGATCTCCTCGTGGTCTAATGACTAGGGGATGAAGGTTCGAGGACCTGCTTGTTGCAGGTTGACTTTTTTCAACCAAGAGCGATTTTTCTTGATGAAATGTTACATAACTTCACCTTGTCATCGGATCAATGTGAGAAGCAGGATTTCCTTCGAATAACTTATGGCGAGACAGAATCAAGGAGGTATATTCCTGAATTGGGCTTAATTCTTAGTTTCGGATTTACTTCTTAGCCATTCTCTAAGGTTAATAGTCCTAAGAGGAAATTATTAGCCTTAGGATTCGTCTCATAATCAGCGTTCTCTGGTGGAAATAAAACCGGCAGTTTAGAGCATAACTCAGAACCCCGCAGGCTTGGGTGTTGCACTAAAGAGAAGGCTCCAAGGCACCTAAAACTCTTTAATGACCTAATATTGGAGGATTCCAACCGCTTTATGGCCTCCTTAAATGTTTACTGACACAGGGGAAAGGAATTACTCTTCAAATGAAACGATAAACTTAGGCAAACATTAAGCAATTTAGTAAATGCTATATTAAGAGAGAGGGAAGTATAAGAGTGGATGGTAGAGAGAAAAATAAACAGCAATACCTTACGTATTTAATTTATTATTAAATTTACACATTATAAGCACCATTTCTTGCATGTTATTTATCATGTTTGAACAGAGGGCGATGAAATACTATCGTTTAGCATACCATTTTATTTTTAAACAAGAGGATATGATTAAGGTTTCAATACAATGTAACTATATTATATGATAAAATCGGAGTTTGTGCTCGCTATTTCGAAGGTGCTTCTATCTATACTTGTTCAGGCAGAAAGCTTGTTGGGGGAAGTCTGACTCGCAGGAACTGCGTCATCTTAGTAGCGATTCCTTTGTTATCCCTAGTGACATTTTTAAAAGAATAGACACGGTTATTAGCTGTTTTGATATTTCGTGAAGAGCTTATCTTGAATGAAACCAATAGTTCAGGTGCCCAACCTCAACTAACGGGTGGAAGTTTGTGAGCGATATTTCCAGGTAAAACAGTAGCACTGTTCTAGGTGTATTGTCCCCCACCGTATTGCTATGCAAGTCCTTAACGGGTTAAGGAAATTCTATAAGACAATAAAAAACTAGAAAGCTCATTTTACTGGTCAATGCATTTCAATAAAACAACCAATTTAAAAGTGAGGCAAATAGGGGAAAAAACTGTTCTAAACAACGACACTAACAGCAGTACACTAGTAGGAAATATTCACAAAGCGTTTTTGAATCCCGCTGCGGATTGCGTTATGAGGTTCCTCCCTAGGGAACCTCACTAAAAATTGGGCTCTGTGCATGTTCTAATGTCTGAGGTTCCTCTTTGTGAATTGCCTGGTACGGAAGGACGATTCTCGACGCCGAATTGTGGATTATTTTCATCTGCAATTAGTTTTAGTTTAATATTGTTGGGAGTCAGTCATGAGTAATCAAAGAATACAATTTCTCGAGTTCCCAACTCTTCAGCTCCTAAAAAGTGAACATGTTTAAGATGATTCTTTCTCCTAGTAGAACCTCGGAAAAATCGGTTTCATAAATAGGAGACCGTTTAAATAGATAAACAAATTAATTAGAAATGGCTTGGATTATTTTAATGAATTTGGCTTGATATTTATCCAATTGTTTATGTTATATATTGTTGTAAATGGCTATGTTCTTTATTACTTTGAGTATTCTGTTATTGAGTTTTATATATATATATAAATATATTGATATATTGAATGAGAATAAACAGAATAAACGAGAGACATGCTATATTTTAGACATGCCAGAGGTACTACCTGGCCACAAATGTGGACTAAAAAACATCACGCTGTCCTGTTAGAATCTGTTTTTATATATTTAAATGTATTTATATTAAAAGAAAATTAACAATTTCGGTTGGATTTAAATCACTGGAAGTAACGGGAAAACTCCAGGAAACTGATAAACCCCTCAGCTTTAAAAATATTAATAATAATAATTAGGGACAAGTGAGCAATATTTATCTGAATATTGTTTTTTGAGAGCCGGGTCTTTTGTTGTATGCTGTTTTTCCCAGAGGGCGCCTTATTACTTAAACTACGACCTGGAGCCGGGCCAGGAGGATAGTGAGTTGGGGAGGATCATATGTTTATATAATATATTGCTAGATATAAAGGTCCCCTTATTTCCCTCCTAATAATACCAATATCTATGCCATGTTACCAATATCGCTCCCATGATCTCTACCTAATAAAAATGCATCATATGACTGGACAGGAGAAACAGTAGTGGGAAAGTTATAACGTCAGAATATATTTCTTCTTGGCTATCTGGATATTTTATTCTTCTCAGTTGGGATCACATTTTTTTTTTCCAGGTGATATTGATATTCATTGGATTTAAGGGTGTATTCAACCGCATGATGTTCATCAATACCGAGTCTGTTACTATTTTTTTTTAATACAGAATGTAGGAACTTATTAAGAAATTAATATAATCAATTTATAGTAAAATATCACCTTCCTCTTACAACGATTTCGCGCCCGTGTAAGAGAATATACGAGATCAAAACTGCTCATGACATTTAATATACATATTTACATAACTTTCAACCATTTAAAGATAAAGTTATGAAATTTTACACAGGTATTATACTACTAGATGTGAGTAAAACTGAAAATGTTCAGAATTTTACATCGAATAGTTTCGGAGATATAAGCGATCGAAAATCGGGATTTATTGGACTCACTCACTCACTGACTCATCAAAATTATTAGGCACCTCCCATGATGCTAGAGACTTGAAATTTTGCAGGATAATAGATATGAGGGTGTTATTAAAGGGTAAAATCGAAAAATCCTGAAAAGTTGTGTTTGACTGCGCTTCCGGGGCGGGGGCATGCCAGTTTTGTACTTCCTCCGGAAACCCATCATTCCGTCCAAATCCCAAGATGTGGGGTATCAAATAAATTGTCTCGGTATGAAGAACCTATATTTGATGTTTTAAGAAACATTTAGACGCATATAGGCTCGGTCAAAATCTTATACCAGCTGTCTGTCTGTATGTTTGTTCCTTATACAAATCCGAACCGTTTGACCAATTTTGACCAAACTTGGGACACAGGTGGGTCTTGATACTGGGAGAATCATAGGCTAGGTTAAATTGCCTATCAGCTGTCCGTCTGACTGTTTGTTCCTTATACAAATTCACACCGTTTGGCCGATTTTGACAAAACTTGGCAAACAGGTAGGTCTTGATCCGGGAAGTGGCATAGACTAGGTCAATATCGTCAATCAGCTGTTTGCCTAACTGTTTATTCCTTATAAAAATCCACACGATTTGACCGACTTTGACCAAACATGGTACACAGGTAGGTCTTCATCCGGGTAGTGTTATAGGCTAGGTCAAAATCGTCTATCAGCTGTCTGTCTGCATGTTTGTTCATTACAGAAATTTACACCGTTTGACCTGATTTTGACCAAACTTGGCACACAGGTAGGCCTTGGTCCGTGGAGTGCACTAGGGTAGGTCAAAAAGGTCTTTCAGCTGTCTGTCTGTATGTTTGTTCAGCTGTCTGTCTGTATATTTGTATACAAATCCACACCGTTTGGGCTTTTTTGACCAAACTTGGCACGCAGGTAGGTCTCGATACGGGAAGTGGCATAGACTAGGTCAATATCGTCAATCAGCTGTTTGCCTAACTGTTTATTCCTTATAAAAATCCACACGATTTGACCGACTTTGACCAAACATGGTACACAGGTAGGTCTTCATCCGGGTAGTGTTATAGGCTAGGTCAAAATCGTCTATCAGCTGTCTGTCTGCATGTTTGTTCATTACAGAAATTTACACCGTTTGACCTGATTTTGACCAAACTTGGCACACAGGTAGGCCTTGGTCCGTGGAGTGCACTAGGGTAGGTCAAAAAGGTCTTTCAGCTGTCTGTCTGTATGTTTGTTCAGCTGTCTGTCTGTATATTTGTATACAAATCCACACCGTTTGGGCTTTTTTGACCAAACTTGGCACGCAGGTAGGTCTCGATACGGGAGTGTCATATTACCTATGACGTTTTGTACTTTTTGTTACATCGGAAAGCCATCATTCCTTCTGAAACCCATCGTGTGGGGTATCAAATGAATCGTCTTGGTAAGGAGAACCTATATTTGATGTTTTAAGAAACATGGGACGCATCTTAACAACAACAGGTGTGCCGTCTTTCTTAAATGTTGTAAATAAAGTCGTAGGGGTTAACTGCATAATATACTTCAAAGCAGATACTAAGTTTTTCAAAGTCGAGTCATCTAAATTAAAAAGTTTAGGATCACTAACCCAAAATGTATCGTCTTTGTTCTTATCTTTTTCTTGAAGGCATTCTACACTTTCCCTATTGTGATCTTTATCCTCGGGATAAGGTTCCTGTGTTTTACAGTGCAATAGTTTAGTTAAGAGAGCAATCAATTTGTCCTCTAGTGTAATGTCATCTGGAAGAGCTTATAGGCTTTACTAGTCTAGTGATTAGATGTATGTAGGTTGATTATTGGTATCAAATATCAAGCAGTAAGGAGAACTTTATGCAGAATCCAAAGACCCTGGTTTTATATGAAGTACAAAAGCCAGTAGGTAAGCGGCAACTAATTTTAATTAATACTTAGAAAAAAGTAATGAAATCCCCAAAAAAACATTAATGTGTAATAGAGGCCAAGTTCCTCGCCCCACAAAGAAACACTCCCTTCCCCAAAAAGCGAGAAATATCTCCTCCTAAAACCCCCCAAAAAACGCCTTACCATCCTACACTCCAAAAAAGTAGTATGAGTTGGTGTACTCCAACCAGGTATATTCTTAAACTTTGCAATGATTTATTTGTGCCGAAATTATCTTTAGAGAGGAAACTAAACATTGCCAAGTTTAAGAATATGCCTGGTTGAGGAAAGCGATATTTTAGATACTGGATATAAGTATTTTTATTGTTGTTTTTAAAGGTCAATTGAAGTGTCTTTACTGTTCTTAGTAAGTAACTATGAGGTTTTCTAAGTAATGAACTTGGACATTTCTTTCTTGTATCATCTCTTGTATTGGAAAATATTTTTGGTTGAAAATATGGTACACTTAATACACCAACTCATGCTACATTTTTGGAGTGTAGGATGGTAAGGCGTTTTTGGGGGGTTTTAGGCGGGGATATTTCTCGCCTTTGGGGAAGGGAGTGTTTCTTTGTGGGGGGAGGAACTTGGCCTCTATTTCACATTTATGTTTTTTTTGGGGATATTATAATAGCAAGTGGCTGATAAATACTTTTCGAACACTTCAACTTCGAAAATATTACTTTAGTTTAGAAACAGGAAATATTTTAAAGAAATAAAATAGAGGATTTCAAAATAAATAAATACCTGAAAAAAAAAGGTTAAAAAAACAGTCTAATAACTTCTTACCTATTCTAATTAAGTTAAACGAGTACCTCTATATTTCAAAAAGTCCTTCAATTTTTTATTCGTCTTATTGAAAGTTAAAGCCGTAAAGTCGGCTAATTACACAACTTGTGGACTTATTTTTTTCCAATCTAGAATGCTTTGCCTCAACCTCGCGGTTCGAGCTTATTAAAAAAATAACTTCAATAAAAGTTCTGCTTAAGAATTCTCCCTTTATTAAAATGCTTGAACTAACTTATCATTATGAACTTCCAGGAGACGATAGTTTGATGGGATTAAGGAATTTATACTCTCTGAACTTTTCAAAATTAAAGTTATAAAAGTAAATCATTGAAAATCACCCAAGCCACAGAAGTATATAAATAGCTAAAGTAAAAACTAATTATGTTTCTTATCAATGTGGTATAAAAACGCAGATATAAACTAATTTTTGAATAAAATACATCAATATGGTATACGATATATAATATATATAATATAAATATATATAATATATAATATAAATATAATATATATATATATTTATTTATTTATTTTTTATAAATATGGCACAGGTCGAAATAATAGTACTCCATTTTATGTACTATTTTATTTTTGGCACGCCCTACATGTTTCGTGGCCTTTACGCCACCTCCTCAGGGGCCACTAAATCCTAAAAATTTTTAATAACACATTTTTCATTTTAATAAATCCAATAATTTTTCCAATAATAATTATAAACAGAGTAACATTACATTTTCTATACTAACTCCTAACCTCAAATCTATAGGTAAAATACAATAAAAATATTGCTACATTGTACATACCCCATGTGTGGATAGCTCGCCACCCATACCAAGACTGAGGCTAGCTAAATCACCTGTGTCGAGAGTCTCAGTAATCAGCTTATTTACGATAAGTTCTATAAAGGCCCGTACTATTGTATGGACTGTTCGCTATCTTCTAATGTTGTTATAAAATATTTTATTTAAAAATTTAATTTCTGTCTGATGTAATAAACATGTTTCCCAACATTCCGGTTGATCTTGCAATTAAAATAATTAACAACAATTGGGATAAGATTGAAAAATGTACTATAATCAAAAATAAAGATTTGTTCATAGAAGGCATTCGATTGTGTTGCAGTACGGGATATTTTAAGCTTAATGACAAATTTTACAAACAGACTTACGGTATACAAATGGGGAATCCTCTTTCTGTAGCAATAAGTGGGATTGTTTTAAACCAAATTTTAAAAGAAATCATTTTGGATACGGATATTCATGTACAATTTTTATATAAATATGTGGACGACATAATTTTAGCGGTTGATGAAAACAATATTGACCCATTACTTGAGACTTTTAACAAAAAGTGTGATACATTAAAATTTACAAAAGAAATTGAAACAAATGGCAGAATTACCTTTTAGCGCGGTTCCTCCCTCCCCCATAGGGAGGAACCCCGCTTATAAGGTTGATACAATGAAACAATCCGGAGGTGCCGACTAGAAAATTTTGCGTTTCAGAACCCGTAGAAACCGAAAATAACGGTGGTTCAAATTTGTATATATATATATATAAGTATATATTTATTTATATATATATATATATATATATATATATTTGTCTGTTCGTTCTCTAAATAGAAGACGAATGGTCCGATTTTGATGAAATTTGGTACAAAAATCTGTCGTCCAATTTGAAAGGTCAAGTTCGTTAACCAGCAAAATCCGCCCACTGGAAGATGGCGTTTGGGGCGAAATTCGCGCAGAAAAAATCGTAACGCTTACGTTTTTGAGTTCATAAGCTTGTAAGTACTCGTTTTATAGGCTTCTTGGGCTAGAAAAACGAATGAAACCATTTTCAAGGCGATAGCTTTAACCGTTGTCGAGAAAATTGGAAAAATAGTTTTTGAATACCGTTTTTGGTTTGGGTACTTAGAATAACGGGATTCAGTTGAAACATTATGTGCATGTTCTACTTTCATTAAAACTAATATGTTGAAAGTTATGTTACGTTTGGAGTTAAGGAAGGGTTAGAATAAAATATTTTATGAACAGATATGAAAAGTTTTGGAAACTTCGTATACTTTCATTAATATCTCGAACACGGTTGGGAAATCGTGGTAAGTGGATTGAAACTATTTGAAAGCTTACTAAATTCTCTACAAAAATGATTCTAAAACTATTTTTGATTAGGTTATGTCAACCGGAGAAATAAATGCTTAAAACTTCAAATACGTCTGTTTTGTTCTTATGAACGGGTTTTTGTCGTTCTTTTTGTAATTTTTGTCTCTTTCCCTAGGTTTTTTATTGCTTTTTATTTCTTTAATTTCTTATGTTGTATTTGTAAGGAAAATGTATGTGTTTGTAAAACAGGATTGGTAAAATGAGACCAATTTTCTGTTGTCAGAAATAATGAAAAGTTTTGGGAACTTCGTATAATTTCCTAATATCTCGAAAACGGTTGAAAATCTTGGGAAGCGAAAGGTTACCATTCGAAAGCTTACTAAATGGTCTACAAGAAAGGTTTTAAAGAAAGTTTTGAATAAGCGAAGTAATGTCAGCTTTGGATTTGTCGATTTCCTTCAAATGTCTTGAAACTGTCGAGGCTCCTACTCTGAGTTCTTTGGCATATTCCCTAGTGTTTTTAATTGCTTATAGTAGTCAAATGTATTTGTCAATAAAACAGGATACGTATAATTAGAATCAATATTTTGTTTGTTAGAATTCGATGATGCCGTATGAATATCTAGATTACAGTACTGGTGTTGATTTCGTTCTTTACAATTATTCTTGGTATTCCCTATTTTCATCTGTTACCCATAGTTTTTTATTGTTAGTAGGTTTTTCTTATTGATTATAGAATATAAATCTATTTGGCTATAAAACAGGATACGTAAAATTAGTGACAATATTTCGGAGATTTCTGAGCGAAATACTTTTAAGATTTTCTACCACCACGAACGGCTTTTTTCCTTTATTTTTATCCACTAGATAGGCTTTATTTTGCATATTATTCTATATAAGTTTTATTCAGCAGGGGATTCTGATGAAATGTCGTGTTTTTGCTGTGGATTTTAAATACGATGTATCTAAGATTGGATAACATTAGCGAGTCTACATAGTTAAGAACCGACGACGGAGGATTACTTCTTGCTATGATTTAGTATACATATGTATATTAAGTCCTAAATCCAAAAAATAAACTTCACAACGGTTAGATACTATGAGCGTATATGGCGGTTCAATGCCCCTAGAACACAATGGGGCCGCAGGAAATTTACCTGCTAAGAGTTAATCCTCAAGAGCTGTAAATATACCCCAGGTATCTGCCGACACAAATACAAAGCCTAGGCGGAGAGCACTTAAGACTACTTAGTTGTAAACCGATTCATCAATTAGCAACCAATAATTTTCAACAAAGGTTATATACTAAATATTGATAAAAAGTATTTAATTAGAAAAAAATCAATATTCCACAAGACTTGTTTTTGGTCCATTTGTGTCTACTCCGTAGACTTAATTAGGTATATTATTCTATTGTAGTTGGGCAACTAAACTTTGTTTTATTTTGTTAAATAAAGTTTTTTTTTTTGACTTGTTATTCGTCAAGACTTTTATTTGTCCTTGTGTATTTACTAGATACGTTTTATTCGGCATATTATTCTATATAGGCTATATTAGGCAGGGTATTCTACTCAATCTTGTGTACTTCTTCTTGATCCTTCTGTACATGGGCGTATATAAAAACAATTTCGGGGGGGGGGCTGAGACCATTTCCAGGGTATGGAATACTAAATATTTAGAGCTTGGAATAGTTTTAGGCAACTAAAACGCTATTGCACGTAAAATAAAATACGTTTTATGAACTAAGTGATCTTATTTAATTTATTTTTAAGGGTTTTACGAGAAGTTTTTATCATCAATTCAAAATTTCGGGAAGGGCTGCAGCCACCTCAGCCCCCCCCCTCATATACGCCCATGCTTCTGTATCCTCTAGAAAGGCTTTATTAGGCATATTTTGTATTGATTTATAGAGCTTTGCTTTAGAATGA
Organism: Gonocerus acuteangulatus; assembly: GCA_946811695.1. Lineage (NCBI taxonomy): Eukaryota > Metazoa > Arthropoda > Insecta > Hemiptera > Coreidae > Gonocerus > Gonocerus acuteangulatus. The sequence continues at coordinate 61,513,304 of OX328128.1, forward strand.
GAGCCAGATTCTGTAATTTCCGCTTCTGTGTAAAAGTTAGCTACTGTCGGTGTCCCTGACGCCTTAATATCACTTTTATTCGAGATGTTCGACAGGATTTTGACAATTTTCACGAGATATATAAAAAAATTAAGTTTATTTCTTTTCTAAGCTTATCAAATGGCACTAGGGACATGAACGGAACCGCGCTAAGATGCTGCAGTTCCTGCGAGTCGGACTTTTTTAGACTTAGAACTATCACGAAACAAAAATAATTTAATTGATTTTAAATGGTTTTATAAGGTATATCACTCTGACAACAATTAATTTCTACTCCAATCATCCTCTCAGTTTCAAAAAAAAACTTAGTATATAATACATCATGATGATTAGATAGTTAGCCGTCGAGGTGATAAGTACAGATGGAATGGTTGGGATTCGGCTAAAGCCGAATCCCAACCATTCCATCTGTACTTAGTATATAATAGAACTTTAACTGCCTTAAATAGAACATCGCCTCAATATTTCAATGAAATCAAAAATAGAATTAGAAAAATATTTAACAAAAATAACTTCCCCTCGAAACTAGTAGATATACAAATAAAAAAAGCGGAAAATAGTGTTTGTTACACGAAAAATAAAAAAAGACTGTACGAAAAATTTTAATATAAAATTATTCCACTTTACTGAGGAGTTTTTTGAGGACTTACTTGACAGACGGATTAAAAGAAAACGGAGTTCGCTGGACATTAGTACTAATGAAAAACCTGCAAAACGTATTAAATGCAATGAACAAATCGTAAGGGACAATAGAAAAACTAATAGTAAAAGAAAACGGGATATGGAACATGACGAAGCATGGCCAGATTCGATAAAAAAGAAGAGAACATTTATCCAGACAGAAATAAAACATTTTTTTTTTAATAATTCTGAAAGTAAAAAAATTCATATAGGAAGCATCATAAATAATCATATAATTAGTCAAAATAGTAGTAAAAACACTCAAGAATCCAGGAAAGAACACAAGCAAATAGAAAATAATTTTTATTCATTCGATTTTCACCCGGCAATAGCAAACAGAATGAAACTGGTCTGTAACGGGATTTGCAAAATTAGCTGGAAATATAATAACAAAAAGTCCGTCACGCAGGAGCTGCATAACTAAGCACTTTCCTCAGAATTTGGGTAATGTAGACTGCTTTCCAGAACAATTTGCTTAAAATATCCTACATAAATAAAATAAAAACATGAATAGTTCTCTTTTAAATTTGTAATGAGTAACTAATCAATCACTATGAATACCGAGTTTCGTCGAAATATACCTAAAATCACGGCTGGTAGTGGCGAATTGGTATTGTCGGTCCGGAGTAAACCCCCCCTCCTCATGAACCGATTTAGTTCATTTTTATATCTCACTTTTCTCTCTATATCACCACTACGAATACCAAGTTTTGTTGAAATATAACAAATATTACGGCTGAAATGGTCAAATTAGTGTTTTGGGTTCGGGGTAAACCCCCCCTTCCGGTGGACCGATTTTGGTGGTTAACGAACTCGTTCAATCGTTAGCTAATTGAATGCTATATACCAAGTTTCGTGACGAAAAAACAAAAACTCTGGCCGCTATCGTGTTAACAGACACATATATATATATATATATATATATATATATATATATATATATATATATATATATATGCATATATATATATATAGATATATATAAATTTTAACGGGGGTCATTTTCGGTGTCTACTAGGTAGGATCGATAAAGATTTGAAGAAATTTTTCAAAAATTCCGTCATGAGTCCAACCTCAATAGCTACTTTCCTTCGGAGGAAAGTGCTAAAACCTCATATTCTCGTATTTTGATCTAACGCAGGAACAGGATACAGTCACTCTAGTGGTAGAAAGTGCTCTTTGCGGCGGCTTTGTGAACCTACATCTGACGGGCTTTTCTATTGAAATATATTACAAATTAAACCCCCGCTTTCCGATTGACCGATTCAGCTCATTTTTACAACACTTCTTTCTCATGAGGTACCCACGACGTGTACCGCGTTTCGTTACAATACAGCAGAAATTACGACCGGTATGAGTATATTAGGAATTTGGGTCCGGAGTAAACCCCCCCCCCCTTCTAATGAACCGATTTAGTTTATTTTTACAACACATATTTACCTGTAGATTACCACTACGAATACCGAGTTTCGTCGAAATATACCAAAAATCACGGCTGGTAGTGGCGAATTGGTATTGTGGGTCCGGAGTAAACCCCCCCTCCTAATGAACCGATTTAGTTTATTTTTACAACACATATTTACCTGTGGATTACCACTACGAATACCGAGTTTCGTCGAAATATACCAAAAATCACGGCTGGTAGTGGCGAATTGGTATTGTGGGTCTGGAGTAAACCCCCCCTTCTAATGAACCGATTTAGTTCATTTTTATATCTTTCTTTTCTCTCTATATTACCACTACGAATACCAAGTTTCGTTGAAATATAACAAATATTACGGCTGACATAGTCAAATTAGTGTTTTGGGTTCTGGGTAAACCCCCCCTTCCGGTGGACCGACTTTGGTGGTTAACGAACTCGTTCAATCGTTTGCTAATTAAATGCTATATACTAAGTTTCGTGACGAAAAAACAAAAACTCTGGCCGCTATCGTGTTAACAGACACATATATATATATGCATATATATATATATATATATATATATATATATATATATATATATATATATATATATATATATAGATATATATAAATTTTAACGGGGGTCATTTTCGGTGTCTACTAGGTAGGATCGATAAAGATTTGAAGAAATTTGTCAAAAATTCCGTCATGAGTCCAACCTCAATAGCTACTTTCCTTCGGAGGAAAGTGCTAATAGAAAAGAATTTCAGCAAAATTAAGGACCAAATAAATCAAATAAATTCAAAATATAATGTATATAAAGTTAAATGTAAAGATTGTAACAAATGCTACATAGGGGAATCATCACAAATACTAAAAAATAGAATTAAGCAACATGCCAAAAATATAGACGAGAAATCAAATAAAACAGCTCTAACGGACCACGCATTTAGGAACAGACATACATTTGACTTGGACGACATAGCAATAGTTGACAAGGACAGAAACAATATCAAGAGAAAAATAAAGGAAAATATCCACATTATAAAAAACAGGAACTCGGTAAATAAACAGACAGAAATTTAATTTTTAAATAAAATATTTTATAATAACATTAGAAGATAGCGAACAGTCCAAACAATAGTACGGGCCTTTATAGAACTTATCGTAATAAGCTGATTACTAAGCCTCTCGACACAGGTGATTTAGCTAGCCTCAGTCTTAGTATGGAGCTATCCACACATGGGGTCTGTACAATGTAGCAATATTTTGAGGTTAGGAGTTAGTATAGAAAATGTAATGTTATTCTGTTTAGAATTATTATTGGAAAAATTATTGGATTTATTAAAATGAAAAATGTGTTATTAAAAATTTGTTAAAAATTTTTAGGATTTAGTGGCACCTGAGGAGGTGGCATAAAGGTCACGAAAAATGTAGGGCGTGCCAAAAATAAAATGGTACATAAAATGGAGTACTATTATTTCGACTTGTGCCATATTTATAAAAAATAAATAAATATACATAAATAAAGGTCAGAAATCGTGGAATTGAATATATATATATATATATACACACATACATATATACATATATATATATATATATATATATATATATATACAGGGTGTCCCGTAAATGTCTAGTCATATTGTGAGGGGTGATAGAGGACCCTTAGGGGAACAAAAAATGTTCTATGACGATTTCCCGAATTCTCGCCCATAAGGGAGAAAACGTCGTTTTATTGTTTTTTCGAGACAAACGTACTTTTTAGAAGAATAATCGTAGCTCCGTCCCAGATGGTACTACTAAAAAGGGTGTGAAACCAATCGAAAGCTGAGTAAATTTACTATAAGACTAGTTGGGAGTAAACGTAAAAATGAATGAATGTAAGTATGTATATCTTACCAAAAGAAGGCAATTCTAAATTTCCTGACATTTTATTGATATTTCTTTCCAGCGTTACTCCTCAATGGGCAGGATCTGAGATTTCCGGGTTTTAGAAAAACTTCCTCATTTAACCAGCTTTCCATTCATGTATCACAACCCTGTGTTATTGGAGTATTTGAACGATTTAAGAACAAAAGTTTTAAAAAAAAACATAGATCTGTGAAAAGAAAATTATATTTTTTTCTTCAATTTATTCAAAAAGCTGAAGGGAAATATTTTTTTTATAAATTTTTACATAAATATTAAGTAAATATTTACTTAAAAGAATAAAAAAAAATACTTCCACGGATATAAAAAAAAATCTTAAAACAGTAAATACATTTATTTTGAATTTATTAATTCAGGTAACTAATACTGGGCCCAGGAGGCGGCCATTAAGGAACCCCAACCATACATTAACCTCAAAAATTACTATTTTTACCTATATCACGCATTTGAACAAATTTTTACAGGACTATGTACATATTATTTATGAGGGATAGAATTTTTAATTACCACAACAAAAACGCATGGGCTCAGAATCCCAGTGAGTTTCACAAGCGTAGCCATCAGTATTAATTTAAGGTAAAGCATTTGTTTTCTAAATATAAGTACCTGTAAAAATGTGTTCAAATGTGTGATCTAGGTAAAAATAATAATTTTTGAGGTTAATGTATGGTTGGGGTTCCTTAATGCCCGCCTCCTGGACCCAGTATTAGTTACCTGAATTAACAAATTCAAAATAAAAGTGTATTTTATTTATTTATTGTTTTAGGAATTTTTTTATATTCGTGGGAGTAATTTTTTTTTTTATTGTTTTAAGTAAATATTTACTTAATATTTATGTAAACATTTATAAAAATAAATATTTCCCTTCAGCTTTTTGAATAAATTGAAGAAAAAAATATAATTTTCTTTTCACAGATCCATGTTTTTTTTTAAACTTTTGTACTTAAACCGTTCAAATACTTCAATAACACAGGATTGTGATACATGAATGGAAAGCTGGTTAAATGAGAAAGTTTTTCTGAAACCCGGAAATCTCAGATCCTGCCCATTGAGGAGTAACGCTGGAAAGAAATATCAATAAAATGTCAGGAAATTTAGAATTGCCTTCTTTTTGTAAGATATACATACTTACATTCATTCATTTTTACGTTTACTCCCAACTAGTCTTATAGTAAATTTACTCAGCTTTCGATTGGTTTCACTCCCTTTCTAGTAGTACCACCTGGGACGGAGCTACAACGATTATGTTTCTAAAAACCACGTTTGTCTCGATAAAACAATGAAACGACGTTTTCTCCCTTATGGGCGAGAATTCGGGAAATCGTCATAGAACATTTTTTGTTCCCCGAAGGGTCCTCTATCACCCCTCTCAATATGACTAGACATTTACGGGACACCCTGTATATATATATACATTAATTATTACTATGAGGTGGGTTGTCTCAGTTTATTGGAGATTATTTCCAATCTTTAAGCATTATGATACTTATTTATTAAAAAAATATTTATTTATTTGTTACGGGTACCTATTAAAAATCTTTCTAAAACTTCTGTGAGCGTCGATAATATAATTATAATCATTATTCTAGCAGTGTCGATATTCACTACCCACACAAAGTGGTGAAATGACAAATTATTCCCTCTGGAGCAGACCTGACTCCAGATTCCTGCATGCCTAGTATTGGTTTTCATTTCACCACTTAGTGTGGGTAGTGGATTTCATATCCACTGCCAGGTAAGGTGACCCTGGGTTGTGTACTGTGTAGGACCTTGTGACAGTTTAAGTGTTTATTGTACTGTGTGTGTTATGTGTGCGGTGTTCTGTTACACGGGGAGGGAGGGTCGTACTTCGCACATCAGTCGTTCCCTGTCTTTTTATTATTACTAATAATAGTTTATTTAACGATCCTCCACTTCGGGATGAATTCCATTGAACCACTTTGTGTCTGCGTGGTGTTCATATGTATGTCCTAAGCCAGTGAAGTCAATTACAAAACACATTAATATTTAAAATTGATAACAAAGTAGAAAAACAACTAACACAAAAAAAATAATGAAATAAAAATAAATATTAAAATAATAAAAAAAGGAAATAAAAAAAGAAGAAACAGTACGAATGAAAAATAAAGAAGAAAAAATCCATAAATGTATGGTTTCGGTTAGCTTAAACACATTCCTCAGTGCTGTGGCGTGTCATATACCTTGCTGAGAAACTTACACAGCTGCCTGCGAGATGGAGCTTTTAAAAATAATCAAGGAATCAAAACAATATAATTTTCAAATAAAATGGATTAAATTAATAAACATTTTGTATATTTGTGTAGAGAAAACTGCTTAAATTTTGTTTATAAAAGTTCGAAGGAAAGGAAGAGGACATCAAGTTGAAGTGTTGTGTATAAAAAGAGATTGAATAATGTAACAGCTGGCAGAAATAACAAGAAGCCCACTTACTCTAATGGAATCGGGAGTTATCTGACCCACTTGCTACTCCTGTCAGTTTATAGGGCACGTTTATTGGCAATGTTCTTTAATAAGACCCTTTATTAGATGTTAGGAGGGGGGCTATTCATTAGCACCGTTCTTTTATTGACATTTATTTTGTTTATTATTGTAAAGCAAAATCATTAAAAGAGATATAATAATTGTTGAGATGAATGTCAAACGTCTCAAACAATTTTCAACTGAATCAATAGTTTTTGATTACCCCAACCGGAAAGTAGTTAGGGCGACATCTATGGATTCTGAAACTTGAAATGTTTTACTCGGCACTTCAATACGGAATGCGTTATAACGGGATTCCTCCTTCTAGTGGGAGGGAAGAAACGTGCTGAAAGACTATGGGCTTCCCATATTTAATGTATTGTTACAAAGGGAAATTTATTATAATGATAAAACATCAAATAAAAAACGTAGGAAAAGTGACAAAAACCTTTCATAGAACACAACTAGTACATGTCTGTATGAGTTGAGGTAAATATTTTTAGCACTTTCCTCCGAAGGAAAGTAGCTATTGAGGTTGGACTCAAGACGGAATTTTTGAAAAATTTCTTCAAATCTTTATCGATCCTACCTAGTAGACACCGAAAATGACCCCCGTTAAAATTTATATATATCTATATATATATATATATATATATATATATATATATGCATATATATATATATATATATATATATATATATATATATATATATATATGTGTGTCTGTTAACACGATAGCGGCCAGAGTTTTTGTTTTTTCGTCACGAAACTTGGTATATAGCATTCAATTAGCAAACGATTGAACGAGTTCGTTAACCACCAAAGTCGGTCCACCGGAAGGGGGGGTTTACCCCGAACCCAAAACACTAATTTGACTATGTCAGCCGTAATATTTGTTATATTTCAACGAAACTTGGTATTAGTAGTGGTAATATAGAGAGAAAAGTGAGATATAAAAATGAACTAAATCGGTTCATTAGAAGGGGGGGTTTACTCCGGACCCACAATACCAATTCGCCACTACCAGCCGTGATTTTTGGTATATTTCGACGAAACTCGGTATTCGTAGTGGTAATCTACAGGTAAATATGTGTTGTAAAAATAAACTAAATCGGTTCATTAGAAGGGGGGGTTTACTCTTGACCCAAATTCTTAATATACTCATACCGGTCGTAATTTCTGCTGTATTGTAACGAAACGCGGTGTACGTCGTGGGTAACTCATGAGAAAGAAGTGTTGTAAAAATGAGCTGAATCGGTCAATCGGAAAGCGGGGGTTTAATTTGTAATATATTTCAATAGAAAAGTCCGTCAGACGTAGGTTCACGAAGCCGCCGCAAGGAGCGCTTTCTACCACTAGAGTGACTGTATCCTGTTCTTGCGTTAGATCAAAATACGATAATATGAGGTTTTTTGTATTTATTACGTAGTGTAATAGGTACCATGTGTAAACATAACTCTGGAAGAAAATTATTAATTGATCAGTTACTCATTACAAATTTAAAAGAGAACTATTCATGTTTTTATTTTATTTATGTAGGATATTTTAAGCAAATTGTTCTGGAAAGCAATCTACACTACCCAAATTCTGAGGAAAGTGCTTAGTTATGCAGCTCCTGCGTGACGGACTTTTATTTTCTACTGATAGCATTCCAAATCATATCAGATAAAACCATTTTATGGAAACGCACTAAAATTATGCATTGATCTTATGTAAGACTCTTACGACTATTCCCAGAACAACAGCGCAATAGTGTTGGATCTTTATTTGTATCATTGTGCTGAGTGTTAATGAGATTTTAGCGCCATCTGGCAGGTTCATTCACAAGCCTCAATCTCCAAACAGATTGTTGGAGATTGGAGAACACTCAAAGACTTAAGTCTAAGGGTTAATTGCCAATTAAGGTCCAGCCCTCGCCAATTTCTCCTTCATCGGCCATAGTTTCTGAGTATAATTAATACAAGTAGAACTAACTGACCGTTCTTGTAGCTCCTTTGATGTTTGATGCAAGGTTGATTCCTTCACTACCTTCGGTAGTTTTGTTTATCTGAATGAAAAACAAAAATTCAGTCCCGTAACAAATCAAAATTGCCCGGAAGGGCAGATACTGTAGAGGCATCTGTTTCGTGACCAAACGGCATAATAGGGAGATAGGCCGCCTCATTTCTCCTTTGCAGGTACACATTAATAAATTAATTAATGACTGGGTGGGCTCTGTGACAGTCCGGGAGCTCGTTTTCAAACCTAGAACGACGACACTAGAAGATAAAATCTTCATTAGTCAGTTAACCTCTATATTGGGTCAATCCTTACCAAATCAACGGTTTAAGGTTCGAATGTATTTATAAAATTATCTTTATTATTGCTGGTTTTAATGCCATATGGTATAAACTGAATATGTTCTTATCAGTGTTACAAAACCCTTTGAAAATTTGAATTGGAAATTGTATGTACTCTTTTAGGAGAAATACTCAATTCCCGCTATTGAGAAATTGTCAATCCTGGTGACTGGTATTGGATTCTTTTTTCTATCGGAGTAAAGAAAGAGAGTGTCTCATTGAAAAGCTGTCTCATCTAGTCGAGCCCGGGATAGGGCTCAGCCTAATAGTGTCAGGGCTGAATTGGAAAAGGGGGGGCCAGAGGCGCAGAGGATTACACCGGCAAAGTTAATTGCCAATTATTTGAACGGACCTTCTTAGTATTACAGCCTTCTGCTCAAAAACTATCACTGAACTCTAACCATTCCTATCGATAGTTATCAGAAGTTTTGGCCTTTTAGCGCGGTTCCTCCCTCCCTCCAAAGGGAGGTTTACCTCATGATGCAATCCGGAAGTGCCGACTAGGAAATTTTGCGTTTCAGAATCCCTGGAGAATATGTAGGTATATATATATATATATATATATATATGTATATATATGTATGTATATATATATATATGTATATATATATATATATATATATATATATATATTTATATATTTGTCAGTTCGCTCCCAGGACGCCTCAAAAATAGTCCGATTTTGATGAAAGTTGGTGCATAAATCTTTCGTCTAATTTGAAAGGTCAAGTTCGTTAACCAGCAGAATGCGCCCACAGAAACATGGTTTTTGAAGCGAAAAAAATCGGTGCACTTACTTCATATGCTTGCAAATACTCATTTTATAGGCTTCTTGGCCTAGGAAAACGAATGAAACCATTTTTAAGGCGATAGCTTTAACCGTTTATGAGAAAAGTGGCAAAAGAGTTGTTGAAATGCGTTTTTGGTTTGGCTACTTCGCATATTTTCCTTAATATCTCGAAAACAGTTGGGAAATCGTGGTAAGTAGATAGAAACTATTCAAAAGCTTACTCAATTCTCTACAATTAATGTTCTGAGAATATTTTTGATTAGTTCATGTCAATCGGAGAAATAAGTGCTTAAAATTTCAAATGTGTTTGTTTTGTTCTTTTGAACGGGTTTTCGTAGTTGTTTAGCTCACTTTTTAATTGGTTGTTTTTTGTTTTGAATTGTATTTCTTTTTAGAATTAGTATTATAGTAGAAGAAGTCATGAAAATTAGAAACATTTTAATATATAATGAAATATGAATTTCATGTCTGTAGCAGTGGGGTCTGGCCAACCCAGCTGTGGGGTGTTCCAGGTAAAAGGGTACGCTGGCCCTTTGTCACCGGACATAAAACTTTTCAAGAAAGGTCGAAACAAAATAATAAGAAACAAAATAATAAGTGTGTCTATTTCATTCTTTCCAAATGACACTAGGGATAAGAACAGAGCCGCGCTAAGATGACGTAGTTCCAGCGAGTCGGACCTTTTGTTTAATTTCTTAAATTTCGAACATAGCAGCGAAAATGCTGGCGTTTCCGTTCCCTATAGGAAATATCTACGGTTTCAGATCATAAAGATCATGAGGATACTTTTGGTTCAAATTTGCATGTATATATTTTTCTGCTCGGTCACTAGCTGCCGCCAAAATGGTCCGGTCCTGATGAAATTGGGTACAAAAATACTGTGTCTAATTTTTAAGGTCAAGTTCATTAACCAGCGGAATCTATCAATCGGAGAATGGTATTTTGGGTGAAATCGTGTCGCTTACATTTTGCTTCTGGAAACATGTTTAATATTTAATTGAACTTGTGTGGAATCTAATGTAAATATTTACAGAGGCGTATCTTCTACCATCTTCTAGAAAAATATAGAAGACTAGACGTTTCTTGAGATTTTGGATATATTATAGGATATGGTTGTATTTTGAAATATACTTATTTGAAATAAAAGACAGTAATAACTTTTAAGGAACAAGTTAGAGATATATTTTACTCTTTTGTTTTACACTTTTTTTTTTTTTTTTTTTTTTTTTTTTTTTTTTTTTTTTTTTTTTTTACGGCGCATTGACAAATCTTGGCCATTAGCTAGCGCCGACATCCAGGGTGCAGCCAGGAATTTTCTCATCCCTGAGATGAGAAAATTTCTGCCGCCGGTGGGGATCGAACCCCCCATCTCCCGCTTATGAATCTAGCTCGCTAGCCACTAGACCACGGGAGACCCCTTTTTTACACATGTTATTTTAAATTGAATTAAAAATAAACATATTGTTTTAATTTATTTGGAGAGTGGCGATAATAAATAAATCTTGATTTTCAACACTCCCCCTCACTCGGCAATCTAGAAAAGTCCAATATATTCTCGAAGTTCAAAAATCGTGGATTAGGTAATCCTTTTGTAAGAATATCAGCCTCCATCATCGTTGATGGTTTGTAAGTAACGACTATATCTCCATTCGCAACTTTCTCACGAATGAAGTGTTCTTTTATATTGATGTGTTTGGACCTTGAGCTGATAATAGCATTTTTGGTTAAGTCCTACGCAGCGATGTTGTCATTAAAAATTTGTATGGCCTCTTGAGGTTTTCCCATGTCGTTAATAATTTGCCTTAAATGCATGGCCTCTTTTGCAGCCTCAGTCAAAGACATGTTACTCCGCTTCTTGGGTTGATAGTGCTACGGTTCTCTGTTTGGCGACTCCCATCTTACACATGACCCTGCTAAAGTAAAGCAGTAGCCTGTATATGAACGGCCGTCATTGCTGCATGAGCTCCAATTAGCATCTGCGAATCCAATGAGGGGTTGATTCGTTTTTTGGTAAGTTAGACTCAGATTTCTGGTCCCTTTAGGGTAACGGAGAATTCTTTTTGCTGCCATCCAGTGATCATGTCCATAACATATATTGAACTGGCTTAAAAAGCTTACTGCATAAGAAATGTCTGGTCTAGTACCAATTGACAAGTAAAGGAGTGACCCTATTAGATTTTGATAAGGGTATCCTGGAAGTACTTTTTCTAAATTGCTCTCGAGTTTGAGACCAGGAATCATTGGGGTCAATACAGGATTGCATTCTTCCATATTATATTTTGTTAGCAGTTCATCAATGTATTTGGCTTGATTTGCTGTGATTTTTCTTTTTTTCCTGCTTGAATTCTATTACTAAGCAGTACTGTAGAGGTCCCAAATCTCTCATGTTCAAAGAATTCTTCAGGGTAGTTTTTAAATTTTCACGACTCTTTGATGCCACGAGGATGTCATCGACATATACCGCGATTATCACGTTGTCTCCCCCTGAACTTTGATAATATATACAAGGATCAGCAACTGATTGTTGGTAACCAAGGTCTTTTAGTTTTGAGTCTAATTTTTGGTACCATTGGCGTCCAGCCTGTTTCAGACCATAAATTGCCTTTTTAAGTTGACATGTTTTCTCTCCTTGGATAGATCGTAGGCCATTTAGCATTTTTGTGGCCTTTAGAAAGATGGTATTGTCTTCACTTGCACTTTCTTCAAGTACAATTTCAGAGAGAAGTTTTCCCAATTTTTCAGGTGTTTCCATAAAGATTTTTTCTTTCAATTCACCATTTAAGAAAGCAGAGATGACATCCATTTGGTTAATTATCATACCTTCATTGGGTGCAAGAGCTAGTAATGATCGAATTGAACTTAATTTGACTACTGGTGCACATGTTTCGTCGAAATCTACACCAGGCCTCTGCAAAAATCCTTTTGCTACGAGACGTGCTTTTCGCCTTTCAAGTTCACCATTCGCTTTGTACTTGTTTTTAAGCACTATTTTACTGCCAGTAAAACAATGGTTACAACCATATATTCTTCTATATCTCGGAAAAGTAGTGAATGTAAAGCATTTATTCGAAGGCTTGAGAAAGGTCCTACAAAAACGAATCTAATGACATTTTTGATTGAGCGATCTTATTTAAAGAAATCCCTAGATGAAATTTGACAGTGTCAATTTCGTTCTTTTAAACTGTTTTTTTTTTGGGCTTAGTTTGCCCCAGTTAAGAATTTATTGTTTATTTTTTTTACTTTATTTATCAGTAAAATTGGAATTTTAGTAAAGGAAGGTACAAAAAATAGAGACATATTTTAATTGTTCCTAAAATTAAGTTGATTAGGGTAGAGAGAACCATTTCTGCTTAATCCATTCGAGACTACAATTTTTTGGAACACGGTCTGGGGGAGCGATTTTTTTCATTTTTATTTCCTTAATATATCAAACCTAACCAAAATTTCAATATCGTAGTGTGATTATGAAATGTGTAAAAAATCATTTCACTGAATCCAGCGATAGTAAGTACCTACCCCAAAAATTGGTAAAACCGACCAGGAATTTAAATCACCGTTATTTTCGTCATGTATGGTTAATAGAAAGTCAAATTGTTTTTCCGGTACTCCGGGATTGCGTCATAGAGTTGAACGGCATACGTGAGTATCCTTCCTATGAGGAAGGAAACGCGATAATTTAAAACAAATATTGTATCGAAAGAATTTAAAAACTTAATTTAAATTTACTCAATGAAGATCAATACAGTTTGAATCAAATTTACAATGCTAATATTAACCTTTAAATATTAACTAAAGAAATACTACTACTATACTAAATACTTTTTTATTTATTGATTATAGGTGCTTCTACTGCCAAGGTCATTAGCATATACTAAATACTATCTGAAAAAAATAAATTAGTCTTGTCTCGTAAACATTATACCTTGAAGATTAAAAGAGCTGTAGTTAAGAGATAAAAGGGAAGATAAGAGGAGAGGAGGGCGACAAATACGCGGCGAAGACAGCTGATTTAGAACAGTAATAGGAGTTAATTACTCCCTCTTCCAGGAGATAGACTCTTCAGACGTCCAGCAGCCAAGGTGCTGCCCTCAATGAAACCTTTCTCATCGGGAATACTTCCAATCAGCCCTTCCAATCAACTTGATTGGAAAGACTTCCAATCGGGGACGTGGTGTTGGATCTTATTTCCACCAGATTCTTGGAGATTGGAAGGCCAGTAAAGGCTCTTATCGAAGGGTTACTAGCTGCTTTAGGTCTCACAAATTTATCCTTCATAAGTTAAATTTCTGGCATATAGTTAGTTCGAAAACAGCTTTTTAAACGACCAAGAAAATATTTTTTATTGTTGTTTATTTTCCCTATTTATTATTACATTAAACTTCAAATTCACCGATTTATTTTAGTTTTTCACTATGAGGTGATAAAACTGTATCTTTCTCCTTATTCGATATTTTCCTTTCACAGATTTCAAAAAGGAACAGTGACCAAGTAGTTCAATTGTCTTTATTAAAAAAGTTCTGGCTAGAAATTCTTGGACGACTTGAGTAGAGATAGTTCCAAAATATTTATTGGGAATTAACAACGTTATTGGTCCGAAACCCAATGAATGTAATGAAATGTAGCTACATCAATTGTCTAACATCTGAAGACTAGTAGCCGCAAATTAAATAGACAAAAGCAGTTCCACCATTGGCATTCCTAATGACAGACATGGAAATACAAATTCATACCTATGAAGATTTTAACTTACTGACATTTGCACGTGCCATAATCACACAACACAGGAGTGAACACATTTAATATATTTACCGACTCAAAAAGGAATGGAGCTCTTCCTGATGAGAGCAAGCACCAGTAATATTTTAGCACTTAGTCCATGAGATGTACATATTCAGGTTGCACTCATGAAAGAAGTTTTAGAAATCTTCTTCAAATATTCATAAATCCTACGTAGATACCGAAAGTGACCTCCGTTAAAATATATATATGTGTGTGTGTGTGTGTGTGTGTGTGTGTGTGTGTGTGTGTATTATGCCACGATAGTGGCCATAGTTTTTGTTTTTTCACCGCGAAACTTGATATACTTCATTCCCATAGCGAACGAGTTTGTTAACCGACAAAATTGGTCCATCCGGAGAGGGAGGTTACTTCGGACCAAAAGTACTAATTTGCCCATTAAGACCGTAATTTTTGTTATACTGCAACGAAAATCCGTATATTTTATTAGTATTTACAAAGAATGAAGTGTTGTTAAAATACGTCGGTCGATTAGGAGGTTGAGGGGTTTACTTCGGAACCAAAGTATTAATTTGGCCGTTATTTGTATTTGTACTTCCTTGCAACTAAACTGGGTAGACAAGAAGCCCCACCAATGAGGAACATGTGCTGTAATATATATATATATATATATATATATATATATATATATATAATTGTAATTGTGCCATTAAAAGTAACGCAACGCATTCGTAGATAGAATATTAAAACATAGTTCACGTCCCCGCGTCATCCTCCTCAAGCCGAATATCGACGGCGCCAACTCAAAATTCACTTACAAAAAGCTTTGTTATTCCCCCAAAAAACTAACGTTAAAAAAATCCAGGTCTTAGGCCTCTCTAAAAAACAGTTTGCCTATGAAAGTAGTGATATAGTTTTGGGCCAAGTTTTAGGTCCTTAATACTTCGTCAAGAACCTAGTAATATCACCTCACTTATTTGAGCATTTCCAACTTGGCCAGTTTTCAATAAATGGCCACTATGATGATCGGATTTATTATAGAATTTCTGGAATTTAAAGGTTGAGGCCCTTAGGGTAACGATCGGGGTCCTATAAATGAAAGTCGAGGTTTTCAGAAAAATTAAAATAAAATGAAAATTATTAATTGAATCAGCTGTTCATTACAAGAATAAAAGGTTAATACCATTCATGTGTGTTTTGAATTTACATAGTTTAAACAATTTAGTTAGTTTTAAATTTTAAGCAAATTAAATATCCAAGAATTTAGCGTTTATTACACAAGCTCTGGAGATTGTACTTAGTTGTGCTTAGTAATGTTTTATTTTATTTTAAGATGTATCACTATGGTGTCGAAAAAAAGCTAAGATTACCCTCCCACTATAGAAGATTTATTCTAGCCGTTAGATAGTATGACATAAAGGATCGGAGCGAACTCCGGTTTAACTATTGTTCGTAGCCTCCCTCTCTAGATGGCACAGCAATAACGCTCTGTTAATTCTACCCTTTGCTGCTAGGAAAAAGAGAAAACTCCTACCCCCTCTTTGTTTTTTATTGTTCTCCCCTGCCATTTTTCTCTCGAGCGATATAGGGACCATTGTTTTCTCCTCTCTAATGCCCTTATCTCCAGCGCAGTTTTGCTACAGGTTTAATTAACGCTTTTTCATTATCTCTGCAATGTTTCCCAAATTCTGAGAAGAGTTTTTTCATCTTTTTTTTTTAATCATTTCCACTTCGCTGGCTACCCGTCCCCATCTGTAATTATTATTTCATATCTCTGGTTGAAATGCCTTTTTTTGTCTGTATTTTTTTTTTTTGCCAGATATTTACGATGGACTCCTAGTGTTTTTAATAATAACCTTCACTTAGCAGAAAGGCAGCGAAAAACGTCAGATTTTAAGTATTTGCGCTTCATTATAACAGTCTTATAGTTTTAATTTTTTATCTCTTCGCTTCGTGTTAAGCTTTGTACATACAGCTTTAATGAGCTAGTTAGTTTTGCTTTTACAAACAATGTTAGATATTTATTGCTAATAATTTTCATAATTAGGATCATTTAAATTGTAAAACCTGTAATTATTTTATTTAAAAATATCAAACTTAACGTTTTTTATGACTCTGAGGCATTTGTCGTTAAAAAAGAGAAGAAAGAAAGCCTTTTTCTTAAAACCTCGATTACTTTACCTTAAGCTTATTTAGCAATCTTGATCTTGATGTAAGGTAATAGCTCTCCTTGTGCTCATAAATAAAACAATTGATTTTAACGAAATGGAGAACAGTTAGCTATATTAAATAAAATAAATATTTAGAAACATGTTTACAAATGTTATTGAAAGAATATTTACTTATAGAACTAACGGATAGAAGAGGACAAGACGCCGCACAGTGGTAGCCGAAAAAGTCAATATCTCGAGAACAGATTAACATAGAAACCGGGGGCTGGTCTCATCCGACACAGAATAATGAAGTAAATTAAATAGTTTATAGAAAAATAAAACTCTATTGGGGTGTTATCAATGTTTGAGATTTTCGGAATAGGCTGAACCCATCAAAACAAGTCGCAACAAGTATTTTGAGTGTATATTTAAATTAATTGAAGGGCTCAGTGACTAACCCACATTTTAAACAAATTTGAGTTATTCATTTTTCCTGATAGAGAATTTTAAGTTTTATAATTAATAGAAATGACCAGCCTTTACTTCTCATTGATTGGTACTGTCTTCTGTTAGTTTGTTTTGGAACTTACTGCAAAGCTAAATCACGTGAGAGGCAGACTTGACCAACCAACACTAGATACGGCTTTGTTAATGGTAAGCAGCAACATGAGTGATATAGTTGAAGCTTCTGATAACTGTGGCAGATCCTGTCTATGAACCACCAAGGAATGTTCATGAACTACGCTTGTGGAGGACAAAACTGAAACATTAAGATTGCACTGTTCCTGTCCCACATACTACAGAACTCACCTAATCTGGAAATCATTGTTTTGTTAAATTATTGATAAATCATAGAAATATAAAGAAAAATAATTTTTCATTAATTATTAATCTCCGGATATGTGACCACTATTATTTGAGTGTACGTTATTTTTTATTCATGTAAGAGCCAAACATGATATACTTTTTGTTTTTCATTATCATTTATTTATTTAAATTTATTATTAAATTTAAATATTCATTATCATTTCTAACTATAAAGTTTTTATTGTTATGGTATTTTTATAAGAATTGTGTGTATCTAATCACCAATGAACAATTAAAATTGGGAGGAAAAATTGGTGTTGGTGACAGAAACCCAACACCAATTTTTCCAAAGTCTTCCAAACTTTAACCTTAATTTTCTCAGTTTGTTCTAAATCTGGGTTAGTCAACTTTGGCACTAAGCCCATCAATTCAGAAACTAAATAATCGAAATCAGCGCATTGGAAAACTGATTTTTTTCCCACCCTGGCACCACTTTGCGCTGTTGGGAGTGTCTAGAGATACGTATCTATTTACTTATTTTCCAAAAAAAAAACTGACTCACGAATTAAACGAAATATTCATTCGCGAATTGTCTGAAAATTATCGCGTTCGCTACACTTCACGGCTGGTCGCGGCACTCTTAAATGTTATTTTTATTTTACTTTAATGTAGAGAAAAAAGTTCAAAAGCCTACATCGTCTTCTATTGTTTTTTCCCTGTTAGTCTCTTGTGCCGCCAAAGTGCCTTGACTGAACCAAAATGTATACATTGTAACAAAGACCTTAAGGTTATACATGGATTAACTGGTTTTCAGTCACCAATTAACATGTCTTGTCCACATGACTTAGCAGATATAGTTTCTGAAGGCACCCAGCGTATTGATTCTGCATTGACCTATTGAAAAACAAGAACAAGTTCCATAAAATATAGACCTCACAAATATACAGCCTGGCACAAAAGGTTACATAATCATAAATACCTCAATTCACTTCTTACAACAATCTGACTGCGGCATAGAACGATTTATGGGTTATTTTTTATTATGATCTTCTTTTATATAACAATTATGTTTTTTGTACTTATTTTAAATTGTATTGAAGTATTAAGGGGGCTTTACTCCAGACCCGAAGTAGTTATTTCCACATCCTGGCCGTAATATTTGTTGTGTTGGGATTTAATGTTTGTGTTATCAAAGTTCCCAAACAAATTTTAAACAAAATATAATAAATTTTTATTATATAAATTGAAATTAATAAAATGTCCTTAGAAACTTGAATCCAATAAAAAGGAGATGCTGCTTGAAGTATACGGTTGCTCTTGAAAAAAATACTTAAGATGAGAGACTCACCGATACAGCTCTTCTGTGAAGCACTTGTCTCGACTCCCTGTCACTGGATAAAGTTTGATTGATACACTCAAGCACTGAACATTGTCTCAGAATTGTCTTAAAAACTTTTCGCCTTTTTTTTTAGCTACCAAGATTTTTTTTTATATGAGAACTGTGAGCATATGTTTTTTAATCATTTGATATTTTTTAATATTATATAAAAGCTGCTACATTGCTCCCCCCCTGATGACGGAGTCAGCGAAGAAGACCTTGCGTTTAACTAGCCTTCCAGCTCTTGTTCTATACTCTGAGGGCTGCTCGGGTTGCAGGTTGCTGGTTGCAGGCTGTGGTTCAATAGTGGAAGGTAGGCCTGGTTCTGGTATCTGCGTCGTGGGGTCTACTTGCTTCGATGAAGGAGATGTGGTTTGCGGCGGGAGGTTGGTTGGTGAAGCGGCGTTCCTCTCTATGTCGGTCGTAAGAAGATAAGCAGGCTTCAATCGATCAATAGAGACGACTACTGGTTTTTGTCCTATGGCTAGGGTAAAGTGTTTGGCCGTACGACTTAATACTTTATGAGGACCAGAGTAGGGTGGGACAAGTGGTCGGCGAACTGCGTCCTCCCTCAAGAATACGTGGGAGCTCGTGTGTAAGTCCTTGTGTTGAAACGTCTTTTGATAACTCGAACGTGCTAGGGCTGGCTTGAGCTGTGCGAGATCCTGCTTTAGAAGTTGTAGGGCTATGATGGGTTCTTGTTGCACAGGGGTGTCTGCAAGGAATTCCCCTGGTAACCTTAAGGGCTGTCCATACAGTCCTTCGGCAACACTTGCACCCATATCCTCCCTGAATACCGATCTAAGCCCAAGGAGTACTGAGGGTAGGAGTGCAACCCATCTGTCTGTCTCCAATTGAGCCATTATTGCAGCCTTCAAGCTCCTGTGCCACCTCTCCACACAACCGTTACTTTGCGGGTGGTAAGCAGTTGTTCGCTTTTTATCGATACCTAGGAGCGCTGTTAGCCTCTGGAATATCTCTGCCTCAAATTGACGGCCCTGGTCGGTGGAGATCCTTGCAGGTACTCCGAAGCGAGCAATCCAGTGGTGGTGTAAAACGCCTCTGAAACCGTGCTTGCCGTAATATCTTCCAGAGGGATAGCTTCCGGCCACCTAGTTGCTCGATCCACCATTGTTAAGCAATAACGTTTGCCGTTAGAGGGTGGCAAAGGGCCTATTAAATCCAAATGAATGTGCTGGAATCTTGGTGCCGGTTGAAAGGTTCCTAAGGGACTGACAGTATGGCGCTGGATTTTACTGCGCTGGCAGGGGATGCAGGTTTTGGCCCATTCGCCTACGTCTGACTTCATACTCGGCCAGAAGTAGCGCGAAGAAAGAAGTTTTCTTGAAGCACGTATTCCGGGGTGACTTAGTCCATGAAGGCGATCAAACAAAGGTTTCCTGAAGTGCTCAGGAATATATGGTCTCGCCTTACATGATGATGTTTCACAAAAGAGCGGGACGTCTTGGCCTGGAATGGTGAGGAGCTTTAAAGTAAGCTTAGGATTCTCTTTTAATTCCTCTATCGTAGGGTCAGCTTTCTGTGCCTTAGCAATAGCTGCAAAATCATCAGGCAACTGAACCTCTTCTACTCGTGACAGGGTGTCAGCTACTACGTTGTCTTTGCCGGGCTTATAAATGATAGAAGTAGTGAACTGACTTATGAAATTGAGTTGCCTGATTCTTCGGGGTGAGGCATTGTCTGCCTTCTGCTGGAAAACGTGGATGAGGGGTTTATGGTCAGTCACTATAGAGAAATGAAGGCCTTCCAGGAGTGATCTGAAGTGCTTTACGCCCTCGTGGATAGCGAGCAGCTCTCTATCATAGGTGGAGTAATTCTTTTGTGCTGAATTTAGTTTCCTGGAAAAAAATCCTAAGGGTCTCCAGACACCATTTTTCAGTTGCTGTAACACCGCACCTATGCCTATATCGCTTGCATCACAGGCCAATGACAACTCTTCACATGTCGATTGGTGCGCAAGTTGTGCAGCAGCAGCGAGGCTCTCCTTGCATTCTTCAAAGGCTTTGGTGGCTTTCTCAGTCCATTCCACTGGTCTGTTATCCTTATTTTTGACGTCGTGCAGTAAGTCATTAAGAGGGCTTTGAATCTCTGCAGCACGGGGAATGCAACGTCGATAGAAGTTTATCATTCCAAGAAATCTTCTGAGTTGACATATAGTGGCGGGACGAGGAAAATCAGCAATGGTTTTTACTTTGGATGGCAAAGGGCTTATTCCCTCCGAGTTGACTTTAAAGCCGAGGAAGTCAACCTCAGATTCACCGAAATTGCACTTCGAAACGTTCAAGGAGAGTCCGTTTGCCTCCAGCCTCTTGAATACTTCGCGAAGGTGTGCTTCATGTTGCTGTTCATCTTCTGAGGCGATAAGATAATCATCCATGTAGGGAAACACAAAGTCCAAGTCACGCATGATGTTATCCGAAAACCGTTGAAAGGTTTGGGCTGCGTTCCGAAGTCCAAAGCACATCCGAAGGTATTCGATTAGCCCAAAGGGAGTAGCAATAGCAGTTTTCTCAATGTCCTCTTCCGCTATTGGGATATGGTAGAAAGCGTGAACAATATCGAGAGTTGAAAAGATTTTTTTTCCATGTAACTGTGTAGTAAAGTTCATGAGGTTAGGAACAGGATATCGGTCGGGGATGGTTTGTGCGTTCAAACGACGATAGTCACCACAAGGGCGTAAGCTACCATCTTTTTTTATAACCACGTGTAGCGGGCTTGACCATGGGCTCTTAGATGGTCTGCATATCCCCTCATTCATGAGCTCCTGAAAATGCTGCTTTACTGCTATGTATTTATCGGGTGCCAGCCGTCTTGCCTTGCTTGTGACAGGATTACCACTGGTAAGTATGTGGTGTTGGACGACGGTAGGTGGTGGGCCTCTGCTGGGTGTAGGTCTGGTCAGATTAGGGAAGTCTCTCAGCAGATGTGAATACTTGCAGTTTCCAGGGATAGTAGATATAGTGGGTGTCGAGACCATCGACACAATACCAATCGCTCCTAACCCGGTGTGTTGATCAGTGAGCTTCTTCTGACGGAGATCGACACTCAGTCCGTGATGGTACAAGAAGTCCGCGCCAAGGATTGGCTTCCCGATTTCTGCGATGACAAATGTCCATTTCAGGGGACGACGAATTCCAATATCCAGCTGCAACAACTTCTCTCCATACGTTGGGATAATTGTATTATTTGCTGCTACTAAGTTGAAATCGGACCTATTTTTGTGTATTCGAGGATTTCGAGGGATAATTGAAACAGAAGCACCCGTGTCCACCAGGAACTGTTGGCCTGTTGTCCTGTCTGATATAAAAAGGCGGCGTTGTGGTGCAACAGAGGCGGCAGCCGCATTATACGCCTCCGGGATTAGTTTAAAGGTTGCTTCCAGTTGCAAGGTTTGGTGCACTTCAGAGCCTTGTCCTTAAAACGCCTATGATAGAAGCAAATGGCTTCTGCAGATTTGTTTCGGCTGCTAGATCGTCGAGACTGGGGTTGGAAATTTCTATCCCTGCTCCTGGCACGAGATTCTCGGCGAAGCTCGGCTACTTCTGTACGAAGTTGACGAAATTCAGCCAGAAGTTCGTTGAACTGGCTTTGTGATGGATTGTGACCCTGCTGTGAGGATGACCGGATTGAGTTGTGGTCAGATGGTATCTGTCTCTGAGTGGCATAAACTTCCACTGGACAGTCGATTTCTGCAATCTGGTCAGCGGTAGCGGCAAGTTTGTCGAGATCTTCTTGACCAGTTGCTGCAAGAATAGCCTGCATCCTATTGGGAAGATTGCGAAGCCATAAGGTCCGAACAACTTCTTTGTTAAGTGTTTGACCAGCCTGTTGAAGCATTGTTCGCAAAAGTTGCGACGGCCGTTGATTCCCAAGCTGTGTGTCCTGGAGCAATCTTTGAATGCGGCGAGTCTCGGATTCTCCATATATTTGTATGAGGCGTGCCTTAAGACGATCGTAGGGATCCTCGATTGAAGGATTATCAATCAGATCAGCAACCTGTTCGATAACATCTATGCCTAAGTTTGCCATCACAGACTGATACTTCATAGTCTGTGAGGTAACCTTCGACGTAAAAAAAACAGCTTCTACGTGTGCAAACCATAATTTAGGGTTAGTTTTATGGAATGGCGGGAGCCGATTATGGGCGCCGCTAAACGCTGAGACTTCTGATTCAACAGTAAGAGTAGTGTGATCACCTGGTGATGGAATTATATTCTTCTCGTCTGGCATTGTTCTTTTTGGGGTCACCAATTGTTGGGATTTAATGTTTGTGTTATCAAAGTTCCCAAACAAATTTTAAACAAAATATAATAAATTTTTATTATATAAATTGAAATTAATAAAATGTCCTTAGAAACTTGAATCCAATAAAAAGGAGATGCTGCTTGAAGTATACGGTTGCTCTTGAAAAAAATACTTAAGATGAGAGACTCACCGATACAGCTCTTCTGTGAAGCACTTGTCTCGACTCCCTGTCACTGGATAAAGTTTGATTGATACACTCAAGCACTGAACATTGTCTCAGAATTGTCTTAAAAACTTTTCGCCTTTTTTTTTAGCTACCAAGATTTTTTTTTATATGAGAACTGTGAGCATATGTTTTTTAATCATTTGATATTTTTTAATATTATATAAAAGCTGCTACAGTTGTATTGCATTCGGTATTCGTTGTGGCAATCGTAATAGAAAAATATGTTGCAAAAATAAATTAAATCGGTTTATTAGGAGGGGTTGGGGGCTTTACTCCGTACTGAAATTACCAATTTTTTCACTACCAGCCGTAATTTCAAGGAAACTCGGTATTCGTTGCAGTCATATTCAGAGAAAAATGTCTTATGTATAAACAAAACTCTGGAAGAAAAGTAATTACAAAATTAATAATTGAAACAGCTTTTTATTTTATCCATATAGGTTATTTTAAGCAAATTATTAAGGAATGCAGTCTACACTACCGAAATTGTGGGGAAAGTGATTAGTTATGCCGCTTCTGCGTGACGGACGTTTGATTTTTTGGATTGGCATTCCTTAATGCAGCGCCTTGATTTCATCAAACTGAGGAAAACATTCTATTCGCCAAAGACGTGGAACATCAACAATAAATAAATTTAAATATAAGTGAGTAAGATATGAAATAAATATAATGCTGACCAGAAGCGCCGGTATTTAGTTTAAAAAATGAAATAGAATGATTAGCATGTCAGAAAGTGTTTTTTTTTCATGTGGAGGAGGAGGGTATGATAAATCCTGGATTATTGGAATAAGGATCTATGTATATTTCTATATCGTCGTGATTTTCCATGTATTTTTCCCCTGGTCCCGCCTTTTCCTGCCTGGTTTCCTCCCCGTAGGGCCATTAATCACCTACCCCCTCCCTTCCACCACCAACGAGTTGTTCTACTTTCCTTGCTCCATTCCCCCCAGGAGGCTTATTGATATTCATACTCCACTTCCAGTCTTTCGTAAAAGATTAATGAGTCGCTCTTATTTCAAATTGACCCCCCCGCTCTAATTAAACATCAGTTAAATTAATGGGATGCTATTGATTCTTTTTTTTCTAACAAGAATTGAAAAAAAAATCAATATAAGTGTAATTTTTAATTTATTGTTTAACAACATAGCAGATGTCAACAAAGCAAACAGATGAAATTCCCAGTAGCCCTATACAGTAAAATAACATAATATAATAACATATATAATAAATATACTTACATATATATGCATGTTTGTTAGTATATATATATATATATTGATAGATGGATAGTAAACTCAAATTCTGGAACCCTAAAAAAAAAAAAAAAAAAAAAAAAAAAAACCCTTTGAATGGGTACAAAGACCAAGTATGTTATCCATATGTAAGTATAATCCACACATGTATATATATATATATATATATATTTTTTTTTTTTTTTTTTTTTTCTCCGCCATAGTAACCCTATGGTAGAGCCGTTTATTAGTTAAAGCCTGCCCCATACCTTTTGATGCACGCATGTCTTTACATAGTTAAAGCGAGTATACCTTTACATTATTAATCTTTATAATATTGATAAAATAATATATATACATAATACTGTAAATAAATGTAGTATAAAAGGATAAAATAATCATTAGTAGTTTATATGCAATGAAAGTAAGGAAGTACAACATAAATAAGCAAAAGAATTTAGTTTGATGGAGTGGAGTCAGATCTTATTCTCGTTCTTCATTTCTCTAGTTGTTTGTTAGATCACCAAGATTTATGGATAAAACAAAGTTCATAAGTTCCTCCTTATGATCTTCGAACAACTTTCTTTCCGACACAGGCCAGCTTCCTCCTTGTAATTTTTTTTTTTTTTTTTTTTTTTTTTTTTTTTTTTTTTTTTTACGGCGCATCTACTTCTAGGTCATTAGCGCCGACATCCAGGGTGCAGCGAGGAATTTTCCCAGCGAGCCTTGAGATGAGAAAATTCCTGCCGGAGGTGGGAATCGAACCCACCATCTCCCGCTTATGAATCCAGCGCGCTAGCCACTAGACTACGGGAGACCCCTCCTCCTTGTAATATTATGTTTTTCATTAGTCTTAGTGTTAGTCTGTTGTAAGTCTTACAATCTTAGAGTATATGTATATATATATATATATATATATATATATATATATATATATATATATATACACAAACACACATATACATATACATAAGGCTATCCCATAAGTAATGTCGGTGTATGTCGGTGGACTGTAGAATGTATGGATCCAAGTTTATCTGCTAGCTCTTAGACTGTTACAACAGAGTTTTCTTCTACAGTAGATTGCAAGAGTTAAGGTAGAAACACACATACAGCGATTGAGAGCGGGGCGGGACGATTTAGAGTGACGAAATCAGTTCCATACAATCAAGTGGGACCGTGCACATAAGCAGCGGTTGCGAGCGGAGAGGAGCGATTTACTTTGGAACAGTCTCGTTTGTTCTTTCGAGCGTTTACGAGCGGGCGACTGAGCAGTCTGCTTCAGTTTAACTTTCATTGAAACAAGGCGATCGAGGTAGACATAAGCATTTTTTTATTGCTTATTTTTTCTACATTACAGTAATCCTGCAATGTAGGAATGTATTTTCTACATGTTTCATTTTATAAATACTACATCTATGTTATATATTTATGTAACATAGGAAGTTAAATATTAACATAACTTAAAAATATAATATAATATTTAGTTTCTTAAAGGTAAGGAATATATATATATATATATATATATATATATATATATATATATATATATATATATATACACACACACATACACATATAATTTGGCAAAAATGAATGATAGATAACGTATATAAATAGAAGAAAAGTCTAAATATAATTTTTAGCTTAAAAAGTAAATAAATAAGTAAATACAATAAAATTAAATCTATAAATTACACCTCTATGTTCAAATATCAGAATGATTCTAGGAAAAATGTGTATATAGAATAGAAATATGTATATAGAAAGTATTGCTTATTAGGAGGAATTAGAAGATAAACCGAGTATATTTGCGCATGCTCGATCGTCTGGGTGGGATTTTCTCCCTGTACTGTCTCCCTGTCCTGTCTCTGCTGTCTATCTTAGAAACTGATAATATCGTCGACAGAAATGTAAAGTATCGGATGTAAAAAGTGGTTTGGTACCTTCTAGATGACTTTATATATATTTTATGTTAGGATATATTTTAATTAGACCTAATGCACATTCATTAGTTTGATATTTTGCAATTGATGATTATTTTTCTTTAATTTTTGACATTTTGCCACTAAGTACATTAGTTCAACAGTAATCAGTATAGATTGAGAATAAAAAATGCGTTTTATCACATTCGATACTTGTCAGTAGTATCGAGGATATCTCGTTTAGGAGGAGGAAAGGCTTTGAATGCCCATGCAGAGGAGGTAGTATTTAATATTTATCAATAGTTGGCCAATGCTAAACAATTTAAACTATAACGTCGCCGATTCCACAAGCAAGGAGACTGGGGTATCGGTTATAAACTGCTTAACAGGCATAACTAGGAAGACTATAAGGAAGGATATAGAAGACTTTAGAAACTGTTTCCTGTTGTAACGCCTCAAAATTACTTTTATTTTATATATTTACCAGTAACTGCTTCTATTCCTTTACTAATGGCACTAGGTATAAGAACGGAAACGCGCTAAGATGACGCAGTTCCTGCGAGTCGGATTTTTAGATCTGCTCCTTATGTGGGTAGTAATCGCCGGGCTCTATTTCCCAGTAGCTGTGAATGTCACATACAGTCCTTTTTCCCGATTTGTTTCCGCTTTTATCTTCAGAGTAATGAGGTGGATTACCTTCAGAAAGGAAGCAATTTCAGGAATGCTCTCAAAACAACTCTTTTAAATTGACATTTTGTTTTTTAATACCTATTTTACTCGATATTAAGTGCTATAGGAATTGATATGAAGTTGCATTTGTTACTACGTAAAAAAGGTTTATATTCTTGAATATGGCTTAATGAAACGAATTGGTACACCATTTTCTTCTTCTGCAGAATGTACCGGGAAACGTACTGCGTTGACAGTTTTTCTTTATTAATACCTGTACCGTATCTGCTCCTAAGTCGTAGAAAAGATATATATATATTTTTCGGCAATTACTTTCCTGAGACGCAATTCGTCGCTTATTGCAACTCAGAAAGCTTAACGTCGTGTTTGCGGATGAACAGCAAGAGTGAGTTCCACACCGTCGATTAGTTGACACTCTGACCAAGACTATTTGCCAAATTTTACTGGAGAGCTACTTTCATCATTTTTTCCAAAAAACAACTCCCATATCAGTATTTGAGGTTAACCCTTCATTCATGATGAGCTAGCATATTTTTTTTTTTTTTTTTTTAACATAAAACATTTGACTTTGTCAGAGTTTCAACTGAACATTGTATAAGATTCTGGCGACACTCTGATTAAGCCCATTGGTTCAATAAAATTATGAACAAAATTATCAGTGATATCGGAAGGAAATTAATGAACAAAGCGAAGTTTTAATCAGTAAATTTATTGAGAGTACAAAATGGTACAATACAAGATAAAATAAAAAATTAAAGTTTAGTCTTCAAATGAAAAATGAGTTGCACTTGAATTTTGGAAACAATGTTTTAAATATTTTCCATCATAAGCAATATCTTCTATCTAAGGATTTATTTAAAAATTAGATCGATGCTCCAAGGTTCTGTAATGTTATTGACTAATCGGAGGAAAAAACGGGAAAAGTAGCTACAAATGTTTCTTCTTTTCCAATTTAATGGATTTGAAATATATTTCAAAAAAATCTCTTGAGTTGAATGTTGTCTTGTACTAAATAATGCAAGGGTTCGATGTTTCTGATCACCTGTATTTTCAGCAAATTAACTTTTTCATTAATGTTGTTAAATTTCCGATTGACAATCTCGGCTTCAAAGATATCAGTTCTTAAAAAATCATTATGACTCATTTCCGTCCAGACAATTTTTTGGGAATCGCTTGACTGCCGGTTGATCATTCAGCGAAATATCGTGACTTAAGTAGCTGGTTGCGTTGAGCTGCCGGATATCCGTCTTTAATCAGGATTGGAGCAGAAGACCTCAAGATAATTTATTTATGCAAAGAGGATAGAAGTTCGTATTAAGAAGTATGCATTTGGACGGATCGATTTCACGATTACTTTCAAATGCCTACAAAATTCGTAGTTCACTTCGATTGGAATCGATTCTCATTCCAGAATCGCCCATGACTCCTGCGAATAGACCTATATAAGTCGATTTGAATACTTGATAATCTGAAAAATATATCTGTAACCTAAAAGTAGAAAAAATTAAGTCTGTTTTTCATCAAAAATATCGTATGATGAAGCAACTACTGTTACATCATATTATTATTTAAATTTTAACGTCCATTTATAATTAACTGCGAATTTTAGGACGGGTTGTCTATAGGTTACTACCCTTTTCTAGCCAGGATAGGGCTGATGCCTTCTGTTTTTTTCAAAGAAAAGCCAGAGTGCATACGTCTTAGCTCTCACAACCACCGGGCCTCTGAGATCATATTAAAATATATGGGTATTATTACATATATATGTTTATCAAATTTAATAAAATAATAATAATAGGGAAAAATGGTTATACAAATTGAGTGGACAGTTTGAAACCTTGTTTTTATTATATTACCCCTCTAGTTGAGGAAAGTGAAGGTATTGAGTCGTTGTATAATGTTATTGTTTATTAAAAAAAAGTCTGTTACTGGACATAGGACACTGTTCTTTCACTTTATTCTTCAGTTAAATAATATAAATGAGATTGAGTAACAAGAGGTGAGATTAAGTATTTGAATATTTGAAATACAAAAAAAAACACACACTTTATTTCACGGTATTTTAAATAGATCTATTCTTTAAACGTTCGGCCCTTGAAGATCGATTCATTTGAAGATCGGCCCTTAGAGATGGATTATTAAAAAAGATCGGCCATTTGGAGATGGATTCAAAAAATCGATATATCGTGTTAAAAAGATCGATCTTTTAAAAGATCGATTCAGATCGGCCATCTCTAACTGAAAGGTTCCAAGTTCGAGTCACCGTGTAGTATTTAATATAAATTAGGTGTTGCATGGGACGCAAGGGAGCAGCTAGTTTTCTCTACAGTGATGGAATAATAAACTAAAATGGGGAGAACCCCCCTCCCCTCTGTTCTCTTACACTTAAGGATCTCCACCTTAGGTATAAATAAGAAACGTAATTTCTTTTTACGACGCACATTGGGCAAAAATCAAGTTTTAGGTGGACAAAATTATTTTTTTGCCTTTTTCAATGTTTTTGAGGTCACTGAGTAAGAGAAAAATCTTTCAAAAAATTCGATGACCCATAGTTTTTAGAATAGCGGACAAACTGATGTTGTAGACACACATAAATTTGGACATAATGGATAAAAATTGAGAAAAGTTTTGTAAATCTATGGAACATTTAAATAGTAACTTTTTGCATCTATTATTTACATACATATATTCATGAAAAATAATACATAGGATATAATAAGCTAAAAACTTAATGAAAATAGTCCTTGTACTGACTTGTTTATTTAATCGTTTTTAATTGTTTAACAAATATATACAATTACATGATGCACTAAAAACGAATTATCTATCAATCATCTTCTGATTCATTAATGCTATATCCTTTAGCATTTTCTTCTGACGAGTCAGTATCGTCAGCCTCATTTTCTCATGAGAGTTCTTGAAGTTGATCATATGCTAAACTACACTTCAATAGGCTGATTACATCTACTTAGGTTTGTGGCTTTTTTACGCAAACTTTTCCAAAAACTGGCGACATTCTGACCCGATGAAACTAACATCATCAAAAGAAGATCGCGGCCTCTCAAGAAAATGTTATTGTATCATGCACTCTAAATTAACGGGAATATTTTTTACGGGCTAGAGTCTGTTATCGCACGAGTTGGTAAAACTCTTTTCCGAGCGACCTGTACCTTGACTAGTGGACTGTCCTCTTACCTCTGACATAAACTCTAACTCAAACACCTTTCCTTCCAGCCACGCCGAAAGTCCTTAAACAATTCAGCTCTTCGATGACATTTTTCCCACTTGTCACTGATGTTTTTGGAATTATCTTTTATGGCGTCTCTAATTATTCTCATGTTTAAAATGTTATCTTCATAATCATTTCCTAGTTTTAAAATGCAGATTAAGATACATTTATTCTTATATTTTGATCCATACTTCTGCCATTCAGATACAAATTCTTTTCGTGGGATGATTAGAACGAAACCTGAAATCCATCCTAAATTAGTAAATATTCCTCAAAACGCAAAAAATCGCAAGAAAAACTTTGTGAATATGAAAAGTAGGTACTTGGTTTGCCTGAAACAAAGATGAAAGAATTAGCTTGGCACTCCTTGGCCCTTTGCAAATAATTCTCCATTGAAGTATGGAAATGTTGTATTTAATGATATTATTTGTTATAGGTAAAACTATATCCATGCAGCTCCCCGAAACATTAGCACTTAATTGTCTCTGTGGTGTCCATTTCACATGAAATTTAAATAATCATGTATAGTTTCTGTTCAAAAAATGGCAAAATAATTACAAGAACAGGACTGCAATAAACACAGGGAAAAATAAACCCTTCCTTACACTCCGATTAATAATCCCCTCCATCGCCCTTTGGCGATCCAATCAAGTAAATATTTATATTTTCCCTTCTTCCAACTAATAATAAACAATATTTGGTGGGACACTTGTAAAATATTTTATATGAATTTTGTCCGCCTAAAGGTGAATTTAGCCCACTGCTGCGACGTGAGCGCCGGGCTATCTTTAGGTTGTGATCTGGTCATAAACATCCATGGTGGAGGAGGGAATTCCTTCAACGACGCCTGAATTGAAGAAACTCAAGCTCCAGAAGAACCCAAAGTTTTAGCCACAGGACCACGGAGGGGGGGGGCAACAACGCAATTATACAGATTAATAGATGAATAAGTTATTATATCACAACTGGCACTAGAGTGCATGAAGCCACATCAGAAAGAGATTGCCTATTTTATAGCGGAACTGGTTATTCCATCTCCGTTAAAGGTAGAGAGAAATAGTAACAATTTAAGCTGATCCGAGGGGAGCTGGATTTACGATGCCTCCATGATTGGATATTTAATCAAGCCAGCCGCAGCTCGGTTTCCCGCCTGCACGTGACTACATTTCCCGCGCTTTGGGCTTGCCTCTAGGTCAGTGCCTCCTTGATTAATATTCCAACTCAACTCCATTCTCTCCAATCAACTGTATTTCGCGAGGAATCTTCTAAATTAAATCCCGTTTCTCTGCTTTCTTCTCCAATGTAGTCCTCTTATTGTTTCGCCTCTCTTGTATTAGCATTTCTGCTAATATGGCATTCAGTACACTCTTTCCCTACACGACCGTAAAGAAGGCATCACAAAGCTGCCATCATTATCCGGCCCCAACGTTTTATGTGTGGTTCCTGAAAAAACTTTTAGTGCTACATTTATCGCCTGACCCTACTACTTAGTCATTTGCTCTTCCAACTAATTTAAAACTGAATGTAACACACGTTAAATACATTTAATTTTTATAAAATGTCCAAACCGCAGGAACTGCGGCATCTTAAGTTATTTCCATAATCGTCTTACCCCTAGTGTCATGGTTAATATTTTTTGAACAGTCAAAACACCTGCTCCATGTATATTTCAGGTGTCATTAATTTGCAGTAGCGGAATTTGCTTTCTTGACCTTTTCGACTACCGGTCTGAAAGATCTTTAACAAATAACCAAAAACTGTTTCTCATTTTACGTATGTTGTTTTACTGGTAAATAATATGTACTGTTGAAAGTCCGACACACAGGAACTGCGTCATCTTAGTGTGGTCCCGTTCATATCTCTAGTGTCATTAGTTGTTTTTTTTTCGTGTTGAACGGCGTATCAACTATTGGGCTATTAATGGCGGGCTATCTACAGGTTGCCACCCTTTTATAAATAATACCAACAGCACGTGGTCGGTCACCAATTCAGGTAGTGGCCATGCCCGATGTTCTTTAACTTCTATGATCTACGGGAATCGGTGCATTCAACGTGCCGTGACTTGTGTCATTGTAAAGGAATAGAAGCAGTTATTGGTAGGGTTTGATTTTTAGTATATAAAATAAAATCTCAAAGAGATAAAAAATAATCAGACTTACTATAGTACATTGCATGATAATTTGGCATTTTAATAGTCTAGTTCGAAAAAAAAAATAAATGAAAAAATAAAATTACAAATGTGAGCCACAACACATCTTCTAAGACCAAGACACTAAAAATCGAGGGCGGAATATTCAGCAGGAAGAAAAGATTACGTAGAAGAAACTTATGGAAAGAGAATCAAACCCATTGGATCCAAGTTGGACTTTAGGAAGATATTCTAAAGCCGGAAAAAGATTTAGAGAGAATAAAACTCCGACATTTGAATATCTCAAGCGTACAATGTTCTCCTATTCTCTGCTACCAAAGCCAGTTAATGTCACCCCAATTTATCTAATAGAGTTCCACCTAGACCAGGGAGCACCCAGGAAATTATGGTTCCATTGGAGATTAAATCAGCTAGGGAATATTTTAGCCGAGACAAACTTCTGGATTCTGCTTCCCTTCCGGGCTGACAAAACCTGACAACGGAGCGAGCAAGTCTAAAGTTGCGTTTAGCAAAGATAGAATGGACAGTTAATTAGTTTTCTTCCGTTTGATTTAGAATCCTTTAATTTCCTGAGTTATATCACAAGCAGGCAAGTTAAAGCTCTCGTATTTTCTATCAGCAGAACTTTTCTGGGTATTTATATGATTGCTGTATTATTATAAACTAGAAAATCAAGCAATAAAGTTCAGTCTTTAAATAACTTCATTCATGTATACAATTCTTATACAGAACACACATAGAATCGACAGTGCGCGGCTGCTCGGATCGAGTAACTAACCTCGAATGCTCAATTCGAGCGGCGGATCACCCAAAGCATGTATCGAAACTTGTTTAGTAACATATCAACTTCATCGCGACGGAACGTGCAAATCAATGCCGCTATATTGTGATGTTAACAATTTTGGTTAGGATCGAACCCACCATCTCCCGCTTATGAATCTAGCGCGCTAGCCACTAGACCACGGGAGACCCCGTTAACAATTATTTCGAAAATACAAAAACGATGTAAGCCACGTTGGTGGGCTAAAAAAAATATATTAAGAACGTTCAGAATATGAAAACAGATTGCTACAAGACGTGGGATCGGAATAGGGCAATCCAACTCTCTTTCTCAATTCTTTAACAGGAATATTTACTGTTATAGTTGTTTCACACAGTGTTGGGGAAAAATTATTCAGAATGATGAATAATGATTAATGAATAAATGTATTATTTCATTCATGAATGAAGAATAATTACTTTTATTCATTATTCGTTATTCTGTGAATGAAGTTTATGTTTTATTCACAAATTATTCGAATGATCAATCAGAATAAACATGTTTCAGTGAATAATGATAGATTTATTATAATGTTGGCAGCCAGAAATATGTATATATATGTGTGTTTGAGTAGGATTATTCAGTAGACCAACTAGAAATAAATAATAACGAATGATGAATAATGAATGATGAATAACGAATAATGAATAACGAATAATTCTGTGAATAATTCATGATGTACTGTGTGAATAAGATAATTCAGTGAATTATTCATCATTCACTAAAAATTTATTCGAATGATCATTCGAATAATAATTTATTCGAATAATGCCCAACACTGGTTTCACACCACATATCTTCTCTTTTTTTTTTATTGTAATATTTCAGGATGTTTAGAATCCCACAAAAACGTTGTCGTTCATACTATCGAGGAGTCTTTGAGCACGACCGTTTTACCGACAAGCACATGGATGGAGTCACACAGTGCGACGCGAGCAGCCCATAGCGAGCAACTCAGGTATCGACATCTCGAGCATACTTCCTGATGCGTTCGTTGCGAGCCGCCTCGCACTGAGGATACTAGGCTTTAACGGAACTTTATTTTAACAGAAATCTTAAAAAAAAAAAAATATTACGTATATTAACTTGGTGGGAGTTGGAAGTTTAGTGTGTTTGTTTAAATGTCTCGAAAACGGCTGAGGAATTAAGTGCCCATTCATAAGCCTAATACCATCCCTACTAGAAAGGTTGAGGCGTAAATTTTAATAGAAACTCCCCAGTCGCAGAAAACCCTACTTGAATTTACAAAGTGTTGAGTTCGTTCCATTGAATCACAAATATTAAAGAGTTTTGTGTTTTAAAATTTAGAAATATGCATTTTATTAAACAGTCTAAGCCGACGGAGTTCCTACCTGTTGACATTTTTCTTCTTGATGTCACCTTCCTGTCGGTAATAACCGTTGCAAAAAAAAAAAAAAAAATAAAATAAATAAAAAAAAAATACAGGTTGGGTGTGATGACTCAATTGACGCCGATGATACTTCTTGACAAATAGACATATATACATCAACGTTTAAAAATAATGGGTTACAGATGCTGGATATTAGTTGGGGTTAATTGCAAATAATGTATCCTTTATTTACATTAATATATATTAAATTATCCAATATAATTCCATGCGGAAGGTCAAAAAAAGAGAATTAACAGAGTCAATCCAATTTATTTTATTCAAGCTCTACATGTTATTCTTTATATCATTGATTGAAACATAGATTCTAGTTTGACAATATCGACAAATATTAATTTTGTCCATCACCGAAAAAAAATTATTTCAATTGACTATTCCTTGATTACTTTCAATCATGACGTGGTCTTTGTAGCGGAAAGTTCCTTTTTCACAGGTAGGCTTTAAATATAGAATAGTTTTACTTCCTAAATAGGCGTTCACAGGACTTGAATCTTTTGGAGCAATTAGGGCATATGTGGTCAACAACCGGCTAACGGTCCGGCCCTAGAGACATTTTGAAAAACCGTATTTAATATAAAAAAAATATTACACTTCTTACTTACACTCACTCCAAACGAGGAAGATCGAGTGAGATGGGGTTTGTCACTTGATCCTGCCAAATGAAGTGTCCGAGCAAGCCGAGCGTCACATTGATTTCGTGCTATTTATCTTTCGTAGTTGGTAAAAATTCAAAATTTCACGATTTAATTATAATTTTTTCATTTTTTTTTGTTATTTTAATAAATTGTATTACAATAGCAATGACTTATTAATTCATGTCTGTCTATTGCTAAAAATTATGAACACGACTTTAAAATCCGATGTTATTTTTTTTTTAACAATCTACGCGATCCGCGATGGCCCTCAACGCCATCATACGCGATAATGTTTGGTCCTTAACATGTCAAAGATTGCCCATACCTGAATTCAGGTGGACGATATTAGATTTATTTTTATTGATGGACCCTCTGCCTGCTTATTATTGGTATATATTTATATGTGAGTATATATTTATTTACACCCCCTCCAAAAAAAAAAAATGAATACACAAATTTGTACGACTACGACTGATATTTTCGTGACCAGTGGTATTTCCAGAGCAATTACTCCATGCGATTCACGCCATAATTCGAATTCATTCTAAAAGAAAGGTGGAAAAAATCAATCAAATATTTCAATACGATAAAAACGTTATTTTATTGGTAAAAAAATATATATTCCAAACCGATAAAAGAGGTATTGGTAAAAAAATGTAACAAATACTACTACTATTAAAGAGAATGAAGTTTTCTACCGAAAGTTACGTGTTCTCCGTTCATGATACGTGTAACAAAAGTTTGTACGCTCATAAATTCGCCCGAAGTGATTAAAGTTAATGTATGGGAGTTGGGCTTAAAAGGGGACCAGGAGCTATTAGTAATAAACTTTGGTATAGTATTAGACATATAGATGTCGGTGTAGTGGAGGTGGTATAGGGAGCGGGGGGAGAGCCGAGGAACAGCAGGTGTGGCAATATTTTATCCAGGCAGTGGGGCCAACCTTTCTACCCTGGCAGATATATGGCGCCATTTTGGCTGATAGAACATAGTGCCAACCAAACACTCTAACCAACAAATTCTTATATTGCAACACTAGCTTTTCTCCCGTTCTGCTTATCTCGTTCTCTCACTCGCTCGTTTCGTTTATCTCAATTTCCCTCAGTTCTCTCTTTTATATTTATCTAAAAGGTATCTCATTCGAAGAGTGTACGCCCTGCAGTGTAGCCAACCTTTCTGTCTTCATAGATTCATTACACATTTTCTGAATGATAAAATAATCCGGACCAGATTTAATATGGTACTCGGTTACCTATAAGTTGAATGTGGCTCAAATTATGTAATACTATTTCATTGGCTTATATAAGGGTGGCTGAGGAGGCCGCAGCCCCCAAAGCGCTCCTTGCCCCCCCCGAAATTGTTTTCTATATATTGCCATGTTCTATTTCCTTCTGATGAAAAAAACTTACACATAATTAAAAATAGAAAAAAAAAATCAGTCCCGTAACAGGCCACGAGGGCCCTGAGGGGCAGATACTATAGAGGTACCTGATTCATGACCATAGGGCACACTAGGGAGATAGTGTGGTCAGTACTATGCTCCGGCCGCCTGATTTTCCCCTTGGCTGCTTCGACTGCTAGAGTCATTAGCACCCAAGGTACCCATTATTAAATTAATTAAAGGCTGGGTTAGCCTAGGGACGGTCAGGGAGGCCGAATTCAACCCATGAACGAAGACACTAGAAGACAAAATCTTTAGAGCTTGCTCGGGATTTGAACTCAGGTCCTCCAACTTATTAGTCCAGTGCTCTACCACTGAGCTAACCTCGCCCCAATTAAAAATAGAAAGGAGCGTTCATTTTAGCAGTAAATGTTTTTTAAAGCAATTTAACCAAGTGGGTCATTGATGCTCATTGCAATTTGATGAATTTTCTAAATCACTTACTCAAGGAGAATAAAAAAAAAAAAAAAAAAAAAAAAAAAAAAAGCATTTAATAAGAAAGTAAAATAACATATATTTAAAATAGTAATACTTATTATTAAATACATATCGTCAATCATAAATACATATATGCAGCCTAAACAAAAAAACAGATAAGATTTTTTTCGTTTAGAGCCTTCTGCTCAAATTCACGAACATAAATATGCTTTAGGTCCACCCGACACCTATCTAATGTACTGTATAACATGCAGTCTTCTTTTTCGTACATGGCCACCGCGCATGGGCGAACGCTAGATGACACCTTCGTGTGACTCTTTTTTGTAACGCTAAGTCCACCCGATAAACCTATGTAATGTACTCTATAACATACAGTACTCTTTTTCGTACATGGCCACGCCACTGCGTATGCGCGAACGCCAGCAGACACTTTTTTCTGACACGTACAGTCTTTTTTTTCCTACATGGCCACTGCGCTTGCGCTAACGCCACCGCGCATGCACGAACAACTCTGCGCATACTCGAACGCAACTGCGCATGCGCGAACGTCAGTGGACACTTATTATTTTATTGTATATTTTTCTCATTTGATAAACATGTAAGTATTGGTATCTAATAATACCCATATATTTCAATATGATGTAACAGTATTACTTTCATTATGTATTATTTTTGATGAAAAATAGTCTTAAATATTTCTCCTTTTAGGTTACAGATATATTTTTCGTATTATCAAGTGTTCAAATCGACTTATTTAGGGCCATTCTCAAATGTGAATCTATTCGAATCAAAAGGAAATACGAATTTCGTCTACAGCTAATTGTAAGCAATCGTGAAATCGATCCATATGGTAGATCGATCTTCTGAGCCTAGAAGATCGATCTTTTAATCGATGTGAACTTGGCGATATTTTTTTTTTTTTGCGGATAGATCTTTTCATTTCGATTCGAATCGATTCAAAAGATCGATTCATATTCCAGAATCGCCCATCACTTGTTACTGGTATCTTAGTTATTATTAAAGATATTATTGTCTGTTCATTTGTACTTATTTCATTTTAAATTTTTACATTTCTGATTATCTGTCCATACTCTGAACTAACTTCTTGAAAAAAAACAAAAAAACTATTGTTCACATACCTGTTTAAAATGTTCTGTTACTTATTGGTGTTAACAATAAGGTGATTTATATTTGTAGATCTACCATATTACTTTATTGGTTTAACTATTCTGTTTATGAATTCTGCATTTGTGTTTTGGCTTTTAGATGACGAAGGCTACCGAAAAGTTGCCTTCCTACGTCCTTCATGCTGATTTTTAGAAAAATCGTATTGGTGTTTTTCCTAGCCGAAACCCAACTATTCCCTTACTGCTTGTGCATTTTTAATTTGTTAATTGAGGATTGGCCTACTTCTTTATAAGTGTTGATATTTCGGTACACAAAAATCACCAAAATTGGTATGATTACTAATTTAAAATTTACGTATTCGGGAAACGTATATTTAATTATGAGAAGTCTTATTAAATGTTATTATTTCCTGTCATACATTCTATGCAGTTTTGGATCCCATTAACAGAATCTAGGTGGTAAAGGGTTATTCCATTTTAAGGAGCTTTATCTTTATTTAGTGTTATGGGAATAAATAATTCTAGCTTTTGTAATATCCATATGAAGATATATTCAGGAGCGTCTAGTAGATAGAGCTGTAAGGCTTTAGGGAGGGGTTGGTCGATTCTACCTTCCCAGGTGTCGCAATATTTTATACCAACCACCATTCCCCTCTTCTCTCCTCAGCTAATACTTTCAAGATAATATAATTTTGTCCAATTTCTAACCCGTTTGTTTATTTATAAGAATATTCGCCTTATGTGTGAATATTAAAATAATAAATAGAAAATATTTCGTATAGATCTTAATATTGTAACAGTTTTCTTAACACATACTCATGTATAAAACATACACAAACACGTACTTACACACAGACATATTACCTGTACAATGTGGTGCTACCTTTTTTATTTTATTTTTTCCTCTTTGTATTCTTTTTAGGGTTTAAAAATTAGGTTGAATTGGAGATTAATGGAATTAGCGTTATGGATTTTTGATTTTTCTGAATACCTTAAACCTTATAATTTTTACGATAAACATAGAAAGTTTTGGACTCTTTTATATTTTCTTTATACTCAAAATAGTACAAAGTTTTTTTTTCGGTGCAGCGACAAATAGGTCACTAAAGCCAAGATATTTTCTTAGATATCTCGAAAATGGCTGTTACCTTATTAAAGTC
Source organism: Gonocerus acuteangulatus (assembly GCA_946811695.1). Taxonomy (NCBI): domain Eukaryota; kingdom Metazoa; phylum Arthropoda; class Insecta; order Hemiptera; family Coreidae; genus Gonocerus; species Gonocerus acuteangulatus. Next base: position 61,552,794 of record OX328128.1, read on the forward strand.
TCACAGAAACGTTATTGAAATATATTTCCATAGGACGGTGTCCTCTGTCGGAGAAAACGATGCCCGAAGTTTTTTTTTTTTTTTTTTTTTTTTCCTCTTTACTTCAGTAAAGAAATGCTAAAGGATAATTTAAGCCTCATATATTTTTGCTTTGGTATTTAGTTGGATATTTGAAATGTTTTACTGGTATTTTTTTTATTTGTTCCACTCTCCCACATTTACATGTATTACTGAACCCCATTCTTTTCTATACTAAATAGGAGCTGTGTATTTTTTTGTTCACATGGAAGCATCTGTTCGCTTGGGGAATTAAGCTCACGTTTATACAATTTAAATAAAACATAATTTAATTCTTTTCACAATGCAATGTAAAATCCCTTTAACTTTTTTTTACCTCTATCATTTTAATGTTTTCAAATATTTTCATTATACATATTTTTTAGAAAAGGTTTCCTCGTAGTTTCAAAGTTCTAATGAATGTTAGAATATGAGAATGTGCTCAATAGCTGACAGAACATGTCAAGTATTCATTTACTTTAAAAAATATCCTTTTTGGCTTTTAAAATGAATGGTGCCGTATTTTCATGTGAAGATACTTCCATCTTTTTCTTTAATCAATGAAAGGAATTCAATAGATTTGAAAGACATTTTTAATGAAAGTTCTTCTTCCTAAAGATTTTTCAACTTTTTTATTCTTATTTAACACTAATTGCGAAGACCTAGTTCAGTCTGTTCTATCGGGAAAGGAAATAAATGAGACTTTTTTTCTCACTTCGAGTTTTATGAAAAGGACATCTCGTTGGTTTCTTTGGAAATACACTCAAATTATAAGAGTTCGTTCAAACGATAATATGTAGTTGACTTCAGAACTGTATTAAAAGTGATCTGAGATATTATTCTGAGAAGTATTTGATATTTCAATGAATAACGACTCTATTTGACTTCTCTTTGACTCTAAACTTACCTGGGTTTCCTGTCTGAAGAATCTTGTCAATAGATGTAAAAAAAAAAAAAAAAAAAAAAAAAAAAAAAAAAAAAAAAAAAAAAAGTGTAATATTTTCGAGCGTATACCATTTCACTTCTGGATTATGGAAGTGAAGAGAACGCTGTGTGAGGAACAAATTGGCTTCAATCAAATGAAAGAAAACAACACTTTCGATAATTTAAACGCCGATTAAGGTACGATTTCGATTAATCTAGGCACAACAAATTGTTGCCTGAGATCAAGTACGTAACTAGAAAAATCCATCAACCATAACAGTATCATTTCGGCTCCAAAAATCGTAGGGCCTAGGGTTTTGCGTTTATAAGCATTCAATTATTTTTTTGTGTTTTTTTAGGGAAATCGAATGAAACATCTTTTGCCGTTTTAGAGGAGCGTGTCCGCGACTAGAATTTTGATTTTATTTACTCCAAAGTGACGAATTGAGTTAAAAATGTTTGTTGACGATTGACATTCGTGTATGTATATATATATATATATATATATATATATATATATATATACACACACACACGCTCACAATCTCTCTCTCACACACTCTCACTCTCTATCATACACATATACGCATATATTTCCGTGATCTATGAGTTCTGAAAAACGGAATGTCAGCATATTCGGATTGCGTCATTGGGTTGACGTGTTGGGCGAATTTCCTCCCTGTGGTACGTACTTAACGTGTTATAAGTATAAACATATATTATTATAATTCTGAGATATATAATAGGAATCATATTTGTAATATAATTTCTAATTATATTACATAATGCAATAAATCTTACAATATAACTTAATAAACAAATTAATAAAGATTTTGATGATTTTAAAAGGTTTTTAAAAGATAATAAAGATTTAATTGTGATTAAATCCGATAAAACTAAAAAAATAGTAATAATGAACCGAACTGAATATATGAATAAAATGAATATTTTATTGGATGATAAAAAAACTTATAAAAAGGTGAGAGTAAACCCGGGGATGGAGTTAGCTGGTAAAATTAATAAATATGTTGAGACTTTACATAAAAATGGCTATATCGATAAATACAATAAAAATAGATTAGCAGCTAACAATTATACAGAGCCTAGGATTCACGGTCTAGTAAAACTGCATAAACCTGGAAATTTATTAAGACCCATAATTAATAATATTAATGGACCTAATGATAATTTAGCAAAATTCATGCATTCATCCTTAAAATGTTTAAATACGTTATATGATTATGACATTAAAAATTCCAATGAGTTAAAAAATAAATTTAATATGATTCAGTTTGATAAGGATAATCATATATCATAATTAATCAGTTTTGATGCTGAGTTCTTATTTGCCAATATATCAGTGGATGAATGTATTAAAATAATAGAAGGGAATTGGGATTTAATAAAAAATCATACCCCGATTAAAAATAAAAAGTTATATTCTGAAGGTATCAAATTATGTACATTATTTGGTTATTTTAAATTTAATGGAGATTATTATAGACAAGTGTATGGTTTGCCAATGGGTGGCAGATTATCGGTTGTATTAAGTAACGCCCTATTAAATAAGTTGATTTATGAACAACTCAGCAAAGCTACTGTTAAATCAGTGTTAATAACTAAATACATAGATGACTTATTATTAATAACTATAAAAGATACTTACCCTGAGCTTTTAGAGCTGTTCAATTCCTTTCATAAAAGAATAAGATTTACCTATGAATGTACAAAGAACAATAGACTGAGATATCTGGACATGGATATTACATTCGAAAATAATAAAATAGCTACTAAATGGACTAAAAAAGATGTATGTAGCACACGCATTTTAAATTTTAATTCAAATCATCCTAAAACTCAATTAATTATACAGCTAAAAATTTGATTAACACAGCTATAAATATAACAGATAGTATATCCTTGAAAGAAATAAAAGGGAAAATTTATAAAATATTAGTGGACAATTTTTATCCAATAAGGCTAATAAATAAATTATGGTTTAATAAAATTAGTAATAATACAGAGAGCAGTCCAACTATAATACAGGAATCACAAGAGAAACTAATAACAAATACATGCAAAGTTAAGGTAAGATCCAAGGGTAATAAGCCAAATCTAATAACTGATTATTTTAAAATATTAAACAAAACTATTGAAGATAATGGAGAAAATACTAGTAGAGGTCAGAATACTGTAATTGGAAATAATATAGCTCATAAATTGAAATATATTCCTGGTTTAACTGAAAAAATGAGGAAAGGATTAAAGAAGTATGACCATACTAATTTAAAGATTGGTCTTTATAATGATAATAAAATTACAAATGCATTAAGTAACATGAAAGACGAAATAAATAGTATAAATAAACAAAATGTAATTTATCAAATAAATTGCAAGCAATGCATGGACAAATGTTATATAGGTGAAACTTCCCAAAATTTAAAAAATAGGATAAAACAACACATTTCTAATTGTAATAATAGTAAAAATATCAATACTACAGCATTGGAAAATCATGCTTTCACAAAACAACATATGTTTGATTATGATAATGTAAAGATTTTAAAAACTGTTAATGATAACAAAGCTAGGAAATTAACTGAATCCATTTACATAACTAAAAATATTAATAAAACCATTAATTTCAAAACTGATGTTAAAGGTATAGGACAACATTATGTTGACATATTAAATAAAATTAATTTCTGATGACATTGTAATAGATTCCTTTCATAGTTTAATGATCTTGGTTACATACCTCAGTGCAATTTATATTAAATGTTTTAACAAATATATGTTAAGTAATGATTAATAAAGTTATCTGTGATATGTCATACATAAATCATTATACATTTTAATTATTTGAAGTGTGATATTTTAATGTAATTTTAGTTATATAAAATATAATAGGCCTAAGTACATAGGTTGATAAGGTTTCTAATATGGCTGTTTGAGGATGAACATTTTTAATTGTCTTCAAGTGTTTTTTGACTTGGTTCCTTATAGGAATAATTTGTTTTAATTTATGGCGTTTAAAATGTTATTTTAAGTAGTGACAGGATATGGTGAGTTTATAATTAAGTAAATAAAATTTAATAATTGCATTAGATGATTTAATGTTTTTGGTTGATAGTAATTATAAAGCTTGTTTTCGGCAGTTTCTAGTAATGAGTATACTATTGTAGATTGCCTGAAGATGCATGAACGGTCCGAAACGTTGTAATAAGAGTATGTTGTGCAGCTGTGAAGGGTTATTCCTCATCCCTGTTGGTATTAGAGATATATAACATTTTTTCACATTTAACATTAACTATTCTTAAGTTATTTTATTTTATTTTTTTTTTAAATTTGTGTAGGCCAAATGTCAATAAATAAAAGCGAGAATTAACACATAGTTAATTTATTGAGCCAGTTCTACATGTTTCGCCTACTCTCCTTTAAGATGTATGTTGAAACGCTTTAATAAATTAACTTTTGAGTCAGTTTTGGCTTTTATTTATTGATCCTCCGCCTACACAGGAAAAATTGTCGAGATTTTTAGTTATATATAAAAATACTCTTTAAATTGTTTAAATAGACATACGGTGTGAAATATACATATTTAGTTTTTTTTTTTAACGGATACCTTATCAGTATGAATTATTTATTGAAAATGTAAGATATTTCTTTGCTTAGTAATTGTGTGAAATGAATGATTTCTTATTGAGTGTTGTTAGGCTAGTTGAGTAACGCATGAAGGAGGATATAAATAGTTGCCATTAAGCTGAGTGGTAGATATCTCGAGGTGCCTCGGAAGATAAGCCCGGCTACTGCTACTCTAAATATATCTATAGATATCGAGACCGTGTCTGCTTCGTGTCAGGACTAATATCTACGTGTCTTTAACTCCAGCCGATCTTTGTAAACACGTTATAAATTCCCTCCGTCCGTCTTGTCTCTTCTTCTGCCAGCAATAGACGTAGATCTGTCTTCCGTCAGGAATACTGTCGTTTATTTCGGGCTGAAAAATTGTTAGGTATTTTTAAACTGCATAAAGAATCCGACTGAAAAAATTGATGACTGATCTCTGCCGACTGATGCATTCGTCATAGAGTGTTTTAGTTCTTTGTCCCGTAGTATATTTTTTTTCTGTCATTTGTCAATGAACCGAGAACTACTGTTATAGGATAGTATATGATTCCGTTAGTCTGAGCGATCAACTGCAGTATTATTCCACCTTCTATTTTTCTTAGTGGCTTGGTTTCTGAACATGAGTCTCTCTTATTGTCCTCAATCGTTTGTGATTTAATTTTGTAGGTTCAAACGTAATCTAAGTGTATAAATGTAAATTTGTTTTATTCACACCGTCATAGTTATGACTGTGAAAGACATGGTAAATATATCTTTATCAACCATCAAAACTGTATGTACCTAGCTGCAGAGCTTTTACACCAGGGGGCTCTTGTGTCACCCTTCCTGTCTTAATCCTAAGGCTCCTACATTGGCAGGAGTGACACATTTTCAGTTGAGTTTTGTTTTGAGTTGTGTCACTTTAGAAATACTAGTGCGATATGTTAGTTTACATGAATGTCAAAGTCTTGAAACATTTTCATCTCAATCCGTCATCCGTTAATCAGTATGTACTAACAAATTCAGTTTGTATCCTTTTTCTAAATTGGTTATAGAAAATGCCTTGAAAATGGTTACATTTAATTCTCCAAACCAAATGTCTTATACAAAAGTGTAGTTTGAAGCTCAAAAACACAAAGTCTCATTTATTTTGAACAAATTTCGTTGAAAAACTGTGTCCCGGTGGCCAGATTTTGCTAGTTAACGGACTCGATCGTTCGTTTGAGAAAATGTATTAAATATCATTAAAATCTGAGTAGTTGAGTGGCTGCTAGTGATCGAACAGTTAAATATATAGATACATAAAAATTTGAATGACCGGTATTTTCGTCACCTGCGGGGTATGAAACCTGGATATTCCTTATCGTCATTGGTTTTTATTAAAGGGGAATAGAGGAAACGCGCTAAAAAAAGTAATGGTATCAGAATTTTCTCATTTTTAGAATAAGATAAATGTATTTTTCGTGTTAGTGCACTGAAGATAACCAACCACCCAAGGGAAATAAAGAGCAACATACGACCATATTCGTCAAGAGAACGAAGAGCACGACGTGACGGAAGTTATACTAACAAGACTAAGAATTTTACAGAACCGACTCACTCACTCACACCTATTTGCTAAACAAGACAAGCCAAGATGCTATACATGCAACGTTCTTTTAACAGTGAAACACCTACTAACGGACTCCATGAAAAGAGACAACCTACAAGCACCACGGGAGCTTAGTTACCTGTTATCAGATAGGAGACCATATATTGCTACCATACTGACTTACCTTAAAACCACGAATACATACAATGGAATGTAGTATTATTAAAAGAAACCCACGATTTTAATTCCAATCAAAATTTCTGATCTTATAATAATGGTCGACCGATTTATATGTTCATATAATTTTCTTTCATATTATTTATTTTTTCTATTTTATTTTATTTTTGTTACGGTTGGACATTATTTAATTAGCTCAATTATTATAATAATTTAAGCGCTATTTTCTCACCTATTATCTAATATTTATTTCGGTTTCTATTTAATTTTCTAATCATGAAGAATTTATTTATTAATTTTTCTTATTATCAGTTATTTTATTCTTCTATTTTTTTAGCAGTCACTCTTACTGTGGAGCTATCCAAGTAAATAAATAAATAAAAAAAAATAAGATATTCTAATTTTTCAAAATTTTATTCGGGAACAAGATATTCTGATTTTTCAAAGTTTAATTCGAGAACAAGCTATGGTATATAAATTGGATTGAATAATCTTTACATTTGGATCTTTTAATAAAAACGAGAACTTTTATATGTCCATATTCGTGGAAGTAGGAATAAAACGATGTTTGAAATTATCTTATTTAGTTGAGACATTTTCCTTGATATAGAAAGCCTTGAAATTAGATTCAGATTTTCGGGGAAAATAAAAACACTTGCGAGAAGCAATATCTCAGATAAAATTTGACTTATAAAATTTTTATTTTCAATACTGATTCCTTAGTTTTACTGAACGTTTTACATAAAGAAAGAAACATTCAATTTATTCTAGCTTTTAAAGAATACATTTTCTATTTCTGTTATTTTAATTTATTATTAAACCGCTCACAAATTGAATTGGACTACTTAAGGATATTCAGATATTTCATCGTTTTATGTACTTGATATTTTTTGTATTTTAAATAATCTGTTTTAACTACACCTCCAATATGTTAAAGAGATTAAAACAAGAACTACGTCTTGCTATTCTCTACTAAGACCTGAGCTGATTATTTCAGTTTGTCCCACAAGATCAATGTTACCTACTGATGACTTCCCTTAATTGAGGAATAGGACATATTGAGCTTAATAAGGAGTATGAACCGACGATTTAAAACAATAATTCAAAGAAGAGGGGGTCCAACACCCTAAGAAGGTTTAAGTGAACGATATCAAAAATTTGAAAAACTTTGTAATATTTTTTATTTTTAAAAACTAGCTGAATACCCGTTCTTCGTCACGGCAGATAAGTAATTATTTTATTACGTTAAATAATGTATATTCAAAATTAACGCTACTCTTTAATTTTGTGTAGTTTATTATTGCACAGTCATACTATTTGTTATTCATCAGTTGATAAGTAATCAAATTATACTGTTTCTTGACACGGGGGCGCTCCGGACCAGTATCAACAAAGAGATAACCAGGCGATACCTCGTTATATATAGGTTACCAGCAATAGAAGTTTAACCCGTACCGGTAGAAATTCGTTGTCAATAATAAATGGACGCTAAAATTTATGTTTCCAAGATTTCATTTGGAAACACCCATTATATTTGCGAGCATTATCAAGAAGTGTCTAGACTGGGGATGCTGATGGGTGAGGAGGCTATGCAAGGGTTCGGGATATTATTACCTCGGATGGACCATCACCATGTAAAGCGTAAACTCTATGACGGAAAAAATCACAGTCCATTTCTAGTAATTCAAGGTCTGCCATCATAGTTGAAATTAACCGCAATTCAAAATAATACTATGAAATAGATACAGTACAATAACAGGCCAACGGCCATAGCCACGTTGAATGCACCGTTAAGCGTGGTCAGTACCTGAATGGGAAACCGACCTCGTGCTGTTGGCATTATAGAAAAGGGTGGCAACCTGTAGACAGCCCGGAGTTAATAGCCCTAATGTTGATTCGCCGTTAAACACGCACACACACACACAAAAAAAGTACAATAACAGTTGTTCCGTTATCGTCCTAGCAACGCATGCTGCCTAGGCTTGCCTGCTCTCTCTAACCAACTAAAACTTCAAACCCCTTTAAAAATTCGAATTTCAAAAAATCCTTTCTTAGCGAGCTCTATTACGCTGGAACAGCAACATTGCAACCCCAACTTCTAACATACTGAGTAATTTGTTGCTAATTTGTTACACTATTTTCAAATTTGTTGCTCCGGCCGTTTCTGAGAAAACGTGGCTGTGCTACCGTAATATTACGCCAGCACAGCCACCCCCGTAACTTTTGATCTAATTGTCTGACGAAATTCAGATTGGTACCATAATTTGTTGCTAATTTGTTGCTCTAGAATGACACCAATCACGAATTTGTTGCTCCAGCCGTTTCCGAGAAAACGTGGCTGTGCTACCGTAATATTACGCCAGCACAGCCACCCCCCCCCGTAACTTTTGATCTAATTGTCTCACGAAATTCAGATTGGTACCAGAATTTGTTGCTCTAGAATGACACCAATCACGAATTTGTCGCTCCAGCCGTTTCCGAGAAAACGTGGCTGTGCTACCGTAATATTACGCCAGCACAGCCACCCCCGTAACTTTTGATCTAATTGTCTCACGAAATTCAGATTGGTACCAGAATTTGTTGCTCTAGAATGACACCAATCACGAATTTGTCGCTCCAGCCGTTTCCGAGAAAACGTGGCTGTGCTACCGTAATATTACGCCAGCACAGCCACCCCCCCCCCCGTAACTTTTGATCTAATTGTCTCACGAAATTCAGATTGGTACCAGAATTTGTTGCTCTAGAATGACACCAATCACGAATTTGTCGCTCCAGCCGTTTCCGAGAAAACGTGGCTGTGCTACCGTAATATTACGCCAGCACAGCCACCCCCGTAACTTTTGATCTAATTGTCTCACGAAATTCAGATTGGTACCAGAATTTGTTGCTCTAGAATGACACCAATCACGAATTTGTCGCTCCAGCCGTTTCCGAGAAAACGTGGCTGTGCTACCGTAATATTACGCCAGCACAGCCACCTCCGTAACTTTTGAACTAATTGTCTCACGAAATTCAGATTGGTACCAGAATTTGTTGCTAATTTGTTGCTCTAGAATGACACCAATCACGAATTTGTCGCTCCAGCCGTTTCCGAGAAAACGTGGCTGTGCTACCGTAATATTACGCCAGCACAGCCACCCCCGTAACTTTTGATCTAATTGTCTGACGTAATTCAGATTGGTACCATAATTTGTTGCTCTAGAATGACACCAATCACGAATTTGTCGCTCCAGCCGTTTCCGAGAAAACGTGGCTGTGCTACCGAAATATTACGCCAGCACAGCCACCCCCGTAACTTTTGATCTAATTGTCTCACGAAATTCAGATTGGTACCAGAATTTGTTGCTCTAGAATGACACCAGTCACGAATTTGTCGCTCCAGCCGTTTCCGAGAAAACATGGCTGTGCTACCGTAATATTACGCCAGCACAGCCATCCCCGTAACTTTTGATCTAATTGTCTCACGAAATTCAGATTGGTACCAGAATTTGTTGCTAATTTGTTGCTCTAGAATGACACCAATCACGAATTTGTCGCTACAGCCGTTTCCGAGAAAACGTGGCTGTGCTACCGTAATATTACGCCAGCACAGCCACCCCCGTAACTTTTGATCTAATTGTCTCACGAAATTCAGATTTGTACCAGAATTTGTTGCTCATTTGTTGCTCTAGAATGACACCAATCACGAATTTGTCGCTCCAGCCGTTTCCGTGAAAACGTGGCTGTGCTAGCATAATATTACGCCAGCACAGCCACCCCCGTAAATTTTGATCTAATTGTCCGACGAAATTTTGACTGGTGCCATAATTTGTTGCTCTGGATTGAGAACAATCACGAATTTATTGCTCCAGTCGTTTCCAAAAACCGTTGCTACAATAGCCTCAAGACATAAGTTTTTTTTTAAATATCCTTCACCTACGTAGAACTGATGAAAAATTGATATCTTACAAATGAAGGTCTTTAGTTATTTGCCTTCACGTTTGCGGATTAAACTATATAACACGACGGATTAACCTTGTAAAATTGAAACTAACGCAAAACTGATGTTTCTACCATTTTTTACGTTCAAACATACATCGAAAAGGTATTTTTCTGATATTGGTATTTTACGACCTGTGTATTATTATGATGTGTCTTTTAGCACTTTTATAAGGAACGTTTTAATTAAGATTCTTCTCGTGAAAGACGTTTTTAAAAAGTTCTTCAAATCTGCATCGATCGTTTCTACCAGATAATAAAAATAAACCCGGTCCGATTAATTTTTTTTTTTTTCACACATCTGTCTCTTTATGCAGGGTGTCCCGCATTGAGATGTCATAACTTTAGGGGTTTATTCTGCACCTCATTTGTAGTTCAGAGGAGCAGAAATGAACGTTCTATCTGAACATTTTGTCTATCTTAAAAAAAACAAAAAAAAAAACACGGATTTCTGGTTATCTTATCGTAAATAAAAACCACATATTTAGGATTTACATTATATTTCCCTAATAAGAAACATCCGTTAGTGAAATATTGACTTGTAAATTAGAAGCTATACTAAGAGCCATATAGATGTGAACTATTGATTTTAATGTTTTCTTCAATTATTCAATATTTTCTTGATCAGCTATTTGTTGACTTACAGGTTTTATTTCCGTCTTAAAGGTTGCCTTATTTAATAAGCTTAAATGTGCTATCTCGTTGTTTCAGAAAAAAAGTTATTTGAATCTAATTTTTACTGATTCGTAAGTCAAAACCAGTAAATGTGCTTTAGCGTGAAGGAGCCATTCTAAGCACATTCTGTAATTTTACACGATAATTGTGGTGTCTCATCCTTCCCACACTACGTTCACACTCTTTTTGCTCTGATTAAGGGTGGAGAAATATGATAGAAGAACATATTGAAAATAATTACAATAATTATTCTAAACATAATTGAACTCATCAATAGGATCCATAAGCAGCGCCCGCTCATGAAGACCCAGAGACAAGACGTCCTCCGTATAGCCCTGGATTCTGATAGTCGTCGAGCTTATATTTGTAGGCAACAGAAAGGAGGACATTTTGAAAATCCTAATTTACATGGCAATATTTCAAGAACGGGTGTTTCTAATCGGAAATTTAATGTAGATTTTAGAATCATATTTAGATTTGTCCAAAAAAAAACAAAACAATCGACGTCGGTCGATATATATATATATATATATATATATATATATATATATATATATATATATATATATATATATATATATATATATATATTGTTAATATACAAATGCAAGTGGTATGCTATTTATTGCATGAGACTTGCAGACAAAAATAAACTCCCTTCTTGCAGGGTTACTGTAAGGAGGAAACAAATATATATATATATATATATATATATATATATATATATATATATATATATATATATATATATATATATATATATATATATAAGCATGGACTACTGTCTGACGAAGCAGAATGGGATTTATGCGAATTAGCACCCAATCGACCGTTAATTCTCCCCAGCGAAGAACTCTAAAAATTAATATATATATATATATATATATATATATATATATATATATATATATATATATACCATATATACACAGGTCTGTTATACATGAGGTATAAAAAAAAAAATCAGTCCCGTAACAGGCCACAAGGGCCCAGAGGGGCAGATACTGTAGAGGTATCTGATTCTTGACCATACGGCACACTAGGGAGATAGTGTGGTCAACACTATGCTCCGGCCGCCTGATTTCCCCTTGGCTGCTTCGACTGCTAGAGTCATTAGCACCCAAGGTACCCATTATTAATTAACTTAATTAAAGGCTGGGTGAGGCCTAGGGACGATCTGGGACCCCAAATCCAACCCTCGAACGGCAGCACTAGAAGAAAAATCTTTAGTGCGCGCTCGGGTTTTGAACCTGGTCCTCCAGTTCATTAGTCGAGTGCTCTACCACTGAGCTAACCTCGTCCCCACATGAGGTATAAAGGTAATGTAAATACGTAATATGAAGATAGGTAGTTGAAGTATGCAAATCCCTGAATGCATGAATTCCCTTACCAGCTTTGAAACTAAACCTCCGGGTATCATTTGCTTTTCTGTCCGACCAACTCGGACGGAGCCTACTGTAGCTTTGTTTGTAAAAAAATAAGCAATCTTTAAGAAAACAGAAAAAGTATAATATCTCCCTTACTGAGATTCGAACCATACTTTATATAAACTTCCCTGTTCCTTTTGAAGTGTACTATCCATTCTCAAAATTTGATTACACATTTACGGGACATCCCTTAATATTTTTCTCGAATACGTAACTCAAAATGTAACCGAAATTTAAACATCTTTGTTTAGGTGAATTTCAAAGTTGTAGAAAATATTTAAATTAAATCCCATGATTCTAAGTACCCACCAAAGAAATGAGTTACAGAAACATTTGTTCCACCTTTCTCAAAAACGGTTACAGATATTGTCTTAAAAATGGTTTCATTCGTTTTCTATTTTAAGAAACCTATTAAACGAGTAAGTACTTGCAAGAAAATGAGCTCAAAAATGTAAGCATTGCGATTTTTTTCGCAGGAATTTCGCTTGAAAAAAAGCGTTCCCTTCACTAAATTTCCCTTATCAATAATAATAATAATAGCCGAGGAATCATTGGGTTAATCTCCAGACCACTTTCGTTGAATATTCTGATAGCGACATTTATTACTCCAACTACAGAATCCACATCTGGAGAAGTAACGACTTGATCATCCGCAAAATCAGTAAACAAATTTTAACAATTCTTACATTATTTATGCAGCACTTATTCATATTTTAATTAAATAAATATAAAGGCTGTGATTTTTATTTATTTATAAGTCATTCATAGATTATTACTAGGGACCGGAGTTTTAGGATAAAATAAGCACCCAATTAGGTTTTTGCAACAGGCATAAGAGGTCTTTTTAGGTTTTTATTTAAAATTGCATTTTAGGTTTTTCTAGGTGATAAAAATGTTTTCAATAGGTAGGTTCAAAAAATAGGCCTTTTTAGGTTTTTATTTAAAAATCCATTTTAGGTTTTTTTAGGTGATAAATTTGTTTCAATAGGTACGAAGAATAAGTTTAACCTATTACATTATTATCATTAATAATTTGGTTAATTTATAATTCATCAATAAATATGTATATATAGTGACATAAAAATAAACAATAAATAACATTCGAAACGAAAACAAAAAAGATGAGCAAATAAAAATGATGAAATATAAGTTATTATTTAAAAAAAAAAGAATAAGTAGGCCAAATATTCATTCATTGGTGTCATTCTAGAGCAACAAATTATGGTACCAGTCTGAATTTCGTTAGACAATTAGATCAAAAGTTACGGGGGTGGCTGTGCTGGCGTAATATTACGGTAGCACAGCCACGTTTTCTGGGAAACGGCCGGAGCAACAAATTTGAAAATAGTGTAACAAATTAGCAACAAATTACTGAGTATGTTAGAAGTTGGGGTTGCAACGTTACTGTTCCAGCGTAATAGGGCTTTCTTAGCGAGTGTTTTCATGCTAAAGGGCATGTCCATGCAAAATTTCAAAATTTTTTGTCCAGTGGTTTGTGCTGGGCGATGATAGGTTAGTGAGTAAGTGGGTGGTATTTGACAAATATATAGTAGATACATTTTTCTTATGTTTGTATTCGTGTATTTACGTTCATACCAATAAATAAACAAATACCATTAACAATTGATAAGTAAGGTATTATAAACACAAAGAAATAAAAAAGAGTGTTATCTAAGTTTTGATGAGTGATCCACTTCATTTTGTGAGCAATATACTTCGTTCCCCAAATTATATTTACTTTTTTTATTTTGTGAGTAACAGTTAAAAGTTGTTCATTAATACTACCATTTCGTTCAAAGCTGCCGTTTCTAGACGAACTATTTTGCCGAATGCCTCCGTTTGGCAGATCAAGAATTAAATGAATAAAAATAAACAAGAAATATAAGTGAGGTCCTTGTGTTTCAAGTAAAATAGAAATACTAAGTATTAGTTCCATACTGAAATTAATAATGTAATTTCAGGAAACTTCGAGTTGCATTGCGCCTATTTAGTGCAGGAGCTTTAGATCTATCTTGTTTCACACACTTTTAAAATTCCTGTTTGTATTATTGAGCTTAAGCTCTTTCGTATTCGTCTCAACTACTATCTTTAGGGCCAATTCACGTCAAATCGCCCAATTTTAATATATATCCCTGCCATCATATCTCAGATATTTTTCAAATTTTTTTCATGAATAGAGATGTATGAGATAATTTCAACAAATCCGGCTGTTCTTGGTATCAAAAAAAGCTAATGCTTTTCTCTATCAAAATAAGCTATAATAGTGATACTGCAGGCAATATTGTCATGCCACTAATCGCGCAAACTTATTTTTTATACTTTTTCATCAGGTAGGTTCAGTAAGTCATACCTCAGAAATCACAATTACCACATGCATCATAATTTTTTTCTAGAATGATCAAACAATGTACTAGTTATGTTCAAAAAATAAAAATTGTGTTTTTAGCGGTTATGAAAAAAAAAATTCTTTTTTCTTAGGAAAAAGTTCACTTAAAATGTCAAGTTCGTAAAATGTAACCTATTATATGACAAGGCCATTTGACATTAATTTTAGATTATTCACTATTAGGTACCTAATTTTTATAGTGGAAAGTCATATCGTAGTTTCTGTAAATTTCAAATTCATTTAATTGTGAACCTTTTCTTCTATTTTGTATGTCTTTTCTGATTCAGATGATGATAAAGGAACTGGAATATTAAACAGGATGCAAAACAAGTCAACACACCTCCACTGTTTAATTTCTTTATTTTAACATAACGTTTTCGAGGTCAGCACCTCATCCTCAGTGTCCTCCTATAGCTGGGCGAGGTTCACTCGGACCTTCCTCCGACTATACTCTCCGAGTGAACCTCGCCCAGCTATAGGAGGACACTGAGGATGAGGTGCTGACCTCGAAAACGTTATGTTAAAATAAAGGAATTAAACAGTGGAGGTGTGTTGACTTGTTTGGCATCCTATTTAATATGATGAACCTTCACCAGCAACCAACCACAATTGTAGAACGGGAATATGTTTAAGTAGCTTTCCTTGCCATATTTTGGAATCTGTTTGCAATTCGTTCAGCTTTATTTTCCAATCTAGCTGGCCTGCGACTTCGTCCGCGTGGAGAATGAACCGATTTATTTTATTTTCATAACATATTTTTCTATTAATATGTCCACAACGTATTCCGAGTTTCGTTGCAACATAATTCCAAAAATAATTGTGGTCGGTATGGGCGAATAACTACTTTGTGTCAGGAGATGAACCAATTTTGGTGGTTAACGAACTCGTTCCATCATTTGCTAGGGGAATACTATATACCAAGTTTCGTGACGAAAAAACAAAAAACTCTGGTGTGTAGACAGCGTTTCTACTCAAATATATATATATATATATATATATATATATATATATATATATATATATATATATATATATTTAAATATGTTTTAACGAGTTTTTAACTACTGTTCTAACCTAAATCCCCAAGACTATTCTCTGGAAGTTATTTATTTGATCTGTAATTAATAAAAACATGTATGTAAAGGAAAAGCCTGGTGCAAATTTCGATAGGATTATTTCAACTAGGAAAAATAGTGCTTAAATCATCTGTATTTTTTGACCTTTTATAAAATTGATATTTATTTAATTATTTTACATAAATCGAAAAAAAAACTCGCCCCATCTTGAAATAAATGCAAGGCAATGTCGACTGTCGGAAGCTTGTGTTTTGTTTGATGAATTACTGGAGCTTTCTATCTGAGCATGCTTGCGAGTTATTTTTTGCGGGTTTTGCTTCCTCCTTCCATTACGTCGGTTCAAATTTGTGTGTGTGTGTCTGTTTGCCCTGTATCAGGTTCACAAATGGATCGATTTTGATGAAACTTGGTGCACAAATACTTTAAAGGCATCCAGGTATACATTATATAAGTGTTTGAGACGTGTTGGATCAAATGTCACATTATCAAAGGCCAAATACATAACCGTTTTTGAGAAAAGTGGGCGAAATTAGAATTTTCTTGGGATTTGCTGATATATTCTTTTTAATATCTCGAAATCGGGGTTTCCTAAAAATACGGTTCGTATGCGATATTTGATAGAGCGTCTCATTCAGAGTGTATAAG
The DNA here is from genome assembly GCA_946811695.1 of Gonocerus acuteangulatus. Classification (NCBI taxonomy): domain Eukaryota; kingdom Metazoa; phylum Arthropoda; class Insecta; order Hemiptera; family Coreidae; genus Gonocerus; species Gonocerus acuteangulatus. The sequence continues at coordinate 61,569,339 of OX328128.1, forward strand.
TGGAGTAATTTCTGCTTAGGATACTGTCAGTTCCCTGTTGTGCGTCAAAGGTCTTGCTTTGCTTTGGGATTACATTTTCGTGTAGGTTTAAAATTGTCACCGAACATTAGGACAAAACATTAGCTGTTTCTGCTCTAAGCATTCCTAATTACACTTGTCATAACAACGAAAACTCGCTAAGAACTGAAGGCGTTAACATTCCTGAATGATTTATAGTGATCTAATAAATTATTATGTTTATAAAACCTCGTAATTTGTTTTAGCCCTATGCTACATGGCTCGATGTGTGTTATAATGTGACAGAGGTTGAATTACAGCTATGTTGTAGATTAACATTTGATGAAAGAAGGACCGAGAGAAAACTTTTAGAGTGTTATTGGTTCTTGATATAGAATAATATGAGCGGAGAGAGAGTCGCCTTCCCCTAGACATATGATGACAGCCTTCGCTATCATCTTGCCGCATCGAATATATATAGTCATCATCACGCTGGATCAAATATCTCTAACTCTCAATCTACTTGCTTTCAGCTAAAGATCCAATATACCTACCTCATATCGAGTTCGTCATTTCTCAACCTGGGTCCACGATATTTTCTAGGGAAAAAGCAATTTAAAAAGCCGAATGGAAATTGTTTTAGCCACTTTCATTTCTTCCAGGGAATATATTTTTCCCTTCGACTTTCGGCTTATATAAACCATACGTTAAATGTTATAAGGGAAAAAGTCCATACTTCATCAAAAAGGTAATGATTACTTACTTGGGTATTCCTTCGGCTGACATAAAAATACCTGCTAGGAGAAACTGCGTCATCTTAGCGCGTTTCCGTTCATATCCCTAGTGCTATTAGTTATTAGTTATTGATAAGTTTTGATCTTTCGTGAAAATCATAAGAAGAAATCTCGAAGAGAAAGAAGATTTAAGGCTCCACGACAGGAAACTGACTCAACCCATCTTAACGTTTGCTCTAGGAATAACTATTACAATATTGTTTGAAATCCTCATGAAATTAAAGAAAATCAAGCGATCTATTAAATGACAAAAACCCGTCCTTAACAAAACAAAAGTTTTATGCTCTAATTTCTTCAATTCTTATCGCCCCACCGACACACTAGCTTCAGTACCTTTTTCGCAGAGACTTTTGTAAGCTTCCACTTACCAAGATATCCTAACCGTTTTCGAGATATTCAAGAAAATATCCAAAACGTTTCAAGTCTATTAATTTAATTTTTTTTTCTCATACTTCTTTTACTTCAAATGTAACCAAAATTTAAATATCCTGGTTTAGATGAATTTTAAAGATGTATAAACTATTTGAATTCAATCCGATGATTCTGAGTAGCCAAACCTGAAATAAGTTTGAAAAACTATTTTTATCCACAATTTTTGAAAACGACAACAGAAAAAAAAAAGGTTTCATTCGTACCCCTGCGTTACAAAACGTATAAAAAGTGTATCTGGAAGCCTAAAATCGAAAAGGCCTAAGCGCAACGATTTTTGCTCTCGCAATTCTGCGTAGGCGGATTCTGTTCTTTCTGGCGGAAAGAATGCCTTTTCTCAATTATGTTTTAGTTTTTCTCGGAAAGGAAGCAAAAACGAGATAAATGCTAAAGAACTTTTTTCTTTCATTTATCATCCTGCATGTAGATGGATTTCGTTTCATTTTCTGAAAAATTTCAATTTTTTTATGTACCAATATAAAGTTAATAATTAAAATAAATATGATACCATTGAAATCCCAGCTTGAAATTTACACAAAACTGATATAAAATATCAAAGAGAAATTATATTTTTCTGAAAGTTTTTAAACATACGTTTCAAGAGAAATTTTAATTTTAAAGTTTTAAAAAAGTTCAATTTTATTATCAAGTGTCTGTCCAAAAATGCGATTTTTAAAAAAATTAAAGGTTTCATTACTGGAAAACTAATAAAGACGAATTTCTAAAAATTTGGATGTTTTAATTGTCGTATGGGGCTATTGATGAGCCAAATTAAAAAGAATGTGAGGGGAAATTTTTTTCTATTTTGAATCATTTGATATGGAATGACCCTGCAGCAGTATTTCGGAGGTTTTGAATGTTGCTAAATTATAATGCTGTCATAATTTTAGTTATTGGACGTTTTAAAGAATTTTCATTGCAATACCGAACCGTCAATATCGTTACGTCGTGCAAAACAGCATCATTTAGCGCCGTTTAAATGTGGCACTTCTGTAAGTATGTGTACTTAACTAACAGTCCAGTCAACGAACAGATATAGATGGAAATTTTTGGAACAAAATTTTTGACTTCGTAACTTTGTTTAGGCTGGATAGAAAGTGGACATATCAAAAGTCCTAACCCGTAGCCTTTGTGCCGGGGGAGGGGCGGTTTAGAAGGTCCCATTTTTCGGGTTTTCACTTAAATCTCGGAAACCCTGCGTCCTAGCGACATGATCATTCTATAACAAATGATATCTTATTAAATTTCCTACAAGTTCTATTCATTGAAGTTTTTCGATATATCTTTAGTTTTCGAAATATCCGCTCTTGAAAGTCTGTAATTTTGGGAAAAAACACACTTTTTTCTATTCTCGACCGGATATCTCTTCAACGATGAACCCAAAAAATAAATTTCGGTTATAGGGTTGTAGAGCATTCCATTCGCTTCAATAATATATATTACTTTACTATTTTATGTATTTTCTTTCAAACGTTATATAGGCACTCACATGGTCTTAGCAAAACCATTGCCAATATAATGGACATGATCTTATATAATTGAGTGTGAATAACTGGTCAGTGAACCAAAATTATATATTTTGTGCTATTTATACGTCCAGTACTACCTACATTTACACAATGGTGTATATTTTGGACAATACATTGACTGGAAATGGTGAGAAATTGAACGGTTCATTGGTCGACAGTTGTTGCCAGATATCACGATGAACACTAGAACTGTTTTCACATTTGAAGGAAAATACATAAAATAGTAAAGTTATATATATTATTGAAGCGAATGGAATGTCCTACAACCCTATAGCCGACATTTATTTTTTGGGATCATCGTTGAAGAGCTATCCGGTCGAGAATAGAAAAAAGTGTGTTTTCTCCCAAAATGACAGACTTTCAAGAGCGGATATTTCGAAAACTGAAGATATCTCGAACAACTTTATGGTATAGAACTTGTTGGAAATTTAATAAGCTTTCATTTGTTATAGAATGGTCTTGTCGCTAGGACGTAGGGTTTCCGAGATATTAGTGAAACCCCGAAAATGGGACCTTCTAAATCCCCCCTAACTATCCAAAACAAAGTTATAAAGTCAAAAATTGTGTTCCAAACATTTCCACCTAAAACTCTTGGTTTCCTGGGCTGTTAGTCGCTAAATTTCTAATTTCACGATGAACACTGAAATTATTTTTACGTTTGAAGGAAAATACATAAAATAGCAAAGTAATATATATTATTGAAGGAAATACAATACTCTACAGCCCTATGACCGTTATTTATTTTTTGGGTTCATCGTTGAAGAGTTATCCCGTCAAAACGGAGAAAAAATATGCGGCAAAAGTGTTTTCCCCCAAAATGACAAATATTTCGAAAACTAAAGATATCTTGAAAAACTATATAGAATAGAACTTGTAGGAAATTTAATCAGCTTTTATTTGTTATAGAATAGTCATGTCGCTAGGACGCAGGGTTTCCGAGATATAAGTGAAAACCCGAAAAATGGGATCTTCTAAACCGCCCCTCCCCCCGGCACAAAGGCTACGGGTTAGGACTTTTGATATGTTCACCTCCTATCCAGCCTAAACAAAGTTACGAAGTCAAAAATTGTGTTCCAAAAATGTCCACCTATAGCTGTTTTCAAGCATTCGTTGCCTGGACTGTAACTAAACTATGTACTTAATGCCCAGTGTTGAAGCCATAAACATTAAAATAAATACGTAGTTAATTCGTTTTTTGATGTGCGTTTTCCTAGACTGATTGTTAGTATGTAGCATCCTTATGCTGAGGGAATCTATTTATATTTATTACATTTTGATAGTCCTCATACTTTGATTCTACGTACTTTTCAATAAATATAGAATATAACAAAAATGGTACAACCACTAATCGTAATTCAGCCGATGACAATAAATCTCAGCAAACCTAAATTTTATGGCATTTTTTGAATTGCTGGATGGTGGAAATTGATGATCAGAAGGACGATAAAAGTCCACAATTTCCACAAGTATTTCGATTTTTGTTTTTTTGCAAAACGTGTTCAGGGTCTAAATCCCATTTTTAAATGGTCCCTTTTCTCGCTCCTAGACTCACTTGCTGCTTGGGTCTAGGAGCAAGGCTAGACTAAATAAGAACCTATGCATGGGCATTGAAAATAGGGCTAAGTCCCTGAAATGTGTGCTTGTACATATACTATATAGAAATGTATATAACATTAATAATCACTAAATCATTTACCCGAAAATCTATCCTATATTTATACGCTAGTATATTATGCTCCGATTGTAACTGTTTATTTTATAACCCTTAACTCTCCTCTTAAACCCACTTATTATTCGCCCTTGTTGCGGTGCTCCAATAAATACATAAAATATTATATAGATATGTCCATATTTTCAATTGAGGCATATATAAAGACATTAAACCTTTCTTGGCCAAGTGATTTTTGCCTGGCCTTTGAAGCGGCTCCGAATAGTTTTGAAATAATTTGCGTATGAAGATTGCAATTAACAAAATTTCCTTTAAGTAATAACAATGAAGAAAACGGACCTATTTGTTTAACTTCATTAAGAAGTAGCTTGAGTCAGTAACGAGGGAAACAACCAAGTAGAAGCTCATCATCCTGGAAATCTAATCATTGCATTGGAATGTAATCTTTTTTTTATTCAATTCACTAATTGGTTTTAGTGCCTTAATTTCAATTGAAGAAGGAGTTGGAAGGGTATTTAGTCTTAAAGAGTTTCAATGAAGTTTAAAATCACTAGAGGTAAATATTGGTGCGTTTTTAAATATACAAAATTTTTTACCTATTATTTTAGTTAAAATTCGTAAATTTATTTATTTTTTATATCTGTAACACATATATTTTCTTCTTATCACGGCACAAAAAATTAATTCATCTAATAAAACCAATGCTTCAACTAGGTTTGATGGAGAATCTTGCTGGGATTTGTATAAAACCCGTGTATAATTTACACCTGAATCCTACATCGTTAGTAACTTAGTTGGCAAATCTCTATTTTGGAGAAACATTAAATCTCCAGACAAGGATATTAACTCAGATTTTATTTATTTATTTATTTTATTTTTTTTATTTATTTTTTACTCTTGGTTGCCTTAACTTTGACTGTGTTTAATGGAGAGGGTGCTGGTTCAAATATCTGTCTATCTGCTAGTTGCGTTAATGTTTAAAACCATCTTGTATGTTATAAAAAGATTTAAACTGACATTATTACTGTTGTCCGTTCATTTTAATAATTATATGCGATAGTTTGCCAAAATAGAGTTAATAGATAGATAGATACGGATTTATTCTTGGTTTATCAACTATAGCGTGATTTCACCCTTTGAGTGGTTTGGTCTTTAAATAAACGTCTGTAGAACTGTTCTTGATCCTCCGCTATCCTTTTATTGATTTATTTGATTAAAATAAAGTAATATGTAGGGATATGGTAAATGATGGTCCTATTTTTAAATCTTCGTATTTCTTAAAGTACAAGTCCAAAATGAACAATCTTTATTCGAGTGGAAAGAGAAAGTTTCAAAACGTTTTTTCGATGTATTATGAACGTTGAATGTGTCCACCGTATGCTCGCTCTACTGCAAAAATCTATGCGGTTACCAAACTCGTATCACACACACGAAAGTGTATCTACTGTTACTGAGTGCACGGTAGCAGTGATACGCATTCGCAGATCTTTTGTTTCTTGGTAGAACTAGGACATAAAACAACATCCTTAACATAATCCTATAAGAAACAATCACATGGAGTGGGATCAGGAGAGTTTGGATACCGCATAGATTTTCGCCATGCTTCAGACAGTATACTCATTGAACATTTATAATGTATTGAAAAAAAAAAAAAAATGGATAATTCCTCTTTCCACTGGTATAAATATTTTTCATTTTGGATTCGTACTTTAATAAATACTAAAATTTAAAAATGGACCCATCATTTAGCATAAACCTTTATTTTATTATACAGGTTGATATGCTTTAATATTCAATTGTCAATTTGCTCTGACGAATTCTATAACAGTGCTGCTGGTGCAGCTCGTCACGTATTAGGGACTAAATTTCTTTCAATCTTCTAAGATGGTAGATAGACGGATCTGCCCGGCTTCTGACATAGAATCAGCGTTTTTTCTTATTATATGTAAATGAGTCAGGTTCTTGCGGCCTATTCTCATCCTTGCTAAAAATAACCTCGTCACGCCTGATGGCATTTCTCAATGGCTTACCTCTGGATTTATTGGTTCCTATTTGTTCCTGACCCATAGAGTGACGTCTTTCATTTTGTTCAAATAAAGGACCTCCAACTCTTGTAGAATTTGAACTCACAATTCTAGCGATTAATTTAGAAGCCATGAACCAGCTTCCTTTTATTTAGTAGTTATTTGTTTGAGCAGAAGTTTAGTTTCAGTGTCTAGGGAGGTGACACGTAGAACGAGAATTAGGCATTCAAAAACAAAGCAATAAAAAAAAAAAATAAATAAAGCTCCTGGATAGAATGACTATTTGAAGAGCCCTGGAAGTTGGGATGTACAGTCTACGGAAAAGCCGGTCAAGTTGGGACGGCTTACAAAGAACGGTAAGTTGTTTTCAACTTCCCTCATCTAACTTTTAAATGAGCTCGTGCTTCTTTAACTACCAAAGGGATTCGCAGTGCTGTGTCTATGTGAAAATTCGGATTTCTCGTGTAAATTGGTCTCCAAATAGAGATTGTTTTTTTTTTCTGGAATAGTAGCACTATTTTTTTAAAAATTTGTATAGATACATCAACTATAGGTAATTACATTATTTAAAACTACACACAGCCCTTCAAAAGTAGGTGCATGTGGTCCATGCTTCTATGTTCGTATTAATATTTAGTACATATTGACCTTGCCGCAGGATGTTTATGAGCAAACTGGGACTACAATCAATATAAATATAGTCCGCCACACAGAAGCTGCATAAACTTAGTTCAATTAATCAAGAGAAATAACACTACAAAACGTTTAGATTTTCTTTAACCAACTGAATCAAAGAGCTAAAAAAGAACCTTTTCAGATAGGCAATTACTTCCCAGCATTGCCGCTCTGATTTTTTTCAGAATTTATCCCAATTAGCCATTAGTTTTCATTGGCACAATATGCTTGTTATGTTGAAATTTACATTTTAGTTTAGTTGTTGGTTACCTGATTTCGGGGTTTGTGGCAAACAACTTCTAGGTAATCAGTGCCTGATTATACCGCTATGTTCAGTTTACTGTCATGATGTGTTTTTGAATGTTGAATGTATTAAAAAGGTTAAATGTTTTGAATAAATGCTTTACTCATTATTCGCCCTCAGTATTTGTTATTTAAATTATATTTATATACTAAGAAACTACACTGAGAAAAAAAAAACAGCCTGCCGGCAGCCTGAAAACTGTGACTCAGTGCCAGTATTTTGAAATAGGACATTTTAGTCTAAAATAGGATTCCACATATTTCAGCCTAAAATAGGATTCCACATATTTCAGCCTAAAATAGGATTCCACTAGTTAGAGTGCCCGCAATCTATAATAGGTTGCTGGAATGCTAGCAGCCTACAGAGAGATGACTTTATTATGTGGATAAAAAAGAACAAAGGTAAATTCAGAGTAATAATAATGAGACTTTATTTGGGTGTAATATACATGTAAACTTCTTAACAAGTAGATATTTACAAGTAGGTATGAGGTATACACTTTTTAACAAATATAGATATTTACAAGTATTAGGTATTAGGTACAATGTACTTATGAACAATATTGAACAAGTAGGTCTAGAAATAAAATATTTTTTTTGTTTTCATGACACTTATAGCCGTATTCATAAAGCCGAAGACAGTTGATTTCAGCATCTGTTCAAACAGAAACAAAAATCAATTTTTATTAATAATAAAAGAAAAGTTGTTGTTGTTGTGTTTTATATAATTAAAAAGAAACATAAATAGGCATTTTTTCTAGTTTAAAATGTCGCAGTAAATTCTGTAGGCTGCTATATGGATGGGGTCAATGTAACCCATCCATATAGGATGCTAGCAGCCTATAGGGGTAGGATACAGGAAGCAAACATCAGGATGCTCGCAGCCTATATGGGTAGGCTGCTAGAAGCGAGTATCAGAGTGCCAGCAATCTAAAGTCTAGGGGTACGCACTTGAAAGTAGAGTGCTGGGCACTCTATTGTTGGATGCTAGCTTTGGGTGTGAGAACTCTACTATAGGATGCAGAATTAGCATTCCTGCACTCTATTATAAAATGCGGGCACTCTAACTAGTGGAATCCTATTTTAAGCTAAAATATGTGGAATCCTATTATAGACTAAAATGTCGTATTTCAAAATACTGGCACTGAGTCACAGTTTTCAGGTTGCAGGCAGCCTGAAAGCAGATGCGAGCAGCCTGTTTTTTTTCTCCGTGTAGATTCATAGATTCAGTTACATTTTTGATAATTTCCACATCAAAGAAACACTTCGACGTGGGAGTTCATTATAAGCCAAAAGCCCAAGCACCATTCGCCAAAATATTTTTTTTTAAACGTTATCCTAAGAGCATACTTGATCTGAGAGAGGTGGCAAAGCTGTAGAGCACGGAAAACAGCGTTATGTTTTACCTTAAGTGTCTATATTAGGTAACTTCTGTGTAATAAAGACTGCTTTCTTCCATTTTTTTAATTATTGTTTCTTATTTATTTTTTTATTCCTTTTTTTGGCGTTTTTTTTAAATTATTAGATTTATGTTGTTTATTTTTTATTTTTTTACCTTTATGCACTCTATATTAAGAACGTTTCTTAGTTTTAGGATTTCCGATGGTTCCATAGTAAATATACTCTCTAAATGGTGTTATTTTACTTATTTCTCGCAACTTTTATAACTATAGATACTGATATAAATATTGTTTTTTTGAAAGAATGGAAAGAATAGAAGCAAATTAATAATTAATTAATTATTTGATGGGCAAATTTGATTCCTGAGAAAACCTACCCTCCTTATGGATAGCTTATTTTCACAATATCTACTTTTCTGCACAATATTTAATCAGAATTCCTCTCTCTTCGGATAGGGAAAACATGATTAAAGAGTACTGAATACAGAATTCAAAGCCTCTCCAGAATATCTTTTGTTAGGACCATTTTCTTAGTTAACGTATAATATAATCAAGGTGAAATTAACTTAGAGATTCGTACATTTTGTAGTGTTTCGTTCTTTTGGGATTTTAGTTGATTTTTTGCTACCTTTTGGTAGAACCACTGTAACTTAAATTCCTATTGACTAGTCGACTCGTGCGAAGCATTCCCCATTTATCCTCCTCAAATCCCACTTAATGAATACAAGCTGTATAGTTAGTGCTGCATTGATGTAGGTGAGGGTTGAAGTAAAGAATAGATGTGTATTTAAAACATTAAACAAAATTGCCGAATTTGTTAATCCTTGAGAGCAGAGATGAAATATCGCACCTCTCGTGGAATACTGTAACATCTCGAAAATCTAAACTTTTGGGAAATGGCGTTTTGATTTTTTCAGTTTGCCTTTTTTAATTATAGTTTTTTCCTGATCGTAGATTTTATTGGCGCAATTTGTTACTTAACTATTCTTCTTTTGATTTAATTTTCACACTACCTGATTTGTGACCACTCATTTGCTGAAAACAATTGTTTTGTCAGAAAATTTGTGGTTGTACAGCCTTGACCGGACACTTTTGCTTTGGGTTTTGTCTTGTTACTGTTTTCCCTTTGACAGTTTCTTTTTTTGTAAACTTCTTATAGTGAACCACTATCATTAATTTCGGTAAAAAGGTTCATTTTTTTTAATTTTAACAATATATCACACTTTTTAATTTAACAACCACAGTTACGTTTTGAAAAATAGCGAGCGCATTATTGACTAGGTATGTGTGTTATAAGCAAAAAGAAAAAAAAAATGCAATTTAAAAAATTAACAAAACTTTACGTCATCAATTTAAACGGCTTGAAATGTAAACCTGCTAGATATGTACATTGAAGTTATTTTTAAAAGAAATTTCACAATGAATTGTAGAAGTCTAAATAAGTCTTTTTAATTTAATTGTTATTTACAATGAACAATAAATCTTTTCTTCTTGTTCTGGGCAATCGAGATACGCGAAGTGAACCTTTTAGCACTTTCCTCCGAAGGAAAGTAGCTATTGAGGTTGGACTCATGACGGAATTTTTGAAAAATTTCTTCAAATCTTTATCGATCCTACCTAGTAGACACCGAAAATGACCCCCGTTAAAATTTATATATATCTATATATATATATATATATATATATATATATATATATATATATGCATATATATATATATATATATATATATATATGTGTCTGTTAACACGATAGCGGCCAGAGTTTTTGTTTTTTCGTCACGAAACTTGGCATATAGCATTCAATTAGCAAACGATTGAACGAGTTCGTTAACCACCAAAGTCGGTCCACCGGAAGGGGGGGTTTACCCCGAACCCAAAACACTTATTTGACTATGTCAGCCGTAATATTTGTTATATTTCAACGAAACTTGGTATTCGTAGTGTTAATATAGAGAGAAAAGTGAGATATAAAAATGAACTAAATCGGTTCATTAGAAGGGGGGGTTTACTCCGGACCCACAATACCAATTCGCCACTACCAGCCGTGATTTTTGGTATATTTCGACGAAACTCGGTATTCGTAGTGCTAATCCACAGGTAAATATGTGTTGTAAAAATAAACGAAATCGGTTCATTAGGAGGGGGGGTTTACCCTGGACCCAAATACCAATTCGCCACTACCAGCCGTGATTTTTGGTATATTTCGACGAAACTCGGTATTCGTAGTGGCAATCTACAGGTAAATATGTGTTGTAAAAAGAAACTAAATCGGTTCATTAGAAGGGGGGGTTTACTCCGGACCCAAATTCCTAATATACTCATACCGGTCGTAATTTCTGCTGTATTGTAACGAAACGCTGTATACGTCGTGGGTAACTCGTGAGAAAGAAGTGTTGTAAAAATGAGCTGAATCGGTCAATCGGAAAGCGGGGGTTTAATTTGTAATATATTTGAATAGAAAAGCCGGCAGACGTAGGTTCACAAAGCCGCCGCAAGGAGCGCTTTCTAACACTAGTGTGACTGTATCCTGTTCCTGCGTTAGATCAAAATACGATAATATGAGGATTTTTGTATTTATTACGTAGTGTAGTAGGTACCATGTGTAAAAATAACTCTGGATGCAAATTAATAATTGATCAGTTACTCATTACAAAATGAGAACTATTCACGTTTTTATTTTATTTATGTAGGATATTTTAAGCAAATTGTTCTGGAAAGCAGTCTACACTACCCAAATTCTGAGGAAAGTGCTTAGTTATGCAGCTCCTGCGTGACGGACTTTTTTAAATTTCCAGTCTTGAAGATTTTGAATATTTTCTTTGGTAGTTAAAGTCATCCTCGAAGATCTTGTGTCGTTTCTTTATGTTTTTATTTGATAAATGTTTACCTGCTTGAATTCACTATCTTAAGATTTCTTTTACTTGAAACTAAATTCGTTATCCTGATTTATTTTTGATTTCCTCATATGTAACAGGAATATCGTCAGTAAATATTAATATTATCTCCTCATCATCTCACATTATTTCCTCAGCGGCTGTATATATATTATGACTGTGAGTGGCTTTGGGGAAGTAAATATAAAGTTTTGTTTAATTTAATTCATCTTATAAATAAATCAGCAGATCGAATACTTTTAATCAATATTTTGTCAAAACTATATGCGGAATGAGATAATGGATGCATGAAATCGAAATCGGTTTCATTTCGATATATCTCGATAGAGTATCGAAAGGACGAGGGCGGGATTTTGAAAAAAAAATAAATTGTTTTTTCAATTTTAATTTTTCAAAAAATAACTAAGATGTCAGTAATTTGTATCTTTTTCCTGTGTATTGGTTAAGAAAGGTTTGAAAATGATGTCTCATTTATAAAAATTGATAAAGTATTAAGGAAGTTATGGGGTACCGACAAAAAAAAACCCTTGAGAAAGAATAATACATATAGAAGATAATTTGCAAAGTTTCTAAGAAGGCAAGTGACAAAGCACCTAATATACACTAAATGTAAATATATACGCAATAATGTAATAATATACAGGGTGTCCCGCATTGAGGGGTTATTCTGCATATCATTTGTAGTTTAGAGGCGCAAAAATGAGCGTTCTATCTGAAAATGTCGAGGAGCTACGCAAACTTTTGTCTTTTTTAAAAACTACTGGCTTTTTTTAAAGAAAAACTGAGTTTTCTGAATTTGTGATCAATGTATCGTAAATATAGACCACATTTTTAGAATCTACATTAAATTTCCAATAAGATACAATGGTTATTGAAATATTATCATGTAAATTAAGAGCTATATTAAAAGCCATAAAGGAGGGAATGTTTAATATTAGGTTTTTATTAAATTATTCAATATTTTCTAAACTGACTATTTTTAGACTTAAAGGTTTGCCTCCGCCTCAAAAGTTGCATTATTTAATAAGCTTCAAAATGGTACCTTGTAGTTTTAGAAAAAAATCTATTTCAATCTATTTTTTCCTGACATCTAAGTCAAAACCAATAAATGTGCTTTAGAGTGAACGAGGCATTCTGAACAAATTCTTTAATTTTACACGATGATGGTGATGTCCCATCCTTCCCACACTACATGAGGTTTATTAAACAAGCCCATCTAACAAATAAGAACTCACTCAGGTTTCAAATGGATGGTTGCCCAGCTCATAATGGACGAGTGGCGACGGAATGGCTGAACAATTAACGGATAACCCAGTTAACTTATAAGCAGAAATTTTATTAAATAGAATAGAATTAATATTACAAATTAAATGAAATAACACCCAAAGGCATAACCATATAATACATGTATTCATTGTATTTACAGTAATGGTAATTATTTCCAGTATGTTCTTCTGAATTCTTTCACCCTTGATTTCGAAATGTCCCCCTACCCTTATTAGAGGAAAAATTGTGTTTACGTAGTGTGGAAACAGTTAGGGAATTCACTGTTCAGCCATTCCGTCGCCACTCGTCCATTATGAGCTGGGCAACCATCCATTTGAAACCTGAGTGAGTTCTTATTTGTTAGATGGGCTTGTTTAATAAACCTCATGTAGTGTGGGAAGGATGGGACATCACCATCATCGTGTAAAATTAAAGAATAAAAACCTAATATTAAACATTCCCTCCTTTATGGCTTTTAATATAGCTCTTAATTTACATGATAATATTTCAATAACCATTGTATCTTATTGGAAATTTAATGTAGATTCTAAAAATGTCGTCTATATTTACGATACATTGATCACAAATTCTGAAAACTCAGTTTTTCTTTAAAAAAGCCAGTAGTTTTTAGAAAAGACAAAAGTTTGCGTAGCTCCTCTAAGTTTTCAGATAGAACGCTCATTTTTGTGCACCTGAACTACAAATGATATGCAGAATAAACCCCTAAAGTTATGACATCTCAATGCGTGACACCCTGAATACAAAATATACTTAATATGCGCTTAATGTGTGATGAACATATCCATGAAGCTTAACATCAATAAGTAAATAAGAGTTTTTTATACTAGGCCATTAATGGTGGAAACACAGCCGACATTAAAATATGAAAATACTATGATATAAAGGCGCTTTATTTCATGAAAGTCTGTTGAAAGACATCTTTTAAATCGTAATTTAACTGGCTGAGCAGTAATTATCTTCTCTTAATAGCCTTTAGGAACTATTGGCATCTTTTCCGCTTTCTAAGGTAATAACCCAGCACTTATATTCCATTACCTACAATTCTGCTTCTTGGAGTCTCTTAATAATACCTTTCTACATGCCCTATCATTAAATTCATCGATCCAAGATGAAAATGAATTTGAGTTAAAAAAGTTGTAAAGATTTGCTATGCTAAGTTCGTGCGCATTAAAAGCATGCATAGGATTCGCAAATGACTCACTACTAGAAAGCAGTATTTGTAATGAACCCAAAATGAGAAGGATGCCCAGTTAATTTTAATAATGACGTTTATAAAACTGTTGTTTGAAACAGAGCCACAATTATCAGTGGATCACATGGCAGAAAGGATGGGTTCATCTCATTGGTCAAAACTGCTCGTGAATGGTGAATGTCGACGAATTGTTGTTTTATCGTAATAATGCTACAGTTCGAACATCCTTACAAAAAATATTCAATTTAATTCAAAACTTTGGCTCCATCCTGCTTAATCCCTGGACATTGTGCCAAATAATGAACTCTCAAATCCAAACAAAATTCTTTCTACAGCAATGAAATTTTAAAGCTAACGGTTTGATGTCAAAAATTCTGCATAGTGAGGAAAAATACAGCATTAATTAAGCTGGTAAATTGTGTTTTATTTACGCAAAATGCGCACTGGCATTTCAATTGAATATTTATTATTTTTTGCAACTACAGTTATTAAAGATACGATGAAATTTAAAATATACTCGTGTCTTATTAGAAAGACACATAAGTCGTGAAATCTCAGCTTCAAGTTATTTCGAAAACAATATGAAACACGCGGCTCCACAACATTCTACCAGTTCTGTAGCACAATTTTATATGAATAACATGACTTAGCAATCTTTATCTCTTATGTATTCCCAATAAAAACAACCTTCGAATCATCATGAGGGGTTAGTGTGTCGGACAGTCACATAGGAGATTTCGGTTCGAATCTTGCCGTGGCAGGCTGTAATTAAAAATTGGGATTTTTTGAAAAAATTAATTCCAAGATTTCACGTCTGAGCTCCAATGGAAGTTCGCCGGACTCAACGTAAATACATACAGTTGGCTTGATCTGTATGCTCCTGTTGCAAGTCTTATACCCGCATTATGTATTGAGTCTAATTGATTAAGTGTTGTTTGGCTGGCAGATGAATATGCTATACACCCGTAGTCCAGTAAAGATCTGGTATAAGCACGATAGAGTGTAAGCATGCGAGATCTGTCAGCACCCCATTTTGTGTTTGAAAGGACTTTTAAAAGCTTTAAAGATTTCTTACACCTAGTAACAATTTCTTTAATATGGGGTAACCATGTAAGTTTTTTGTCAAATGTAAGTCCTAAAAAGTTTATGTTTTCTGCATTTGTGAGATTTTTTCCGTAAAGTGTAATAGTTGGATTTGGTCGATCTTTTTTCTTTGTAAATAATATACACTTGGATTTCTCCAGGGATAATGTGAAACCGGTTGACGAACTCCAACTTTTTGTGTATGGCTTGTTGAATGTTGTCGTGTGTTTCATGAAATGTTTTTGATGAGTTATATATCAGTAAATCATCAGCATACAGGCAGTACGATATACCATTTGGAATTTACCTTGTTATAGAATTGATAGCAATAGCAAAAAGGGTTGGACTTAAAACGCCTCCTTGTGGGACCCCATTTTGTTGTTGAAATATGTCTGATAATTGTGCTCCCACTCTGACCCGGAAACTTCTATTTGATATGTAATTATTGATGAAACATAGAATATTTCCTTCAATATTCCATTCCTTAAGTTGCCGTATTATTAACCTTTTCCATACTGTATCGTAAGCTCCAACAAGTCTATTTACTGCGTTTAACAACCCATTGAGCTTTTGCTTTCAATTTTTTATTTATTTATTTATTTTTTTTTTATCTGATCTCTTGTGTATATAGCACGCAAGAGATAAGATACCTTCAACCTTATGGACAACCTCTATTCTTGAATGATTTTTCATTTCTTATTGAATGTATGATAACATTACATTGTGGGGGAGGGATAGTGAAAAAGTGTGTAACAGTCCTGAACTAGAATTATTCTATTGGTCTTATAGCTGAGAGCATCATTTTAAATCATCGTTTTGTTCTTTTCGTTTGATACAGCGGCAAAATATTTGTTTGTTTTTCTCTCTCTTTCACTCTCCCCTAAAAGCTATGATTCACAAAGGTATATCTCATTCATGTTGAAAAATTCTATTTTGGTTCATCCCTTTTTTCTCCTGCAGTCAACAGTTTATTCTCTCTTTCTCTTTCTATTTTTTCCCTCCTACCCGTTTTCGTGAATGTTTATTTTCTGTGCTGTGAAGTCAGTTGTATGTAAAATGTACATCGCCTCGTTTACAATGGTTATAAGGAACGAACTTTTATTTCCCCAATATATGGCTCGAGGCATTCTCGGAGCGGGGAAAAAATTATAGACAACCATTTCAAACGGAATATTGGTTCTGAGTAAAATTTTCCATTTTCCATTAATTTAATGTGCATGGAAAAAAAAGAAGGATAATGGAGCAACATTATTAAGTCATATACCAAGGATTTCGCACGTGACTTATTGTTTTACTGGATCTGATACATGCCTGAACGTTATTAATGATATTTTGACTGCCGGCAGTTATGTTGATATACCATGCAGTAATTTAATGAGGAGTCATAATTTCTTTTGGGCCTGAAATACCTCAGCGAGGGTAAAAACCTAAAAGTATGCTTTTTACAAAATGCAGGCGACAACTCAATATTAATCCATTCGAAAATCTATGGAGTATTTTGGAGATTAATATCAGAAAAAAACAAATCTTCTTCAGAGGGAGTCATAAAAATATCCATCGAGACGAATGAATAAAATAACCTATGAAAGCACTAGAACCATAATCTATTCAATATCCTGAAAACCTCATGGTGTTATTAAAGCGAAAGTACTGCACACAAAATACTAGTGAAATTAAAATTACAATAGAAAATGGACTAGCTGACTTATATTTTTGTTATTATTTAAATGTTATAAAACTTTAAAATTCTATTTAATTTTCAGATCATAAACAATTAATTCATAAACTATTACTTCATTATACTTTATGATATTATTCATTTTCGTTTATTTATTTCTTTTTTTCTGCTTTTGTGCAGATCACCCAGTCAATAAATAAAACTTATAATTGATTATTTTGACAAATGACATAAATAATGCTCAAAAAATGTAGTTCAAACCACCAACCACACATTTTTATCTTACTCCGTTCCAGACATATGCCGTTTGGGGGGGGGCAAAACGGGAAAACCGTGTTTTTTGTAGTACAACTCCAATTTTCTCTGGTTGTACACTTTTCGTTTTAACGATTAATTACATTTTTGAATCGTCATTAAACTTGCTTCAAGAGTAATTCACGATCTATGTTCATAATTATCTCATTCAAACCGTAATATCAATTCAAAAATATAAATTAATAAAAGCTCCTGCTTAGCGACAACTTTTACAAAATCACTACTCTTCCTAAAAAAATCCTGCAGCCTGCTGAATCTCAAAAAAGTTGTAAAATTTAATTAGCTTTCCAAAAGTATACTCATTACTGAGATTATCGCTCAATTACATTATGTAATTGGATTTCTAGATTGAAAAAACATCATATGAATAAAAGTAATACTATGTTTCTTTCCGTGATATTATCAGAAATAAATGTCAATTATTTTTGATGAAATTAATATTTAATGATTAAAGTGAGGCTTACAGAAAAGTTGAATAAAAAAAAATATAAAATACATCGAAAATTTTAAGCGGATACTTTAATCGCTTACGACTTAAGCCTACCCCACGCCTAAAAATAAAACATATAGACTTCAATGAAAAATTATCCATTAAAAATATTCATTTGTGTTGTGGTGATATGTTAGTAGTGTATTTCATCTACAAAAATACAATCATTTATTAGGAAAGAATTGTAAAGGTTTCTCGAAAATTCTAAAGAGAGCAAATGTTTTAAAGAGAAAATGATGACTGCTATTGATGATATGAAGATAGTATGGTGTTACTGAAGATAGTCTTGTGCTACTTAAATTAATCGAGTTAATATGCAAGACTTTTTCAGCTAAAGAGGAGCTGCCAACTAGCATGCCGAAACGTTCGAAATATAGATTTTTCTGAAAATGTGAAGTTTTCTGTTAGACGGATCGCGTCCATCCATATATATATTGCAAATAGACTAACTTCTCCAGACTACTGCAATTGAAAATATTTAGATTGTTCACAGGTAGGAAAATGTTAGGAGGAGGAAAAGAGTGCATTCCAAGAAGTGAGCATATTGACGGAGTATCTGATTTTCCTGTAAGCATAAAAAAGAATCAGGATAAAATATGCTACCATCTAATCTAAGGCCTTTCCAAGAGAAGTACATACCTAGAAGCTGAGGAGGAAGGTCCAATAATATTCCAAAGGAGAAGCAAATTCAAAGAAAATTTCATAAGAACCTTTTTCTAGAATTGATAACATACAATTACCACCACATTCCGAGATATTTACGAATGTATGCAAAACGTCATTAGTCATATCTGTTGACAAAGTATATTTTTTCTTATGCCTCTTCTTTTCCAAAACTAACCAATATTTACCATATCTTTAGACGAGTATCAAATGTATGCGAAAAAAAGTTTCAACTCAATCAGTCGTTTCGGTATACCCAAACTCCGAAATTCTTTTAACGCGGTTCCTCCTTCCCTCCATAGGGATTAAACTCCCTTATGAGATTGACCTCAGGACTCGGCTTATGAAGTGCCGACTAAAAGATTTTACGTCGCATTGTATTTGTAAAGATTGTATGTGTGTGTGTCTGTATATATATACACACAACAGGAAGCTGACTGTATCCTTAGAGGAAATGACTCAACAACTCCGCCTTCGCAACTTTCGCTGAAGAAAAACATTATTGTAAATTTAAAACGAAAAACAAAAAATTAAAAAGTGAGTTAAACAAAAACAAAATACCGTTTAAAAAAAGTCCGTCACGCAGGAGCTGCATAACTAAGCACTTTCCTCAGAATTGGGTAGGGTCGAGTACATTGCAGAATAATTTCCTTAAAATAACCTATACAGATAAATAAAATAAAAATATAAATTGTTCTGCTCTTTTGCTTTTATGAGCAGCTGTTTCAATTATTAATTTCTTAATTAATTTCCTTTGAGAGTTTTGTGTATGCGTGGTACTACACTACGTAATTAAAAAACAAAGCTTAACATATTCAACTATTGATCTTGATGAGTTTCGCGAACCTACGTTTGGCGGGAGAATTCAATTCAAACACAGTACAAAGTCACCCCCCCCCTCCTTCCAATAGACCGATTTAGTTCATTTTCACAACACTTCTTTCTTGTTAGGTAGCCAGAACGTATACAGAGTTTCGTAACAAAACAACAGAAATTACGACCGGTATAAGGAAATTAGTAATTTCTGTCCGGAGTAAACCCCACCTTCTAGTCAACCAATTTAGTTTATTTCTAAAACATTATTTTTTTCTTCAGTTGACCACAACAAATACAGATTTTCTTTGAAATATAACAAAAATTATGGCTGGTATTGGTAAATAACTACTTTGGCTCCGGCGTAAACCCCCCCCCCTCCGGCTGGAGCGATTTTGTTGGTTAACGAACTCGTTCGATCGTTTGATGGGGGAATATTACATACCGAGTTTCGTGGCGAAAAAGCAAAAACTCTGGCCTGTATCGTGTTAACGGACACATATATAACTATATATATATATATATATATATATATATATATATATATATATATATATATATATATATATATGTGTATATATATATATATATATATATATATA
The DNA here is from genome assembly GCA_946811695.1 of Gonocerus acuteangulatus. Taxonomy (NCBI): domain Eukaryota; kingdom Metazoa; phylum Arthropoda; class Insecta; order Hemiptera; family Coreidae; genus Gonocerus; species Gonocerus acuteangulatus. Next base: position 61,589,178 of record OX328128.1, read on the forward strand.
TATATATATATATATATATAGAGAGAGAGAGAGAGAGAGAGAGAGAGAGGGTGAAACAAAATTCAGTCTTCCCACAAATTTTCTTTATTTTGCACTAGGCCTTTCAACACAACCAGGGCTGTGTTCGGGGCAGTCCTAGCCCGAACACAGCCCTGGTAACAACTATCACTGCACGGAGCACCTGATGATGGCACATTTGTGTTGAAAGGCCTAGTGCAAAATAAAGAAAATTTGTGGGAAGACTGAATTTTGTTTCACCCTCTGGAATTAAGCAACCCCACTACCGGAAAACATCAATACAAATTCTCAAAAATGTTCCGATTTTGATTAAATTTGGTTCTTATATATAAATCTTTCGTCTGATTTGAAAGGTCAGGTTCGTTAACCAGCAGAATCCGTTTTCCGGAACATAGTTTTTGGAGTGGAATTAGCGCGAAAAAATCGTAGCGCTTACGTTTTACAGTTTATATGCTTGCAGGTATTCGTGTTATAGGTTCCTTAACTTAGGAAAACGAACGCAGTCATTTTTAAGGCGATGTCTGTAACCGTTTTTGAGAAAAGTGGAAATAATTGTTTTTTTGTTTTTTTAAAATCATTTTCGGGTCGGGCACTTAAAATCGTTGGATTCCAATGAAATATTTTTTACATGTTAGAAATTCATCCTAACTAAGATCTTTACACTTTGGTTACATATGAAGTTAAGGAAGTAATCGGAAAAAATATTTTTTTGAAAGACATTTAAAGTTTTAGGACCTTCGTATATTTTCGCGAATATCTTGAAAACGGTTGGAAAGACGTGGTAAGTGGATGTTGACCATTGGAATGCTACTGCTGGGATATTCTCTACAAAAAGGGTTCTGAAACAATCTTCGAAAGTGTTAGTTTTGTTTTAGCACTTTCCTCCGAAGGAAAGTAGCTATTGAGGTTGCACTCATGACGGAAATTTTGAAAAATTTCTTCGAATCTTTATCGATCCTACCTAGTCGACACCAAAAATGACCCCATTTAAAATATGATATATATATATATATATATATATATATATATATATATATATATATATATATATAGTTATATATGTGTCCGTTAACACGATACAGGCCAGAGTTTTTGCTTTTTCGCCACGAAACTCGGTATGTAATATTCCCCCATCAAACGATTGAACGAGTTCGTTAACCAACAAAATCGCTCCAGCCGGAGGGGGGGGGGGGGGGTTTACGCCGGAGCCAAAGTAGTTATTTACCAATACCAGCCATAATTTTTGTTATATTTCAAAGAAAATCTGTATTTGTTGTGGTCAACTGAAGAAAAAAATAATGTTTTAGAAATAAACTAAATTGGTTGACTAGAAGGTGGGGTTTACTCCGGACAGAAATTACTAATTTCCTTATACCGGTCGTAATTTCTGTTGTTTTGTTACGAAACTCTGTATACGTTCTGGCTATCTAACAAGAAAGAAGTGTTGTGAAAATGAACTAAATCGGTCTATTGGAAGGAGGGGGGGGGGTGACTTTGTACTGTGTTTGAATTGAATTCTCCCGACAAACGTAGGTTCGCGAAACTCATCAAGATCAATAGTTGAATATGTTAAGCTTTGTTTTTTAATTACGTAATATAGTACCACGCATACACAAAACTCTCAAAGGAAATTAATTAAGAAATTAATAATTGAAACAGCTGCTCATAAAAACAAAAGAGCAGAACAATTTAAATTTTTATTTTATTTATCTATATAGGTTATTTTAAGGAAATTATTCTGCAATGTACTCGACCCTACCCAATTCTGAGGAAAGTGCTTAGTTATGCAGCTCCTGCGTGACGGACTTTTTTTAAACGGTATTTTGTTTTTGTTTAACTCACTTTTTAATTTGTTGTTTTCGTTTTAAATTTACAATAATGTTTTTCTTCAGCGAAAGTTGCGAAGGCGGGGTTGTTGAGTCATTTCCTCTAAGGATACAGCCAGCTTCTTGTTGTGTCGCCTTAAACTTCCTTCTCTTTAAGATATTTTTTTATATTTTTAAGGAAAGATCAAACCCTATTAGTTGCTGCATCTATTCCTTACTAATGGCAATTGGGATATGAATGGAACCGCGCTAAGATGACGTAGTTCTTATTTTCAATAAGCTGTTCATTATTTTATATATTGCATAGAATTAAATGGAAATTTAGAGGATTGATATTGAATGCACGTGTTCCAAGTAAAAAAGTCCGTCACGCAGGAGCTGCATAACTAAGCACTTTCCACAGATTTGGGTCGTGTAGACTGGTTCCCAGAACAATTTGCTTAAAATATCCTTGTACCAAAATAAATTTAATTTGAAAGAATATTAAAACTATAAAAAAACATTTAAAGCGAGACTCACTTACCAACACCTGGGGTGGTACAATTTATCCGGATAGACAACGGATAGCCAGGTTCAATGAGGTATGAAACCCAGGTGATCCAAATAAAAAAAAAAAAGAACACAACAAGATACTCAGAGCTGGTAACTATATTGAGATAAGTACAAAAGGGTCCCAGAAAAAAAAACAAATACATATATATATACATATACACTAAGGGGGTTAATATTATTCAAATATTGAATAATATAGTAAAAGGTATCGATAGATAAACATATATGTATATACACCAGATACTATCAGTAATCTGGGAAGAACAAAAATAGACTCATAATAAAAGCATAAATATATATACATATATATACACACATATATATATATATATATATATATATATATATATATATATATAGAAATATCACAAGAAGGAATAATATCACTCAAATATTGAATAATATAGTAAAAGATATCGATAGAAAAACATATATGCATATACACCAGATACTATCAGTAATCTGGGAAGAAGCCAAAAATTGGACTCTCGATAAAAACATAAATATATATATATATATATATATATATATATATATATATATATATATATATATATATATATACATACACCAGGTATAATCATTAATGTGGGAAGAAGCAAAAATATAGACTTTGAATAAAATCTTGAACATACACCAGATACAATCAGTAATCTGGGAAGAAGCCAAAAATAGACTTTCGATAGAGGCATAAACACATATATATCAAATATATTTAATTTGGGAAAAGACACAATTCTCAAAAACTCATAAAATTCCATAGTCTGGCCTGGCCAATAATTACATGAGAATAATACATGACGATAAAACTGAAGTCGATAACTATCCAATAAATTGGCATAGTAAACACATAGTGAAGAATTATTGAATTGCAACCACATGTACAATTCCAAAACCTGGCATAGCCACCAATATCAAATTACAACAACACAAAATTTTGGTAATCTGGCATTGGCAATAACTTATTTAGCGATAGTAAACTTAACTTTTCCCAAATTTTTAAGTTATACACAATATAGTTACTTGCACTCATGGCAGTACTTGAACGGCAAAAAAAAAAAAAAAAATTTAAATGAGGTCTGGAGATAAATGAAACGTGGAGACTGGTGTCCAGCAGAAGATAAAATGTATGGGTTACTCACTCATATGTCCCACAATATGCTCTAAAAGCCTACCACATGGAGTTCCAATCACATGTTCGGCCAAAACGATAAACGGAGAAGACAAATGCCGCCTCTTCGTGCTACTGGATCTTCATTTTCATTGTTAACAAAAAGGACGCGTCAGTCCCTCCTTAAAAAGTTGGAAACCTCATACTTGCAAGGAAAAACTTTTTTTCTAGCACCTGCTTCTACGCCATTTTCTCACAGACTCCCCCTAGAACCGACGCCTCCACTCCCCAAGGCCTACCGACCACGGGAAAAAAAAACAGAAGAAAAAAATCTTAAATTGTATACAAAAACTATTACATCCAAAATGGAGAAGAAAATTGATTATCTTTGGTGGATAGTAAACATTTACAAGTGGTGCGAATTCCGAATAAGATATAAAACATAAAATGTTATCAGTCCAAAGAGGTACAGAAAGCAGGTCCTCACTCCCCGCAGGGCGCCACGTCACATCCTACATAAATAAGATAAAAACATGAATAGTTCTCTTTTAATTTTGTAATGAGTAACTGTTCAATTATTAATTTTGTAATTAATTTGCTTCCATAGTTATGTTTACACATGGTACATACTACACTACTTAATAAATACAAAAAACTTCATATTTCCGTCTTTTGATTTGACGCAGGAACAGGATACAGTCCCTCTAGTGGGAGATAGCGCTCCTTGCAGCGGCCTTGAGAACCTACGTCTGGCAAGCTAATTCTATTGAAATATATTACAAAGTAAACCCCCCTTTCCTATTGACCGATTTAGCTCATTTTTACAACACTTCTTTCCCATGAGTTACCCACGAGGTATACCGCGTTTCGTTACAATACAGCAGAATTTCCGACCGGTATGAGTATATTAGTAATTTGGGCCCGGAGTAAACCCCCCCTCCTAACGAACCGATTTAGTTTATTTTTACAACACATGTTTACCTGTAGATTACCACTACAAATACCGAGTTTCGTCGAAATATAACAAAAATCACGGCTGGTAGTGGCGAACTGGTATTGTGGGTCCCAAGTAAACCCCCCTTCTAATGAACCGATTTAGTTTATTTTTACATCTCACTTTTCTCTCTAGATTACCACTACGAATACCAAGTTTCATCGAAATATAACAAAAATCACGGCTGGCATGGTCAAATTAGTGTTTTGGGTTCGGGGTAAACCCCCCCTCCGGTGGACCGATTTTGGTGGTTAACGAACTCGTTCAATCGTTTGCTATATACCAAGTTTCGTGACGATAAAACAAAAACTCTGGCCGCTAACAGTCATATATATATATATATATATATATATATATATATATATATATGTGTGTGTGTGTGTTTTAAATCTGATCGCAGTACAACCTACAAAGCGCCCAGAAATAAAAAAATATCCATTACACGATAGCGCCGATGCTTATGTCGAATGTTAACATATTCAATATAACAAATAACAATACATAAACAAATAAAAATTGCCTATAGGTTAAATCTAAATCTAAACCGTTTCAAATATACTTAATTATTAACAAGGAAGGCAATCAGGCAGCTAGGGCATAGTACTAATCCATTTATCTTCTCTCTGTGCCATTGTGGCCTGTTCGGGACTGATGTTTTTAGAACAGAAAATGTATGAAGATTATAAAGATTACCTTATAATAAGAAAAAATAATAGTCTTAATGTTTGATTACACCCTTTTAATTCATTTTAATTTATATATTCAACAATATCTGACATGGGACAATCTTGGGTACCCACGCAGTAAAAATGTTTTAAGAAATTTATTTTAAGGTAAAGGGAAATAGATTGCCTATGATTATGTAACCATTTGCCCCAGGTTTTATGTGACTTATATGAAGGGCTCAGTGCCAAAGGTGACTAACCCTCATTTTTAACAAATTTGAGTTATTCATTTTTCTTGATAGAGAATTTTAAGTTTTATAATTGATAGAAATGACCAGCCTTTACACCTCATTGATGAGTACTGTCTTCTGTTAGTTTGTTTTGGAACTTAATGCAAAGCTAAATCTTATGAGAGGCAGACTTGACCAACCTTAACTATAAACTTTTTATTATTATGGTATATTCATAAGAATTTTATGTATCTAATGAATAAAGACAATTAAAATCGTTTCTGTCACCAACACCAATTTTTTCAAAAGTCTTCTAAACTTTAACCTTAATTTTCTCAGTATGTTCTAATTGTGGGTTAGTCACCTTTGGCACTGAGCCCATCATTTATTTTTCGTACATGTTTGTCTTTGTAAACTATGCCTTGTATCAATATTTTGGCTGTTTCCAGAAACTATGACTGTCAAGTGTTTATCTGGAATGTTCTAGTTATGCCTTAACGGCAGTCAGGTAGGTTTTACAGTATATCATATGTCATTGGGTATTCATGGGTTACGGCTGTACTGCCGATTCTTAGTCTAACATGGTCTACTGGTCGGTTTTAGTGTACGATGATGAAAAGCCAGTAATAGTGGATTTAATAGATATAACTTTATATTCCATCGCAGTATACCAAGTCGCCATATGTCTTTTAACGTCTTTGTGGAATAGATCAAATGCTGAGCTTGTCTGTCATACTGTGCCGGGTGAATAAAAACGAGTAGGACGAGTATTTACTAACAAGTAAAGTGTGACAAGTATTTATAGGGCAAGTAAACCGATATGAATAAAGTGAAGAGTATACTCGTAACCGTTTACTGCCGTATACTTCCCAGATCGAGAGTATACTTGCAAGTATTTACTCGCGAGTCAGCCGAGTTCACTAGAAACGCAAGTAATTACTTGTAGTGGCCCATGGCAACACATCTTTCCTGGAGTGCCTAGCCGTTGCATCCTCTTGGCAACACGACTCACATCCTTTCTTTTCGTGGTAGTCAGCAGTTGTACCTGGCTGTGTTGGTCATTTTGCTCTTCAGTGTTGCAATTGCTCCTCAGTGTTTGTCTTTGACGCCTAGTTTATTTATTTGCAGCTATGAATGAAAGCGGTACGATTGCTGTTTCCGAGAGTAGGGTTATTTTTATAGAGTTATTAAAATATTACAGCATTGTATTAAACAAATCAATGTTGCCAAAAAAGAAAAGGCTTGGGCCTGTTTCAAAAAACTCTGGGAAACAAACCAGTGTTTCGCATATGAAAAAACTGTTAAACAATATGAAAACTGCATTGAAGAAAAAGAGTGATGTCAACGCAACTGGAAACAAACCAATAAAATTGATGTCATGGGAGTCAGATTTCCTAAAAATTTTGGAGTCAAACGAGAATCCAGTTTATTCTAAAATACCTGGGGCATCATGCGTTGGACTGGAAGCAAGTGTCAGTTCGCCGTCACCTGATGATAATGAGCTCAATAATAATGAGGCTGAAGATGAGACAGACAACATGAATGCTGTACACCAGACGGAGACTGAAAGTATGGTTTAACGTATTACTCCGAAGTTAAAAATAAATAAGAAATTAAAACTCACAGTTGAAACAGAGGAGACCACTAAGTTAACAACTGGTGAGCTGCAACGTTTATTATTGCTTTACATGGAAATTTAATTTAATCTTCTGATTTGGTTACTACCTGGTCTAATATATTCGAAAATGTTTTGCTGACAGTACTTCTTTCCACCCCAATATCGTTAGCAACTCCACTTTTATATCCTGGATCACTCACATATCGGAGAAAAAGTTCCATTTTTTTCCGAGCCGTTAACCCTCCACCTCGAGCATAGGTTTCATCGAGAAAGTAGGTTGTAATAAAATCTACACTTTCACTCTCGAACCTTAAAAGTCTCTTTGATACATCAGGACTTATATCTCGCCGATCTCTGTAATGTTTGACACCACGGAGGTTCAGATATGCAGCCATCCCGATAGCAAGTACGGACTGGCAAGTCTGGGGTCAGGTAGACTTGCAAATCTACAAGTATTTACTCGCCACGGAAGTATTTACTTTCGCTTATTCACACCAATTCAGAGGGTTTACTTAGTATATACTTGCCGTACAAGTATTTACTAGCAAGTAATAGTAAATACTTGTTTATTCACATCAATTTAAGTTTTTACTTGTCTTTTGAGACTCCACGAGTATTTACTCGTCCTACTTGTTTTTATGTACCCGGCCCACTGTTAAACGTGTAGCATGTTCAACCAGACGTGAGAGTGTTCCATGTTTCTTTCTAATCTGAAAGTCGTGCACTTTTATCTTTTATATCCCTGCATATTGAATGGGTTTTGTGGATACTTTGTGTACATTACAGTGAACTGTAAGAACCAGTGCAAATGATTATATGATTCTATCCTCTAGATGGAATATGTTTCACTTTTGGGCACTAATATCTCGTTGCATAACGGCCGTTGAGGTTAGGGAGTTTTCGTATTTTTTTAAGTACTCTGCAAAGTGGTATGAATGTTGTCTTGTTGACAGGTAACAGCTGTTTGGCGCTATTCGCCAATATCTCATGGATGACGAATCACGTCTCACTTACGCCGACGCATCAATTTGTTAAGCATAATTACAATGGTGGTAAGGCGATCAATTTGGACATTATTTGCCGTCTAGACGAAAGGCAGACAGTCCATTTGTCTCTGCCTTAGGAATGACTAAGAGATAGATCCGGGGTGAGGTCAGACCCTGACCCAGAGGCCCCGGCCTCACGAGCCAGGTCGATTCCAGACGGCGGGGACCGCTCCTCACGAGCCGGCCTGCAACAGTCTGCCCCTCCGTCTACCCTCCCTGTTTACCGCCCTTGACCTCCTCCCATCCCCTCCCTCCCTCCCTAATCCCCTCCACTCTTCCCGGACACTCCTCTTCCAACCCCTCCCCTTTCACTCTCTCCCTCCTCAGGACACTCCTCTTACACTGTCTCATTCTCTCTCAGGCACCTCTCATTCACCCATCTCTCCTCTTATCTCCTCTCTCTGTGTTCTCCTCATAGATACTCTCACCCTATCCACCACCTTTCCCATCCTCGCCAACTCTCTCTCTCTCTCTCTCTCTCTCTCTCTCTCTCTCTCTCTCTCTCTCTCTCTCACTCTCTCTCACTCTCTCTCTCTCACTCTCTCTCTCTCTCTCTCTCTCTCTCTCTCTCTCTCTCTCTGTCTCTCTCTCTCTCTCTCTTCTCCATCCTCTCATTCACCCTATCCCATTATCACTCTCAAGTCTCTCGAGTCCCTTCCTTTTACTTTCTGACATTTCCATTCTCGCTTGGATCTCAATTCCCTAACGTTTTTTATTCCCCCGCCTACGGAAGTCATTAATCCTATACGTTTTTTTTCCAAGTTAAAGATACGATAAAGTTACATGCCGGGTCATCAATTAATACACTTCCATTCTTAGCTTAAACGATTTTAGCAATCCTCTAGCAAATATCCGAGGACAATAAGAAGACACACTATTCGTATGGGTGCCGATGTAGCTGATTCAAAGGCTGATGTGTTAAATAATGTTAGAAGAGATAAGAAGTCCAATCAGAGCAGTTAAATCGGCGTGATATATATGTTCCTTAACCCTGAATCAGGCGCAATCCCAGAGTAACGTAATCCGACGCAACCGTCCTAATAGGACATCCTTCTTTTTTGACTTAAAAAATTCCAATGTGCATTTTGAAGTCTAAAAAAAATGAGAACCTTAGTAGGCACCTTTGAAATCAAATAAAAATTAAACTGTTGCTAATCAATGAATCAGTTCAATGCAAATAAATAAATAAAATAGAAAATTGTAAAACCACTGATTTTGCGGAATCGCCAAAAAGGACATTATGTTTAGTTTCAGACCCCCCTCTCACCTCTCTCAGAGAGCTCTAGCACCCAAATCAGTACATATTCGCCTTCTACAGATGTATACTAATCGCCCACAGTCAAAATCATGAAAATATAAAAAAAGGTTTGGCACGCCTCGAGCAGTGCCGCATTTTATCAAATCGGACCAATAAAAACATCTGGAGTAAAATATAGACTGACCAAGGTATCTTTTAAATTTAAAAATGTTAGATGTTAAAATTTCATCGTTCCCTATTTAGATGCAAGATTTCTTCTTCAAGCAGCAGTTCGGTTCAAAAATGATATAATATAATGAGACGATCTTGGTTTCTCGGGAATTACTCCGACATTCCGGAATAATTGCTCTTTGGACTTTGAATTTGCAAACCGAACGTACAATTGATTGAAAATCCAACGAGAAACATTTCCAATGTATTCGGTGTGGAAAATGTATTGTAGGAATGCAGATTGTTTGTTTGGAATGAATAGCGCTCAAAATACCGCCGGAGGCTCTTGATATTTCATTGTTTGATGTTCGAGGACAGATGAGAAAGTTTGAGAACAAACTGTTATTGCTTGCAGAATGTTTTAAGGCATACAATATCCGTTATTTGAGGAGCTTAGTATCAAAGTTGGACAACTCCATTTTTTTCAGTTTTGAGATTTATGTCGATTCTTAAGTGGATTTTTATGCTGCATTCGATTTTACAACTGTTTTTCATTAAAAACGGACAGAAAATAGGTAAAATAGCGTTTATTTCAACCGTTCAGAATCAAAATATGGACAATTCCAACATAGTTTGGTTTCAAAAAATGACAAGTCCATCAGTAGCCAATGAGAAGCTTGCATTCATGCCATCTGCTCCCAACATGCACTGCAAATCCATCATGGCTGAATGTTTATAGTTACTTGTAATAAGTGCATTTGGCGATAATTCTTATTAATAACTAGCTGTTATCCGGCACACTGTGGTTCCAAATGCCGGATTTTGGGACAAAACCTCTAGGTACTTGAATCTTTCTGATTTAGATATGATTTTTGAAGAATTTCTTTTGTGCCGAGTCGAATGAGACCACTACCAATTCTATAGAATAATTATTTTATTAATAAACGGGCTTTATATAACAACAACCGTGAAAAACAGCCGGTATTTAATTTAAAATATTCATACTTTACTCAAGTGGTAGAGCTATGTATCCTTCCAAATATATTTTCAAGACCTCAGGTGAATAAATTAACAGCTAATGTGGTACTGGTAACTGTTCTCGACATATTCTTCTTTATTTAAATTTTCACGTATAACAAATAAATACTGACAGTTTCACACTAGATATTAAATAGATCTCATCGTTAATGTTCAGTTATTTGCTATTAAAAACATAACAACTATCTGCAGAAAATAATAATGGTTAACTCGTTTTTCATAAAATAATCGCATCGCTAATTGATAACTTTATTTTATTAGCTGTGCACAGGTACGGCTGAGTACGGCGATGAAAATTATAGCACAGCCACTTCAATACATGTAGTTATAGGTAAAACTGTGCGAAGAGGATAGCTAAGTACCACTTTTTTTCTAAACTTAATAAAATAAGGATAATTTAGTTTCATGTCAGTTTTGTCAAACTGTATTTAAATAACATTTTTCATGTAATTTTTAACTATTTAATTTTTATTTAATACATTAGACATAATTACATTATATTAAAACACCCTCAAGCATACCAAATTCATGTTTGGTTTCAAAAGAGGATAGGTTCAATTTTCAAATGGCTCCCTTTGGTTTCAAAAACAGACAACTCCATGACTTGGTTTCAAACATGGACAACTCCACTATTTAAAGTGTAATTACGGCCTTAATACTTATATAATTTTGTGCCTTTGAAATAATGTTTCTGAGGCCTATAAGAATAACATATAAAGAAATCACTATGATACTGACATCAATATAGTAGATATGGTTTTTTGCCTCTCCTGTAAAAAAAGCAAAAGTGGAGTTGTCCAACTTTGATACTAAGCTCCTCATTTCTCGAACACTCCTCACTATAAGCCAATAAAAAATTGTTTACGCACTAACATTCTGAAATAAAGGATAATAAAACCGTAAGGTTTCTCTTTCCTTTTGTTTTGTATTTAACCAGATTGAGCCGAAGCAAATCGTTTCCGAGTACACGAAACAAATTTAACCGATCTATTCCATAATATTTATAATAATAAACCATAAAAATACTAAGAAGTAGTTTTAAAACTATTTTATTATTATACTAGCTGGTACTCGGCGTGCCATGCTAGAACTACATTCTGCATCTAGAAATGCAAAAATAAATTAGAAACCAAATAAGTAATATTAAAATCTAATAACGCAAATCTGTAACTATTTGGGTTCATAGTTTCGAACCTGTGACCTCCGAACTGTGACTCCAAGACGATTTTAACCGAGCCTATGACTCTCCTTGGAATCAAGATCCACATACATGACACTCCTCTACATGTGTGTCAAGTTTGATCAAAATCAGTTGACCTCTGTGGATTTGAATAAGGAACAAACATACAGACAGCTGGTAGAAGTTTTTGACCTAGGCTACGAGACTTCCCGGATCAAGACCTACCAGTGTTCCTTGATCAAAGTCGGTCAAACCGTGTGGATTTGTATAAGGAACAGACAGACACGTCGTTTTATATATATTTATATATATATTTATATATATACATATATATATATATATATATATATATATATATATATATATATATATATATATATATTACTGAAGTAAGTTGATTAAGAAGAGCTTTTTTTTTAATTCTCCTGTTAAAGAAAAAAAATAAACAATGTTATGTTATCTAATGTGATTCTAGTTTAAATAAGAAAAATAACCGAGGAAATGAGGGACTAAAGCTATAGTTCGTGCTGAGAAAGCGCCATGACAATATGAAATATACCTGTCGAAGGATAGGCCATCTTAGTTTTATATTATATTTTATCATTTAGTTAATTATGAAAAGCAAAACCATGAATGAGAGATAAAAGGTTTACCCATTCTTGACCATATTTAAAATCTCGGAGAATGTCCTTGTAAAAATATCCTATCTCAGTGACTGTTTATATTTTGCCAATTTACTCCAAAGCTCTAGCTCGCCTGTAAAGGCTATTTCCTAGAGATCCTCGGTCCAGCTACTCCAATTATGGTTGTTTGTTCCAATTATACAACTCTATACAAGTCCTATTTGCCTTGCTTGTCGCAAAAGTAATGGGTTTTCTTTTATCAATTAGAGCCACTGCGGTGTACTTTCTTTCCTATCTTTCAGACGGCTAGCCACATAATCCTAAAAAAATCATCTCACTCAATGTTAATAAAAGTTATTGTTATTTTTGTAGTGGAATATTTATTTTATTAAACAACTGGCAAACATCCTGGCAGGGGAATTTTAATTCATTATTATTAGAAGTATTTATTTAGTTAATTTACAGTTTCTTTTCAGAATATGTGGTGTTTACTAATGCCATTATTTAGCATTTGCTTTGCTGAAAACGCACTAGAGCATATGCTCCTAGCTGCGTTTTCTGAAAAGCTCTTCAATGTGTAAAAATTAAGGTGTGATTCTTTATCAAGTTCCTTAAATTATAAGAAAAAGATAAAGCATTTTGAGATCCCCTCAAAGGGTTGTGAAAAGAAAAAAAAAATCGCATATTTACTAAAAATAATGCCCTATTGTTGACGCGCCCCTAAAAATCTCTGTTATTAAAAAAAGTAAGGTTAAATATTTAAATAATGGCATTTCAGTTTAATCTTTCAAAAATCTTGAAATGCACGTTATATTTTGGCCGAACGCCTTAAGTGCAATTGCATGAGACTATAAATAAATTTATTTTGACCGGACTATCTGTTTCTTACATTCTGATGGATTATAATTCTGAACCATGCAAAATCGGTTCCCGAAGATATTATTACAATAGTTAAAGATGATTATTAGAAAAAAAAGTTCGGCTCGCAGGAATAGCATTTTCGTTCTTATCCATAGTGTCATTTGGAAAGCTTGAAGTATAAAAAATTAGTTCTGTTTTGATCTTTGGTGTCAAATGTAAAAACTGGTAAAAATGTCATAAGAAATCTTATAGAGAAGCAAGATTTTAAACGCTACAAAAAAAAAAAAAAAAAAAAAAAAAAAAAAAAAAAAAAAAAAAAAACAAGCAAAAACATCAATAGAACAAAACGATGGTTCTATCAAATATAGCATTAGAACTGTTCTTTTTTTCCAGGAAATTGAGTAAGCTGTCGAATAGATTTTTTACATTTAACGAATTTTACTCTCCCGTTTCGATTAATATACAAAAATTCCATAAAAATTCTGAGTTTAATACTAAAATGTTTGTATTTGCTTCGCGACGCCCAATTACCTATAAAACAGGTACCTGCCAGCCTGTTAACGCAAAAACGTAAGGGCCTACGATTTTTTCGCGTGAATTTTGCCCCCAAAACCATCGTTCTTTACCTCTTCTTTGGCCAAAAAACTTCTATGCCATTAGCGCCGACATCCATGGTGCTGCAGAGAATTTTCTCAACGGCCATGGAATGAAAAAAATCCTTGCTGCAGGCTGGATTCCAATCCTCCTCTCCCTCCTGAGCAAGGGCGTATATAAGGGGGGCTGAAGGGGCTGCAGCCCCCCCAAAACTTTCATTTTATGGTAAAAATGTGTCATAAAAACCTCAAAAATAAATTAAATAAGATAACTTAGTTAATAAAAAATAGTTTATTTTAGGTGTAATAGCGTTTTAGTTGCCTAAAACTATTCCAAGTTCTAATTTTTTCATATTCAATACCCCGGAAATGGTGTCAGCCCCCCCCAAATTTTCCCAGCCCCTCCGGAAATTAATTCCTATATACACCCATGCTCCTGAGAATTCTGCCACAGAACTCATTTGTACCAAGTGTAATTAAAATCAGAAGTGGGCCACTTTTTGGGTAGCCAATTAGATATTCCTTTTCTGCCCTCGACACTTTAAAAAAATGGAAAGCCCTCGAAAAGTAATAAATGAAAACATAGGTGTTGGGGAAAATAGAGACTTCATAGAATTTCAAATGTTATTCCAGTATGGAATACTGCTTCATACAGCTGTTTTTTTGTTTTTTTTAGCAAACTATATCAACTATAATAATATATTTTTTAATCATGTTTAACAGATTGAAATATTTCTTGACAAACCAGGAATATTAGATCCCCTATATTATATTATATTCACGCTTATAATATTATCTTGAGCTAATGCGAAAATGTCTGCCATGATCAGTTTAATTCAGAAACATAATAAGGGTAAACTAAACCTTGTAACTGTTAGTTATAACTTTAGGTTTACATCAACATAAATTATGCGAATTCAATTCTGTTGGGAATCGTCGGAAATTCTCAGAAGGGGGGTATCGATTATCGAACTAGTGTTCCTGGGATGTGACCTATCTTTCCGTTATCTAATCAGGGACCAATGTCACTATGTTATCGTATAATGCCAGCCCTTTCAGACTGCAGGGGAACACTAACAATATTATACTCGATCATGTTATGATGTAACAGAAATAAGGATGATGCTATTGCATAAAATGTAATAATAAACGCTCAATAGTCCACCGAAACCCTTCATTCCGATGAAATAACAAAAATAATATTTGCTCAAACTTCAATGAATTGGATCATAACATAAATAAACTAAGATCCTTTGCAACGCCAACATAACACTTACTGATAGATGGTAAACAGGGGAAGAACTTGCAAATCCCATACAGCTGAAAAATATTAACTGGAAGTCTGTCCATCGATATTATATTTGCTAAAATTTAATCAAATTTTTATTTAATTATGATCGTTGTTTTCGAGTAGGGATCAAATTAAAAATGATTAATTACATTACTGAGACCATTGCCAAAGAGAAACAACGAATAAATAAATATCCCAAAAAAACATAAATGTGAAATAGAGGCCAAGTTCCTCCCCCCACAAAGAAACACACCTTCCCCAAAAATATCCCCTCCTAAGACCCCCCAAAAACGCCTTACCATCCTACACTCCAAAAAAGTAGTATGAGTTAGTGTATTAAGTGCACCATATTTTCAACCATAAATATTTGCCAATAAAAGAGATGATACAAGAAAGAAATGTCCAAGTTCATTACTTGGATGACCTCATAGTTAATTACTGAGAACAGTAAAGACACTTCAACTGACCTTTAAAAACAACAATAAAAATACTTATATCCAGTTACTAAAATATCACTTTCCTCAACCAGGTATATTCTTAAACTTGGCAATGTTTAGTTTTCTCTCTAAAGATAATTTCGGCACAAATGAAACATTGCCAAGTTTAAGAATATACCTAGTTGAGGAAAGTGATATTTTAGTAACTGGATATAGGTATTTTTATTGTTGTTTCTAAAGGTCAGTTGAAGTGTCTTTACTGTTCTTAGTAAGTAACTATGAGGTCTTCCAAGTAATGAACTTGGACATTTCTTTCTTGTATCATCTCTTTTATTGGCAAATATTTATGGTTGAAAATATGGTGCACTTAATACACTAACTCATACTACTTTTTTGGAGTGTAGGATGGTAAGGCGTTTTTGGGGGTTTTAGGAGGGGATATTTTTGGGGAAGGGAGTGTTTCTTTGTGGGAGGAGGAACTTGGGCTCTATTTCACATTTATGTTTTTTTTTTTTGGGATCTCATTACTTTTTTCTAAGTATTAATTAAAATTTAGTTGCCGCATACCTACTGGCTTTTGTACTTCATATAAAATCAGGGTCTTTGGATACTGCATAAAGTTCTCCTTACTGCTTGATATTTGATACCAATAATCAACCTACATACATCTAATCACTAGTCTAGAAAAGTTAGAAGCTCTTCCAGATGATATTACTCTAGAGGTCAAATAGATTGCTCTCTTAACTAAACTATTACACTGTAAAACACAGGAACCTTATCCCGAGGTTAATGATCAAAATATGGCAAGTGTAGAAGGCCTTCAAGAAAAAGATAAGAACAAAGACGATACATTTTGGGTTTGTGATCCTAAACTTTTAATTTAGATGGCACGACTCTGAAAAACTTAGTATCTGCTTTCAAGAATATTATGCAGTTAACCCCTACGACTTTATTTACTACATTTAAGAATGAAGTCACAACTGTTGTTGTTATTAAGATGCGTCTAAATGTTTCTTAAAACATCAAATATAGGTTCTCCTTACCAAGACGATTCATTTGATACCCCACATGATGGGTTTCAGAAGGAATGATGGCTTTCCGATGGAACAAAAAGTACAAAACGTCATAGGTAAGATGACACTCCCGTATCAAGACCTACCTGCGTGCCAAGTTTGGTCAAAATAGGCCAAACGGTGTGAATTTGTATAAGGAACAAACATACAGACAGACAGCTGAAAGACCTTTTTTTTACCTAGCCTAGTGCATTCCCCGGACCAAGGCCTACCTGTGTGCCAAGTTTGGTGAAAATCGGTCAAACGGAATGAATTTGTGTAAGGAACAAACATGCAGACAGACAGCTAATAGACGATTTTGACCTAGCCTATGACACTACCCGGATAAAGACCTACCTATGTACCATGGTTGGTCAAAATCGGTCAAATCGTGTGGATTTGTATAAGGAATAAACAGTTAGGCAAACAGCTGATAGACGATTTTGAACTAGCCTATGATACTCCCCGGATCAAGACCGACATGTGTGTAAAATGTCAAAATTGGTCAAACGGTATGTATTTGTATAAGGAACAGACAGACAGCTGATAGGCAATTTAACCTGGCCTATGATTCTCCCCGTATCAAGACCCATCTGTGTCCCAAGTTTGGTCAAAATCGGTAAAAATGGTACGGATTTGTATAAGGAACAAACATACAGACAGACAGCTGGTATAACATTTTGACCAAGCCTCTATGCGTCTAAAGGTTTTTCAAAACATCAAATATAGGTTCTTCATACCGAGACGATTCATTTGATACCCCACATCATGGGTTTCGGACGGAATGATGGGTTTCCGAAGGAAGTACAAAACAGGCACGCCCCCGCCCCGGAAGTGGAGTCAAACTCAACTTTTCAGGATTTTTCGATTTTTTCCTTTAATAACACCTTCATATCTATCATCATGCAGAATTTTAAGTCTTTAGCATAATGGGACGTGCCTAATAATTTTGATGAGTCAGTGAGTCCCGATTTTCGATCGCTTATATCTCAGAAACTATTCGATTTAGAATTATGAAAATTTCCAGTTTTACTCAGATTTAGTAGTATAATACCTGTGTAAATTTTCATAAATTTATCTTTTCCTGGTTGAAAGTTATGAGAGGGTAAATATCGGCTCTAAGACCTGATGTAATATACAAAAAGTATGCGTAGGCCGGAACTTGGCCTGGCGCACTACCGTGCGCCTGGATTTAATTGTTAAAAAGAGATATTACTTCAATAATTATTATAAGATAGTGACCCTATTTTTCCAATACATTTGTCTGTGGCAGAAGGTCAATTTTATAAAAACACTTACTTTCTTCTGTGCTCTTTTATTAGGCTCTACATGTTTCACGTCGCTGTGACGCCTCTTCAGGAGCACTTAAACTAAATACAATAAAATATGGTTACAGCCTATCCATTAGAGAACCTTCCGCAGGTAGGGCCATGTCTGGACTGATAGGATCAATCGATCAATCGATAGCTTTAGGAAATGTCGATTTTCCAAAGGAAGTTTTTGTCATTTTATAACATAATTCATTTTATGTCATCTTGTTTATTAAATTAAAAAATATTTTATCCAGGTATTTAATATCTGTTTTCTTGTTAACGTCCTTTTTCCTATTTTTAATTATGTGTATATTTTCCTTAATTTTTCGTTTTATGGGGTTTTTCTCTTTATCTAATACCTTTACCGTATCAAAATTAAATGTGTGGCTATATTGTATCGCATGATCCACCAATGCAGTCTTGTTGTCAGTCTCGTCAAGGTTTTTGGCGTGTTGTTGAATTCTCTTTTTTAAAAAGTGTCCCGATTCTCCTACATACACCTTATCACACATTGCAAAATCAATTTGATATATGTTATATTTGGTTTCCTTTCTTTTAGACTATCTTTAATTCGGCTGTAGCTTTTTATGTTTTTGTCTTGATGTATCCAGGAGAGTCTTCCTAGGTCTTTACATGTATGTTTTATCTTATTGGCAAATATGGGATTATAACGAAAGGTAATGTAATTTACCAGCTCCAGAGTTTTTATTTCTTTACTGTCAATATCCATCTTCTGTTCATAAATATGTTCATTGTTTATGGATTCATCTGCTACAACTCTATTTCCATTGAAATTGTTAGTTTTCCTATCGTCAAAGAAGTCATAAATTTTACTTTGTATTAGTTTTCTTCTTTTTTCTTGGTTGCCCTTTATGTTGCCTATTGTTTGTGTATCATGAAGTTTACTTTTCAGAGTATGGTTGGTGTTGTCTGTTGTAAAAGTCAGTTTTGGTTCTGTTAATTTAAACCTTTTGCTTCTATTTGAATTGTCAGTACCTGTATGTTCAGTGTCATCTCTTTTCCGTTACTGTATTTCCTAAATTTATTGAAAATAGAACTTAAAAATTTTACTGTATCTTTGACCATCGTTTCTGTATGTACAACAATTTTTTAAATAGTTTCTCATCTTTCAAATATAAATTATTAAATTTAGATATCAGTAGGAATTATCAATTTATACATAATTTAACAAATAGAGAAAAAGTATGTAAAAACCTTCTGCTGGATAAATGTTTTGAGCCGAAAATTTCACAAGTAATTGACACATATTTAAAATTATATTCTTCTAGAATACGAAAATACTTTAAGAACATTTATTTGAAGAAAATCCAAAGCTGTTGCGAAAAGAAATACTCCCCTATGACTTTTAACATGGACTGGGTTGTAAATTTAACGAATGTAGATATTCCAGAAGAAGTATTACAAATTTTATCATTAAGTGACAATTTTAATATTTTTAAGCCTATTGCTGATTATATGGTAAATAATTATATAGTTGACGTTGAGTACATGCTGAACAAAACTGAGATTAATTTAGAAACAAAAAACAAAATTAGAAAATCATTAAAAGCTACAGCCGAATTAAAGATGGTCTAAAAGAAAGGGAAACCAAATATATCGTTTATCAAATTGATTGTGCAATGTGTGATAAGGTGTATGTAGGAGAATTGGGACAACAACGCCAAAAACCTTGACGAGACTGACAACAAGACTGCATTGGTGGATCATGCGATACAATATAGCCACACATTTAATTTTGACACGGTAAAGGTATTAGATAAAGAGAAAAACCCCATAAAACGAAAAATAGGAAAAAGGCCGTTATCAAGAAAACAGATATTAAATACCTGGATAAAATATTTTTTAATTTAATAAACAAGACGACATAAAATGAATTATGTTATAAAATGACAAAAACTTCCTTTGGAAAATCGACATTTACCCTAAAGCTATCGATTGATCGATTGATCTTATCAGTCCAGACATGGCCCTACCTGCGGAAGGTTCTCTAATGGATAGGCTGTAACCATATTTTATTGTATTTAGTTTAAGTGCACCTGAAGAGGCGTCACAGCGACGTGAAACATGTAGAGCCTAATAAAAGAGTACAGAAGAAAGTAAGTGTTTTTATAAAATTGACCTTCTGCCACAGACGAATATATTACAATAATTATGCTATGCCATTTCTAGAGATATAAGACGCCTTGAGATTTTTCTATGAAAATTTAGGAATCGGGGCTGAATAAATTTTTCTCTGCTATCTGACAATGAATAAATTAGAGTCAAATATAGAGCTGAAGATAAATATTTTGTGACAACTACTGATCAGTCATTGATTTTTTTTTTATTATCTTTACGGCTCATCGACATCTGAGTCATTAGCGCCGAAATCCATGGTGCAGCAGGAAACCTTTTCAACGGGCCCTGATATGACAAAATTGTTGAAGGCAGGTCTTGAACCTCCATCTTCCGCATGAGACCAAGGCTAGCCAACTAGACCACGGGGAGACCCCCTATTATTATTATTTCACTTTTTTTTTTTCTTTTTTTTTTACCTTTTGGTATAATATTTTATTTTTCTCTCCCATTTCTAAAATATATGTTACTCTTATGATTATAGTGTTATTGCAGATAAATTGTTTTTTAATTTATTTCTGCGAGCATACTACAGACATCGTTCAGCCTCTTTTTCTGGCACTTCAAGAATCAATTAACTTTTGATCACTTAGTCGGATGATGAAATCATACAATAAAATGCTGATTCTGTGACAGTGATTTCGCCTAAGAACGGAAACGGTTAAATAATAATGTATTTCTTTTTTCTGTAATGAGTGAATGGTTTGGCAGTATGTGGCATGCAACTTAACTAGGAAACTAAACTTATATTTAAAAAAGTCCGACTCGCAGGAACTGCATCATCTTAGCGCGGTTCCGTTCTTATCCCTAGTCTCATTTGGAAAGATTAAAATAGAAAAAATTATTACTTTGTTTCCACCTTTCTAGAAAGGTCTTGATTTATGATCTTACCAGGATGGGTCGGCCAACCCCAGAAAGGCCCACCCATCCAGGCAGTTGAAAAAGTCACAAGGTCTTCGAATCTCTCTCTATATTTCTAACAATAAATTGTTTCTCTGTTTTACTTAACCTGTTTTATTGTCAAATACATTATCCAACTATAAGTAATTAAAAAAATAACAAGAAATAAAAACAGACAAAAAGAACCGTTCGAATAAACAAAATCAATTACTTCAGAATTTAAGCACTTATTTCTCCGATTGACATCGCCTAATCAAAACTTTCTTCAGGACCTTTTTTGTAGAGTATTTAGTAAGCTTTCGAATTGTAACCTTCCGTTTACCAAGATTCCCAACCGTTTTCGAGATATTAAGGAAAGTATACAAAGTTCCCAAAGCTTTTCATGTCTGTTAATAAAATATTTTATTGTAACCCTTCCTTAACTCCATACGTAATCAAAATTTCAACATAATAGTTTTGATGAAATTCAAACATGCAGAAAATGTTTCAACTGAATCCCATGATTCAAAGTTCCCCAACCAAAAACGTTATTCTACAACTATTTTTCCAATTTTCCCGAAAACGGATAAAGCTGTCGCCTTAAAAATGGTTCCATTCGTTTTACTAGTCCAAGAAGCCTATAAAACGAGTACACTTACAAGCATATGATGTAAGCGTAAATATTTTTTTCGCGCGAATTTCGCTCCAAAAACCATGTTCCGGTGGACGGATTCTCTGGTTAACGAACTTGACCTTTCAAATGAGAAGAAAGATTTTTGTACCAAATTTCATCAAAATCGGACCATTATTCGCTGGCCTTTGCCGCGAACAGGCATATAAATATATTTATATACATATATATATATATATATATATATATATATATATATATATATATATATAAATATATATATATATATAAATATTTTTATTTTAATTGTTTCCTCCTTACAGTAACCCTGCAAGGAGGGAGTATATATATATATATACACACACAAATTTGAACCACCATCATTTTCGGTCTCTAGGGGTTCTCAAGAGCAATATTTTCTAGTCGGCACTTCTGGATTGAGATCAACTTTATAAGCGGGATTCTTCCCAATGGAGGGAGGGAGGAACCGCGCTAAAAATAACAAATCTGCTTCAAATCACGCTCCGCTTGACAGCCCTGTTTGCTTCATCCATAGCAATTCCTCAGCAGGGAATCCCCCCCCCCAAGATTTAGAGCCATAGAAATAGTTCACCCAGCAGGGCCGCCACATCTCAGAGCCGGGCCCGGGACCAGATCACGAGCCCCCACTTCTCAGAGCCAGAATGAAAAATCTAGTACTTTGGGACTTTGGGCATTTTAAAATTATTTTCATCTTCAGTTTTGAGCAAAATGAGAGTAAAAGCCGAAAATCGGGTCTGCATAGGCCACTTTCGGTACTTTTTTTCCAATTAGCGTGGATCGGCCCGGGCCCCCACGGTGCCCAGGCCCGGGACAACTGTACCCGGTTGTCCCCCCATGTGGCGGCCCTGACACCCAGTATCTCCATAGCTATAAGCAAAGGTAAAAAGCTGATAGCTAAGAAGTAAGGACTGACACGCAATCCTGCAGGATAAATTCAAATCTGAGAGGAAAGACGGGCGCCCACTAACGAGAGGAAAACTAAAGGGATTATACCAAAGTGAGCTGACTGAAGGGATGACCCGACCGGCACGCTTTCCTATCTCACCCATACACATGCGTTCTTTCCGTGCGGATTCATCATTCCTGCAGGAAAGAATGCTCGTCTATGGCCAGCCAATATCATTAAGAGTAACGAGATGATTTTTGAGCCCTTTTCGCATAGCGTTTGAGGCAGGGGTGAGGGAAGCTCCGCTAAAAGCCGCATGAATATTCAATTGGTACACACACCCTACTGGCAGGTATTTATAGGGTAGGTCAGTGCCGGGGTCGATAGTGGTCCCCTGGATTCCAGATGGTTCCCAGAGAACGCTCATTTTTTTTTCTTTATAGGGCATAGACTCATGCCTATTTATTTTTGTGAATTCATATTCCATTATCTATTCAAGCAAAGGCGTTCTTGGTGTTCCTTCATTATTTTCTTGAAACTTTTCTGTATTTTCCAGGCTACGATAGTAATCTATGCGGATTTTTAATATTGATACCGCTCATTACTACGTTATTACCTAAAACCCCTGGACATTTGAAGCAACAAGGACAGTTTTTGTAAACATTTATTAAGGCTTCAAATTATTAATGTCCACGTTTCAACGATTTCCTAACAGTTTTTTAACTCAATCCAAAGATTCATAGTACTTTAACCCAAGGACTAGTAAAGAATATCCCCTTGAAGATGGTTTAAGTTATTTCCCTACGTTTGAGAGCATTTAAACACTGCACCTGGAAGCCTAAAAACGAATGCTGTAAGAGCAACGATATTTTCCGCGCAAATTTTGTCCTTAAAAAGGTGTTCCGTTTGGCGGATTCTGCTGGTTAACAAAGTTGAGCTTTTAAATTAGACAAATGTATTTTGTACCAAATGTCATCATAATCGGGCCATTTTTAAGCCTCGAGAGAGTAACCAAACAAATATATATATATATATATATATATATATATATATATATATATATATTCATACATATATACACATAACCACCATTTATTTTCTTAATCGTGTGCCATGAGGTGGAACTCATAAGTAGGGTTCCTTCCTTTGGATAGAGGGAGAAAACCCGCTAGAATGCTGATTCACAAGATCTTTGTCCACTCTTTGATTGATTCTTTGATGGCCTTTCAAAGAATATCTTCGATGAATGGATCCTCGACAGCGTTAACACAAGCCATTATGTAATAAATAACTCACTTTCTCGTGCCATCCCAGTAGAGTGATGAGAATTCTCTGGTGATATTGGCGTGATTTACGGTTGACCTGTTAATTTCACCGGTTACTTGGTCAATAGCAGGCGAGGAATTCTGTTATTGCACTACACACGTTAACTATTTCATGGAGCAAGAATGCGTTGACCACGGAACACTACTCAGCCTGATTTGCTGGCTACAGTGACATAGTAACAGGCAGACATGGTAGCAGGTTCGTACTATGGATCTGATACATGAACACAATTTTATTGGAGTCTCGACCTCAGGTCTGAACTTGAATAGGTTACCATGATGAATTTATTAGAACGCCATTAGTAATTTCTAGTTTAAATTTTAGGACTTTACACATTGAGCCATTATTAAATTATAAAATCTAGTGAATGTAAAACATCATTGCATGAATATTTGCCAGGTTAGGAAGTTTGACACATAAATTTAAAATTTAGCTTTCTGATTTATAGCCTTTCTTCTGTGACCTTAAATTTATAAACACTTATTCACGTATTTATTAAGGTGCAAGGTCAAACCCTAGACCTTCCACCTTACAAGTGGATTTAATTAGGTGTCTGTCAATAATATTACATTTATAAACTCATTTCAATGTTATAAAACTTTATACTCACTTGGTAGAAAATTTCAAAGAGAAGCAAGATCGCACAGTTTCTATATATGCAAAAACGGCATGGGTTGTGCAGAAAACATTAAAGATTTTCGAATAGCCATAGTATAGGAAGTATATATATATATATATATATATATATATATATATATATACACACACACATACATACACACACACTCTCTCAAAAATACACTTGTGTATAGGAGGATGGCAGAATATTTGTCTAACGTTTTCGATTGCAAGTATATTTTTATTTTGATCAAGCCTAGGCGGTCACTTGTTCTGAGGAAATCCACTCACCTTTATGTACTGTTCTTGTAACCTAAGGCTTAAATCGAATTTCACACAACACAAATAAACATATTATATATTTTCATCATAATATTATGTTTATATATTATATAAACATTATATATATTTAATATTGAATGGGTTGGAATATAATAGAAATATAGCTTCATATTTTAAAACTTTGATATAATATTAAATTTCCCGAGAAAGTCTAGTTCCGTGTTACATATGTGATCGATCCAAGGCTAAAATAGACTTATGATAAACACAGGCACGCTCGCCTTAAGCTAATGGAGGACGTCTGTTCCCATACATACGACCGACCATTCGCGTGTTTAGCCAGCCACACAGCCTCATATATAAATTACACAGCGCGATGCCTTGGCGTGACCGCCAAGCTTTGGATCCGTATGTGGAAATACAGGAGAACTTTCTAGACCTTTGGTCGCCTGATAATGCATGCAAATTGCTTTCTTTTATCTGATTATAACTGTTTTGCGCCGGTAGCATAGATTTTGTGCAAGAAACTCTAGGAATCGATGGTGCTTGTTTATGAAGGCGTGCTTTCTACTCTTATGTGATTGAAGAACATTAATAATAAGTTTCAGAACAACTTTTTTACACGTCGTGCTGTCAAAAACTGAATGTCCCTAATTCAAAATGGATTAAAATAAATGTTGCTTCATGCTACGCCTTTCGCAAGGAAACACATCTTGACAGGACAACGTCTATTGCGAAGCTATGGGAACGGATGACTAACTAGACAACATTATTCTCAATTCAGAGTCGATATAAGTCCGACTCGCAAGAACTGCGTCATCTTACCGCGTTTCCATGATTACACTATTGTAATTAGTAGATCCTTTGCACACTAGGCCAGTACGGTGGCCTCCATGGTGGCCGCATCGCGGTAGCATTGATTCGTAGACCGCACATTCACCGTTTGTGGCCCGACTAGTCGCGCTTCCAGAAATGCGGTGGCTCAGGGATGCGATTTTGCTCGGCACTAGCATGGTGGCCTCACCAGGTCATGGCACTCTTTCTTACCTGTCACCACACACTAGTAGCTCCTGGCGGCGCTCGTTCGTCTGGAGGTATACTAACTCTGAGGTAATAAATTTCTCCAGTAATCTTAACATTAAAAATTGCTCATCAAAAGCTCATTCATAAAGAGTAAAGAAAGTTCATTTTGCACTTTTATCTCTCAAAATATGATGTATCCGATCTTGACGGCTTGCCCGTAAACGCAGGAAGATGTATGCCAACAGTTCCTTCCTTGACGTCCATGATTGAAGTGTGAACAGGTGGCAGTAGTGGTGCCTCTTGTGATTCTGTGCACCCACCTTGGTGGGCAAGTGTGCAAAGGCCCCATACTATTTTGTTTCAAATTCAAACACTATGCGCATTGATTATACAGTAGTGGACTTGATGATCAGTTATGTCACTTGATCTCTTCAACTTCCGCTGAGATAGCTCTATTACAAATAACCGAAAAATCATTTTATCATATATATCTTGTTTTACTGTTAATATCAAACTCTAAACAATATGCAATAGAAACTGAGGAAAACTACCGCAAGCGACGAACCCAAACACTTTCGATATATTAATATATTACTTTTAATGAATTTGAAACATCTGGAAAATTGTTCAACCGGATCCTCCGTTTCTGAATAAAAAAAAAAAAAAAATGTTTAGAAAACCTATAAAATGAGAAACTGCAAGCCTCTCAACGCAAAAATGTAAGTGCTACGATTTTTCTTCTTACAGATTCTGCTATGGATTCTATTACCTTTGCTGTATGTTATCTCGATGATTTATGTTACGTTCATATATAATTTTGACGAATTATAGGAAAAATCATTTGATATTTTTTATGATTTCATATTTCTTCTTCACGATGATATATTATTTTTCGTGTACCATTAAGCAGCAACACGTGTACGACAGGTTGGGAAACCCTGCTCGACATAGTCGCTCAATTTTCCCTAGACATAGTCCACTCAAAGAAATAGTTTGGCTTTGTATTCAGTTAGGTAAAAGTATTTTGTATTTGCTTCCGTCGAGCATTATAATTATATTTTTGTTTTCTTTTAAATGTTCATACTTATCTCAAGAGACTTGGTAAGGTGAATGTAGTCCTTCTGACATCTTTGTTAATATAATTCCTCTTCATTGCATGTTTACGGTCCTTTCTTTTTATGCTTGATTTAAGTAAAACGATAAGACTGGCTTCTTTAGCTTTGTTTGGTACATTTGCAAGACGCGAATCATAATACAGAAGCACAGCCAGCCTTTGATGTGAGTTACTTTGTGCTTTGTCCCTTTGTGTTGAGTAGCTCATTGTCGGTGGGCGGTTACTCCGTGTGTTCGCATTAGCTGACGAAGGGTAGTGATCCAACGATCAAAGGAGGCGGTCTCTTTGAGCATCATTCGTGTAGGAGTGCTGCAGCTATGCACGATTGCAAAGAATCATGGCTCTCTTTTAGTCTACTCCTCTTTAATCAACACGGTTCAAAGGTATATTCTTCAGATATTCCCAGGCATTGTAGTATTTTTTGTTTTTTTTTTCTATCATTCCATTTTATGGTATGCATTCATTTTGTTTATGGAATGATAACCTCTTAACTAGAAAGGTCAAATGGAAACCGAATTATGGGATAAAATGGGGGGGGGGAATAATTGAACATTCACAAACAAACACATAAATCAATTTCTATTCTAATGTATTTAGCAAAAACAGTGCCCATTATTATTAGGAATTATAGTAAGTCACAGTTTAAAGCAAGGGATTCTAGGTTCTCCGGGGTAGCCCTAGCTCGAATGCCAGCTAAAGCGGGTTGATCTATTTCAGAGCTTCCTAATTGAAAAAAAAAAAAATGCTGTAATTTATAATATTGACAACGAGCAATAAAGCAAGCTTAGACGTAGCAATATCCTAGGATTCGTGTAGGAGAACTTTTGGTTTAAACAAAAACAGGAAATGTATTGACACTCATGCACCTCTGTTAAACTATTGAACCTTAACATTTAAGTAGGGAGGTGGTTTATCCAAACGTAAAACTAGTATGTCTATAACACCTATTGTTAGATTATAAAATTTTATTATTACTGGCTTCTTCTCATATCAGCCTGCTATACTGATTCTTCATCCGACTGTTTTATGCGATGATCTTTCACAAATACCTACATCTCCTTCATATAAATCAATAAAATCAACTTCAACGTCCTCTTCACACACTTGCTGAAAAATACTTTTTATTTCCTTTTGATTTTCTTCATACGAAATGTCAAACAGTGGTCAGACAAGAAATTCAATTTTATATTATTGTAACGTAAGTAAGGAATGAAAGTGTAATCAGCACCCCAAGCCAATAAAAGATCCGATAGATTAGTAAATAGGTTTTATTTGATATCTCAATGTCAACACAGCTACTATTTAGAGAGATACCAAAGGCATCAAAAGAATTTCAAATCTTGAAAATATAGAGAAAATTCTGTCATGGGCTGCTCTAGAATGCTTACATGGATAATCCGAAAAATAATCCGAATGTTGAAAAATGCAAGTTTATTTTAGTCGGTTTAAAAACAATCTTTTGACTCAGTATATCCTCGTATGATGAATATTTATATATATATATATATATATATATATATATATATATATATATATATGTATATAAATATATATATATAAATATATATATATATATATATATATATATATATATATATATATATATGCTTGATGTTTATTTTTAATCGCTGGGATGATATTTTTATATGGAACGGCATGTTTCTCCAGCGGTGGTACTCCTCCCCACTTCTTCCTGGGATATTTCGATGGGTTCATCTCCATCTTCGTCAGCCAGGTACTTGAAGACGCAATACCATCAGCGCTACTGACGGACAGAATCCCAACTACACCAGGGAGCTTCAGCATCATTGGTTCGCCGATACTGGGACTAGAGAGTAGAAAGGGCGCCCAGATCAAGAAAAATTTCATTCCCTTGGCAACCACCGAGGAAGAAACAACAAGTACCTGGCTGACGAAGATGGAGATGAACCCATCGAAATATCCCAGGAAGAAGTGGGGAGGAGTACCACCGCTGGAGAAAAATGCAGTTCCATATAAAATATATATATATATATATATATATATATATATATATATATATAAATATATATTTAATTAAATGAAATATCTCAATGTATTTTAACATTAAAAGAAATCACGAGGATAAAATATATATATATATATATATATATATATATATATATATATATATATATTTTATCCTCGTGATTTCTTTTAATGTTAAAATACATTGAGATATTTCATTTAATTATTTCGGGCTTCAACATCTGTTATCCGCGCTCTTCAAAGTAAATTCATCTACCTAGTCCACCATAACCCAAATGTAAATTATCCTTCAAAATGGTTATGCTTGTCGCCAAGGAACTTGAAGAAATGTTAGACTCGCTATTAATAAGTGTTACTGTATTATTACTCTTTCGGCATATGCAAAATTGAAATGGGGGCTAAATTCAAAAATTCTCTACGAAGGAGCTATTCTACCAGCTATGACTTACGGTATAGAAATTTGGCATAAAGGTCTCGATATAAAAATAAATCTTAAGAAATTAGAAACAGTGCAACGGCTGATAGCTTTAAAAATTATCCGTTCTTATAGAACGGTTTCATATAAAGATGATTTTTGTCTACCTGCTGACATTATTCCTATTAAACTTCTATGTAACGAAATGACTTCAAAATTCTAAAATTTAATAATCTCCTCCCAAATCATATTAGTGAGGAAATAATTCCTTACAAAAATAATATTCATCCAAAACACTTGGTAAAAATTAAGGAATTAACTGAAAATGATTCTGAACTTTATAATACTGAAGTGTACACCGATGGAAGCAAAACAGATGATCACATTGGATGTGCATTCATTGTATTTCAGAAAGGAATATTATGTCACATAGGTCGATACCGACT
This sequence comes from Gonocerus acuteangulatus, assembly GCA_946811695.1. Taxonomy (NCBI): domain Eukaryota; kingdom Metazoa; phylum Arthropoda; class Insecta; order Hemiptera; family Coreidae; genus Gonocerus; species Gonocerus acuteangulatus. The sequence continues at coordinate 61,618,839 of OX328128.1, forward strand.
TGTGCCAAACTGTTCCAATAATCAGGCAGAGCAAGTTGCTATCTTGAAGGCATTGGAATATATTAATGGTGTTCATGATTTTGATAAGACATGTATTTATACTGACAGTAGAGTTACATTAGACAGACTTAAGAATATAGACATATACGATACATTGACTGAAACAATTAGGCAGGAACTCATCAAAAGCTTTCAGAAAAACATAAATATAAAATTTAAATGGGTTCGAGCCCACCAGGATAATGTTGGAAATAATAAAGCAGACGAAGAGGCAAAATCAGCAGCTAATGATGAGAGCCTGCCTGTTGTGTACGAAAAAACTCCTAAGAATACTGTAAAACACATACTAAGAATGGATACAAATAGACAATGGAACCAAGGTTGGACACTGACAACCGAAGGACGTCACCTATACGATTACATACGTACTATAGAGGACGTACAGAAAATACCAAGACTTAATTATAAACTCACTCAAATACTAACTGGTCACGGACCAACAAGAAGTTACTTACACAGATTTAAAATCATTGAAGACAAAAACTGCAAATGTGACTCTCGTACTGAACAGACTTACGACCATTTAATCTTTGACTGCAGACTACTTGACAAGGAAAGAATCAAATTCATGAAGTCTATAATATTAAAAGGAGGACACTGGCCGGTTTCTAAGAGGGAGATTCTTATCAAACACTTTGATGAATTTGATACATTTATTGGTACAATAGATTATGACGAACTTTAAAAAATAAGCTGTATTTATTTCCATTATTGTATACGTTTAATTTTATTTTTATATTTATGTTTTATATCATTTATATTTGGATTTCTTTTATATTCATATGCATTATCTATCATTTATTTCTTCAAAATTTTATACATTTTATTAGTTCTTAGTATTATTATATTATTATACTTTTAGTCTTATTTCTGTTAATTTTATTGTCTTACCTTTAATTACTTTAATTATAAATTGTTAAGTTTTTCATCACTAATATTCTCATGTTACTTAAATATAGAACATACATGTAGTATTTTTAAAATGGCACATGTAGAAAATAAATTCCCACATCGCAGGGTTACTGCAGTGTGGAAAAAAGAAAAAAAAAAAAAAAAAGGTGTTACTGTGAAAGTACTCTTTGCTACAAGATTGTTGCTATGAGAATGAATAACCTACGGGGGAGGTATTAGTATGACATAATAGTACACAAATTGAACGCCTGATTTGCATGTTGTTATCAATCATTTATTTTTCATACTTGTCTTATTTATGAGTTTCTCATCATCCAAGCAGTGCAAAATAAACTTCTGGCGTCTTGAATTGAGCAATGTGAAAACATAAAGATTAAAACAGACTATTTTTATTAAATGCCATTTCTTTAAACTTTTAATTAAAATAAAGGATGAATGTTATAATTTTTCTTAGAGGGACCATCAAATCCAACAAAAAATAAAATAAGAAGTTAATAATGAGGACATGAAAATAAATCTTTAGGGCAACTGAAACTGGCTTGGTTCCAGACTATGTAGGAATTAGTCTTCGAGTAGCTACACTTTTGACAATTTTGATATATTTCTCGGTGGTTAGATATATTTATAGATCCTATTTAAGATTTTTAGTCTTTAGAGTTAGCTATATGCCTTCCACAGACCGGGTTGAAGTTCCATCTGATTTTGTAGCAACTATTATTCCATAAGGGGTTCGAAAAAACGAAACTTTTTCATGCCTGGGTATCTTCTGTGACAAATAAAAATCCTTCTGTTTGTAATATAGAGATATTTAAATAAGTTGAAACAAGCCGAAATTAATTGTTAGGAAATGAAAAGGTTCCAAATTACTATAAGTACTCTAAACTATTTGAATGTGCTTGAAATAAATCCTAATTTAAATCCTAGATAGGTAAATAAAGCTTTTTAAAGCATCAACGTCGAGGTTCAGATAAATATAACACACTACTCTATCTGTAGCCTTCTTTTTTAAGCTGCCATTAAACACATAATTAAAGAGCTATTCTATCTGCTGAAATATAAATTAATGCGCTGGAGTTTTTAATTTGAAGATTCGCGAATAATGAAGTAGTTGTTCAAGAGCCTATTTGCAGCTTTTCTCGGTGTTAGATATCTTTATTTTAGTAACTAATTTAGAATTAATTTTAATTTTTAATTTAATTAATTAATTTTTTTTTAAATTATTCGTTTTTTAGAGCTCAAAAATTCAAAAAGCTGGGAATTTGGTTGGGATGATCCCCTAAATTTCATTAATTGTATTATATATAAAACAATTGACGAAGTTCTAACTGAGCCTCTCTTCTTTGTTTTTTTGTAAATTTTAGGCTGCAGCCTTATATACGCCCATGATTGCGTGTGATCCAAAGTGGTAGGTTACTGAATTTATGATGGCATGTTTTGTCAAGTGTGTGTGTGTCTGTTTATATATATATTATATATATATATATATATATATATATATATATATATATATATATATAAAATATTACTACTAGTCATAACTCAACGTTGTTTAAGATTTATTAGAAGTTTGTTTTATTAAATTATCACTTTTTTTTAACTTGATAATCTTTTTTATTAAATTTCAATATAAACAAAAAAAAATTTGGTTACCGAATTGAGAACTGGGAGTCGTCATTTATATTTCTTGCCTATGTTACTGATGACGAATCGACATACAAACTTAGGCTGTCTTTAACGTGTAAATTCTTCCACAATAAATTGTCACTAAATAAAGATGGACGAACCCTTAGTTTACATTTTAAATTATTTTTGGCAATTATTTATTATGTAACAAATAAGTTACGACACGTATAACCACCTAAGAAGGGGTGATATCTAAGACTACGAAACTTGCAGGGCAAAATATTTTTATGAAGAGGCACAAATAAAGTTGTGTACGACTTTTTGTTCCCAACAGGCTAAGAAATACAATAAAAATATATAAATAAATTATGCATAATTCACTAAGTTGTTAATCTCAATTTCAAGGAAATAATTAAGCCAACATTTTCTAAAAACATGAAGAGAAAAAAAGTAATAGTTCGTTAGATAAACTAGTTTATCGCTTTTTTTCTCCGTTCACTTAAGAATATTTTTCCTGAATAGTAATTTAATCTCTATGAGAGAACTTGCCGCAGAAAAAGAGACAAAAGCTCTCCAATAATAGAGAAATATAAAGAACTGCAAGTTGGATGGTTCTTCCGGAACAAAGGGACCGCCCAAGGATGTCCATTAATTGGTGCTCGTGGTGTGTAGGGTCTATTGGTTCTCTTATCACTACCCTTATCAGTCCCTTTCCTGCTTCAATGGAACAGCACGATTGTAAAGGCTGTAATATTGTATTTGGTCTTATCGAAAGACTTTATTAAATTTGATTATGACCATTTATAATTATTTCAATTTCATTATTAATTCTTCTTGACGTTAAAAAAATATCTTTTTTTTTGGGGAATACAGAGTATAAAGGAACATTCGACAGTAACGTAAGATAAATTATGGATCAGATAGTTTGGAAGTAAAAAAACGAAGTTTATTAAATGGTGTAACTTTTATTTTCAAGTATACAAATCTCTCTACATACTATCTGGAAATAATGAAAGCGTGCTATACAAATAAGCAACAGTGGCCTTATGTTATGTTTGAGCTTAGTATAATATTGTTGTGGTGGCACTCATAACAGGAAAAACTCGCATTGATCATAATTAATATAAAACATAAAATGGAGCTTTCATATTTTAAAGCTGGCGTAAAAATAATATACCTGGTAGGATTTAATTGGTCCAGATAAGTATATAAGGAAAACAGGGATTTTTTGGAGACCATATCACTAACCTCAGGATACAAGTTGAACCGTACTAGAAACTTCACCAGATCGAATTGAATAAGTATAACACGGAGGAAGATTTATGTTGTTTATTTATTATGAATTTATTAATTGTTAGTATTGTGATATAATGTTAGTATTATTTAAGTCAATTTTATATTTCCTTATCTTTTTAACCTTATTCATTGTTAATTTTTAGGCTATTATTCAGGGCCGCCACATGGGGGTGACAACCGGGTACAGTTGTCCTGGGCCCGGGCGCAGTGGGGCCCGGGCCGATCCTCGCTAATTGGAAAAACGTGTATAGGTTATGAGCTTGTAAAAAGAATGGGGTTTAGAAATATAGAGGAGCGTAGCCCATATTTATTGGAATGGGATCTATATTTTAGCACTTTCCTCCGAAGGAAAGTACCTATTGAGGTTGGACTCATGACGGAATTTTTGAAACATTTCTTCAAATCTTTATCGATCCTACCTAGTAGACACCGAAAATGACCCCCGTTAAAATTTATATATATATCTATATATATATATATATATATATATATATATATATCTATATATATATATATATATATATATATATATATCTATATATATATATATATATATATATATATATATATATATATATGCTTGATGTTTATTTTTCATCGCTGGGATGATATTTTTATATGGAACGGCATTTTTCTCCAGCGGTGGTACTCCTCCCCACTTCTTCCTGGGATATTTCGATGGGTTCATCTCCATCTTCGTCAGCCAGGTACTTGATATATATATATATATATATATATATATATATATATATATATATATATATATATATGTGTGTCTGTTAACACGATAGCGGCCAGAGTTTTTGTTTTTTCGTCACGAAACTTGGTATATAGCATTCAATTAGCAAACGATTGAACGAGTTCGTTAACCACCAAAGTCGGTCCACCGGAAGGGGGGGGGGGTTTACCCCGAACCCAAAACACTAATTTGACTATGTCAGCCGTAATATTTGTTATATTTCAACGAAACTTGGTATTCGTAGTGGTAATATAGAGAGAAAAGTGAGAAATAAAAATGAACTAAATCGGTTCATTAGAAGGGGGGGTTTACTCCGGACCCACAATACCAATTCTCCACTACTAGCCGTGATTTTTTTGTATATTTCGACGAAACTCGGTATTCGTAGTGGTAATCCACAGGTAAATATGTGTTGTAAAAAAAAACTAAATCGGTTCATTAGAAGGGGGGATTTACTCCGGACCCAAATTCCTAATATACTCATACTGGTCGTAATTTCTGCTGTATTGTAACGAAACGCGGTATACGTAATGGGTAATTCATGAGAAAGAAGTGTTGTAAAAATGAGCTGAATCGGTCAATCGGAAAGCGGGGGTTTAATTTGTAATATATTTCAATAGAAAGCCAGACGTAGGTTCACAAAGCCGCCGCAAGGAGCGCTTTCTACCACTAGACTGACTGTATCCTGTTCCTGCATTAGATCAAAATTTGATAATATGAGTTTTTTTGTATTTATTACGTAGAGTAATAGGTACCATGTGTAAACATAACTCTGGAAACAAATTAATAATTGATAAGTTACTCATTACGAATTTAAAAGAGAACTATTCATGTTTTTATTTGATTTATGTAGGATATTTTAAGCAAATTGTTCTTGAAAGCAGTCTACAATACCCAAATTCTGAGGAAAGTGCTTAGTTATGCAGCTCCTGCGTGACAGACTTTTTTCTAATGTACATGAACGACAAAACAAGTGCAGTCCCAGAATATTATATTTCATTAGGAGTCGTTTATTTCATTAGGAGAATCTTTAAGTACCGAAAGTGACCTTTTCTGCACCGATTGTCGGCTTTTATTCTCATTTCGCTTAAAACTCAAGATCAAAATAATTTTAAAACGTCCAAAGTCCTATATCAAAGTACTAGAATTTTCAGTCTGGCTCTGAGAAGTAGGGGCCCGTGATCTGGTCCCGGGCCTGGCTCTGAGATGTGGCGGCCCTGCTGTTATTAAATATTTAACTTCCAATGTGTTATAACGATACCATTTTCGCTTCTAAGCCCAGGTACTGTTGTTAACAAAAATATAACGCTAGGAAAATTGTAAAACTTGCGGCTCTAACCCACGGCCTTGAGATTTAGAGTCTCATGCTGTGACTTGCTTTTGACGAACCTGTAAACCTGTAAGTATACTGAGAAAAGTAATGATATAGTATATTTACCCCCAATGAAAGTTGTACATTAATTTCAATCTCGAATATACATCATATAAAAAATGGTAGATAGATCACCAACACACCATGTATATTTATTACAGTTGTTACCTTGCTGATTGCGGTACAGACATTTTGTTTCAAAAGTAAATGAAAGTCTAAAGAGCTCCTTGATGGTCTTAATCAAGGTGATGAAAAACCAATTTTAAAATTGAGACGTGATAGAAGCTAATGGTAATTCAATCCTCGACGGGTGACGGAGGGTTATTGTTCCACTGGATAAGGGAAATAAACAGACAGACCTTTGTAGTAGGTCTGCATGGAGATTCGCGAGAATATGTCGGCCAAGTAATTAATATCATGCCTCAGGGGTCGGGCCCTTTGTCTAGCCTAGCTCTAAAGGGCAGAGACCCTTCCTCTCTCATTCTACTTGTTATTATCATGGAGATGGGAGTTTTTGTCCCTTCATAATGAGAGTAGGGCTGCTTTATCCCTTTTCTTCTCTTCTACGTTATTTGTGTTTTTACCTTACAGCGATGACAGATGAGATATACTACCGCTCCGTTTTCATCTGTGGTGTGCTTAGAATTGTCCTATAAGTAGACTCTCTCTCTCTTTTCGTTGTCTGAAGCTCTAATAGGATTCAATCTCATTGACTAGCTTGAAGAATACCGCATTAATTTGAATATGCAGTTATTGACATAAGGTCACCTACAGTACACGCCCAGGATTGCATGCCCTGCGCGATAACCTAGTAGTAGGTTTAAAATGCACCCACCCACTCTCTCTCTCTCTCTCTCTCTCTCTCTCTCTCTCTCTCTCTCTCTCTCTCTCTCTCTCTCTCTCATCATAATATTCGTTTATGACCTTATACCTTCCCCGAGGAGAGTCCGGCCATAGTATTGGTCCTGCGTGTCGCGGTGGTAGATCACATTGCGAGCGAACAAAGGCGAGTAAAACCGTGCGGTTCCCGTCAGGGTATCGTCCCAACGTTCCCCAAGCTAGCGCACTAGTAGCAAGAAGTCCTCCCAAGAATGTAGGGTTTGGATTCGAAATATGCATTGCCAGCCTCCCATCACCACATAAGGCCTATAAAATGAGCAATGTTATGCGTTGCAATTACTGAATGCAAGGCTAAACTTCCTTTTCTGTGGGGATATGAATTGTCGATAATTCTTTTAGATAAGATTGTCTATAATTGACTTACCCTGGGAGATTCAATCGCATTGAGTGACTTATAAAAGTAAAAAATAAATAAACATTAATAAGTGAAGAAAATATCAAGAATATGGATTCAATATTTGGGGGCAAGGACAGAGTACAACCCCCCCCCCATACTAAATCACCTGCAAGCAATATGGCATAATTGAGGAATAGTTAGGAACCATGGTTAAATGTTGTCATCTTGGCCCTCCCCTAGTCATTATTTAGTGCCGAAGTGCAGCCGAAACGTCCAATATAGATTTCTACCAGACGATCTGACGTGTTTTTGTCTTCTATCCGAATACTAACCATCCCTTGACTTTGCATACCGTAGGTAAGTAGCTCACCTGGGGGTAGCTATAGATTTTTCTCTCCTGGCAATTCCTTACAAAATATCCCTAATAATCTATGTGCTCTCAAATTCTAATTAGCGAGCTATCGGACCGTATCACGATGTATTTATATTACTACTAGTCAGGCATTTACTCAATAGCTACATTATTTTGGAAAATCCTGAAAAAAATTCTACTCTAGTGATATATGTCGGAAATGAGATTATTTAAATTCACCTGATGTATTTCTCAGAATAGAAGTTTATCTACTGCGTTTTTAAAGTCATGCTATTCTACCTACTAATGGAAACTTAGAAATAGGGTTATTGCGCCTCCTATGTAGAAGTAAAAGTAGTGAATAAACCGAGTAAGCGCTCCTAAGACTTAGAAAATATAATTCATTTTACTTTTCGAATAGTTTAATAATGGCCAATGACAATTCTGGGGTTGAAGTGCTTCTCAAATAAAGATCGACATTGATCCCATTATAATTCACATAATAGATGAATGGAGTGAAATGGGACTTACCTTAAGGACTTGCTATTGACTGCCATACTGCCTATTCAATGAAGGAGGAAGGCTCAATTACCGAGGCTTGAGTGATTTGACATCGGTTATAGGGCCAATCAAGCTCCTCCTTATTAGGTATATAAAAATAAAGGACTGCATTAGATATCACTATTTAGAAAATATTATTTTAAGAAGTTCTAAAAATCCTTTAAATGGTTATAGTGCTTTGAGGGATGCGTTATTTCCAGTATAACACTCATAAGACGTAGACGTGCAATTGACAACACAAAAACTTAATTAAAATGAAAAAAAAATGACATATGTGGTATGTTTACTGTAGCGCAAGAAGAGCACTGAGAAGTATAGGGCCCATGTAGAACATTTCTTTTCATGGTTTCACCAGCAAATGAAATTAATACTTCAATGAGCAGAAGCAGTTTAACAATATCTAGATCACAATTGATGCTAGTTGGATGTTCTTTGATAGAAATATATAGACGAATAGATTGTTGAAGAATAATAATAGAGTAGGGACATCTTCGCAAGCATTCACTGTGTAGACGCTTACTACTCTGTGAAAGTAGCTTTCGAGAGTTTATCCCAAATTTCTGCAAATCAGACTCCATAATCCAAAAAGAAAAATTAGGTCACCTTTGGTCAGCAAAAAGAGAGGCTTTTCAGGCAAGCCATATTTCTTGATCAAGGCCTAATTAATTATATTCCACTATTTGTCCCATGCTATACAGCGACCAATCAGTTTAGTTCCGTAAGTCTAGTAGGATTCATCCTGTGCAACTCAGGTTTCATTTCTCAAGTTATCTGACCACGTGTCGTACTTCGTCCTTTGTTTTTTTTTCGTATCTCGGTAGGATTCAAACGGGCTTTATGACCAGCCCTACTAATTCTTCTCTTGAAATGAAATAAACTTTTATTCCTTACTAGCTGTTACCCGGTGTGCTATGCTATACGTACTTTCTGCATCTATAAAAGCAAATATAAATTAGGGACAAAATAATTAATATTAAAATCAAATAACGCAAATCTGTAACAATTTGGGTTCATTGTTTTGGACTCATGATCTCCGAACTGTGAGTCATAGACGATTTTAACCTAGCCTATGACTCTCCCCGAATCAAGGCCTACATGTGTGCCACTTTTGGTCAAAATCGGTCGAACGGTGTGGATTTGTATAAGGAACAAACATACAGAGAGACAGCTGGTAGAAGTTTTTGACCTGGCCTATAACGCTTCCCTTATCACGACCTACCTGTGTGCCAAGTTTGGTCAACATCGGACGAAAGGTGTGGATTTGTATAAGAAACAAACATACAGACAGACAGCTGGTAGACGTTTTTGACTTAGCCTACAAGACTTCCCGTATCAAGACCTGCCAGTATGCCAAGTTTGGTCAAAATCGGTCAAACGGTGTGGCTTTGAATAAGGAACAAACAGACAAACGGGCAAACAGACAGACACGAGATATTTATATATACAGGGTGTCCCACATTGAGGTGTCATAACTCTAGGGGTTTATTCTGCATATAATTTGTAGTTCAGAGGCGCGTTCTATCTGAAAATGTAGAGGAGCTACGCAAACTTTTGTCTTTTTAAAAAACTACCGGATTTTTTAAAGAAAACCCGAGTTTTCGGAATTTGTGATCAATGTATCGTAAATAAAGACCACATTTTTAGAACCTACATTAAATTTAAAAAATAAGGTACATTGGTTATTGAAATATTACCACGTAAATTAAGAGCTATATTAAAAGCCATATAGGTGAGAATGTTTAAGATTAGTTTTTTATTAAATTATTCAATATTTTCTCAACCAGCTATTTTTAGACTTAGAGGTTTGCCTCCGCCTCAAAAGTTGCATTATTTAATAAACTTCAAAATAGTACCTCGTAGTTTTAGAAAGAAATCTACTTCAATCTATTTTTTTTTCTGATTTCTAAGTCAAAACCAATAAATCTGCTTTAGCGTGAACAAGCCATTCTTTAATTTTACATGATGATGGTGATGTCCCATCCTTCCCACACTACATGAAGTGTATAACACAAGCCCATCTACCAAATATTAACTCACTCTGCTTTCAAATAGATGGTTTCCCATCTGATAATGGACGAGTGGTGCGGAATAACTGAAGAGTGAATTCCCTAACCGTTCCCACACTACCTAAACACAATTTTTGCTCTGATAAGGGTAGGGGAACACTTCAGAATCGAGGGTGAAAGAATTCAGAAGAACATATTGGAAATAATTAGGTACCATTATAGTGAATACAATGAGTACATTGGCTCAAGGCATATGGTTATGCCTTGAGGGTCTTATTTTATTTTATTTGTAATATTAATTCTTTTCTATTTAATACAATTTCTGGTTATAGGTTAACTGGGTTATACATTACAATTATTTGAAATTGTATACAAAAACCTCACCTGCAGATAAAAAGCGAAAAAAATACATTTAAATGAAAGGCACCCTTAAAAGTTGCTTTAAAATGTTACGTCGTTTTCCTAGAAAAAATCTATAGAAAACTATGGACGAGAGAAAAATGTTTATTACTGTGGACTAATAACTATTTGTCCAGTAGATTTACAAAATGTCTACAAATATAAGCTTATATTAACGTCTAACTGAATCCATGGCATTACGGGGGCCGTCTTGTCTTTTGCGTTCTCATGAGCTGGAGCTGCTCCTGGATCCTGTTGATGAGTTCCTCCTTCGTCGTTACGGGCTCTGAGTATACTCTGCTCTTCATTGTTCCCAATAATTGCTAACCAATGTGTATATAAATTTCAATTTGTATATTTGGGCAAAAATGTGTAAAATGAGATTGTATTTAATTAGATGTAATTTTTGTATGTATATTATATATGTAATTTTTGTTCTGAGCGAGTCGCCTTAGTTACGGTCGCTCATAAATAAATAAATAAATGTTCCCAATACATGGAAATCAGGAGGCAAACGAACAAGTCCATATTGGGCTATACAACGATTAGAGAAGTCAGTGTCCACCCATTCCTTCAACACTCGTCCATTAACAGCTGCGTAACCATCCATTTGAAATCAGAGTGAGTTAATATTAGTTAGATGGGCTTGTTTAATAAACATCATGCAGTGTAGGAAGGATGGGACATCACCATCATCATGTAAAATTAAAGAATGGCTCGTTCACGCTAAAGCAGATTTATTGGTTTTGACATAGAAATCAGAAAAAAAAAAAAAAAAAAAAAAAATAGTTTGAAGTCGATTTCTATCTAAAACTACGAGGTACAATTTTGAAGGTTATTAAATATTGCAACTTTTGAAGCGGAGGCAAGCCTCTAAGTCTAAAAATAGCTGGTTGAGAAAATATTGAATAATTTAATAAAAAACTAATATTAAACGTTCTCATCTATATGCCTTTGAATATTGCTCTTAATTTGCACGGTAATATTTCAATAACGGGTGTTTCTTATTGGAAATTTAATGTAGATTCTAAAAATGTAGTCTTTATTTACGATACATTGATCACAAATTCCGAAAACTCAGTTTTTCTTTAAAAAAGTCGGTAGTTTTTAAAAAAGACAAAAGTTTACGTAGCTCCTCTACATTTTCAGATAGAACGCTCATTTTTGCGCCTCTAAACTACAAACTATATGCAGAATAAACTCCTGAATTTATGACATTTCAATGTGGGACACCCTGTATATAAGAAGAAGATAGATACATCTGAAACTATTTAAGGTTGGCGCTTCCCTCCTTCCGCGGACTTGCACCAACATTCATCGGAGTATCCTTCCGTCCATTCTGCAACTCTTAGTTTCTACTTTAGATCCATCCAAAGTTTCTTTTCCTGAAGAATTTTGCTATCCTTGGTTTTTTGGCAGTCAACCTCCCCTTGAACATTCATGTTCTTGTGTAAGTTGCGAGATTCATTATGATTTTTCAATTTTGAACCACATCCTATTCAATATTCTTGGTTTTCTCTTTTTCAAACGATGAGCGTGTTTTTATACATTTCCTGACATTCGATAATCTTCTGTTGTTTCTCAGGCTCGACGGTTAATTACTCAAAATTTTCCTCAAACCAGGAATTTTTTAGATCCTCGATGGCAAGGTTTCCATTGGAAGTTGGTGTCTAGACACCGTCGGGGTTAGATCAGTGCCGATTTTAGCTACATCTGTAGGAGGCTGTGCTGATTCTACCTTTCACCGGGCCGGCTACCACCTTCCTTCAAAGGACCCGCCGCCGACACTTCCTGCATCTATTTCTCAGGGAGTACCACATCAATTCAATTATTTAATTACCTCTCACTTTTTCCTTTTGTTTTGTATTTTTGGGTATAAGGAATGTAATAGTGCTTCTGATACACAAAGCCCTTTAGAGTTAGTATTTAATCCTCCTTATACTCAGTCTATTTGTCTCAACCCTCTCACCTTATAAAATGGGCACAAAGTCAATTGGCCCTAAACCTCCAGATATCTCACGTCTTCAATTTAATATAACACCGCCTAAAGGCAAATGGAATAAACTATTTATCTTTATGTCCTTGGGTAAAAATTCACTGAATAAAACATTTAATGACTATAGCCCATTTAAAATATGTAAATATATAAAAAGCGTATCTCCCCTTGTCAAAATTAAATTTCTCAAATCCGGATCGATACTGTTAGAAGTTACATCCGAAAAAGACCTTTTAAATTTAAAAAATATAAAAGCATTTGAAAATCATGTCAAAGTATTTTTTAGCCTTCATAGAACTTTGAATTTCTCTCAGGGAATAATTACGTGTGATGAACTCCGTTCATGCACAGAAGAAGAAATAGTAGAAGAGCTTGGCCATCATGGTGTTACCAAAGCAAAAAGAATTTTCAGGAACGGAAATAAAACTCGAATTCCAACTTCTTCAGTCATATTAACATTTCAACGTCCGGATATTCCTGAAAGGATAGTTGTAGATTTTCTTAATATCAAAGTCAGGCCTTACATACGTCCTCTCCAGTGTTTCCGATGCTATGGTTTTCGTCACGGGACAAGAACGTGTCCACAGCAGATACAAGTTTGCGGAAAATGCTCCGAGGTACATGAAGGCGAGTGTAATAACACACCTAAATGCATTAATTGCAGTGGGAGCCATCCAGCTTGGGTCAGATCCTGTCCTATCTATAAAAAACAAATACAAATCGAAGAAATTAAAAATAAAAATAAAATTTCCTACGTTGAAGCAGAAAAATTAACTGCAACATCACCTCCAAAAATGAAACAGCTATCAACTGAAACTGATATCCCATCTTACTCTAATATTGCTAACTCGCCAAAATCATCTCCTGAAATGTCAGAAAAATTGGAAAAATTAACACAAATCATTGAAATGCTCTCTCAAAAAGTGAGCCACCTGGAAGAAGCTCTCTCCAAAAAATCAGGAACTAAATTTATAAACTCAAAAAAATCAATGGTCACAGAAACTAATGAAACAGACGGAAAACAAAACAATGGATGGACTGTGGAAAGAATTGATCTCTCATCCAATCAAAACTCTGATAAAAGAATGAGGCCGGATTTACAAATTAATCAAGCATCTTCAAGCAATTTAGATATTCCCAACCCCCCCAGTACAAAGGTACCTCAAAACTCTCATAATAATAACGACAAACTCAAAAAGTCTTACAAAAATAAATCAAAATGATAATTTCACAGTGGAACATCAACGGTATCAAATTACATAGATCAGATCTCATAATCTTATTACGAGATACCAATATTGACATAATAGCAATTCAGGAAACTCGCCTAAAAGAAATTGATAATTTTACAATAAATAAATATAACATTTTTCGGAAAGACTACACTGACGGTCGCATTGCTTGTGGAGGAGTCTGTATCATTGCTCACTCTGATGTGCCGTGCATCGATATCCCACTACGAACAAACCTACAGGCAGTTGCTGTTCAAGTTTTACAACCAACTAAGTTCTCTATTTGCTCAATATATTTACCACCTGGACACTCAATCACAGCAGACCAATTAGAAGAGGTTTATCACCAACTACCCCAGCCAGTCTACATACTCGGTTACTATAATAGTCATAACTATATGTGGCATTCTACAATCACTGATAGTCGTGGCAGAGCAGTGGAAGCCTTCATGGAAAACACCTCGCTAGGAATATTCAATGATGAAACCCCAACACTCCTGAACTATTCCACTGGTTCATTATCCGTTCTAGACTTATCCCTAGCAAGCCCTTGTCTCCTTCCCCGAGCAACATGGAAGGTACTTCCTGATCTCTACGGGTCAGATCACTATCCAATAATAATTGAGACGCTGGAAAGAGCTCCTCGCCCCCCTGGAAACATAAGATGGGACTTAAAGAACGCTGAATGGAATGAGTTTCAAATCCTAGCTAATCTAACAGATGTGAACTTAGAATCCTCCACAACTAATGATGCAATAAACGCTATTAATAACATCATACTGACAGCTGCCCAAGCCACCATCCCTCACAAAAGCTGCACTTCTAGAAGAATTGCCGTACCCTGGTGGAACGGAGACTGTGAAAAAGCAGTGAAAGAGAGGAAACGAGCATTAAGAAAGTTCAGGACTAATCCATCTTCGGAGAACCTAGAAATGTATATGAATACCAGGAAAGATGCTAGGTACAAAATTAAAACAGCCAAAAGAAATTCCTGGAGAGATTATATCTCTACAATAAACCACCAAACTCCTATCACTGAAGTCTGGGACTCAGTTCGAAGAATTATGGGCCGCCCGAGAATAAACTTAGTAAATGTCATTAAAGCAGGAAACACATATATTTCGAACCCCACAAAGATTACAAACTATTTTGGACAACATTTTCAAAGAGTGTCATCAGATTCCAATTTTTCCACAGCGTTTATCCAAAAGAAACTACAAGCAGAATCCATACCCATAGTCGCTGAAATCGCTCCCTTGGACCCTTTAAATAGTCCGTTTACGTTCTTAGAATTCCAAACTGGAATAAATTCCCGCAAAGATTCTTCTCCCGGCCCAGATAATATTAACATTGCTATTTATTATTAAGAATCTGTCGTACCAAAACAAAAAAAATTATCCTAAATGTCCTAAATAAACTTTTTCTATCTGGCGAATTTCCGGACATCTGGTCAAAATCCATATCAATACCAGTCTTAAAAAAAGGAAAACCACATCAAGAAACATCTAGCTATCGAATCATCTCACTGACCTGCAGCCCTTGTAAGCTAGTAGAAAAAATGATCATGAATCGCTTACACTGGCACATGGAGACGAAAAACTTGTATGAAAGGTGGCAAAGCGGTTTCAGGCCCGGAAGAGGTACGAGAGATAATTTGATTCGTCTAGAAACAGACATCAGAGAAGCCTTTAGTCAACGAGAGAAAGCTCTAGCTGTATTTATAGATGTAGAAACAGCCTTCGACAAAATCTGGCGAAGATTCATAATAGATTGTCTTATCGAAATAGGTATAACTGGTCACATTCTTCATTTCATTTTAAATTTTCTTAAAAATAGAACATTTAGAATCCGTAATGGCGGCCATTTATCAGACGAATATACTCAAGAAAATGGTGTTCCTCAAGGTAGCGTAATAAGTGCATTCCTTTTTACCATTGCAATTAATAAACTGCTAAAATGCATACCTACTCCAGTCAAAGCTATGATTTATGCTGACGACCTCGTCATATACACAGCTAATACTTCAATAGATACCCTCCAAAATTCAATCCAAAATTCTTTGAACATCGTTAGCACTTGGTTGGTGGAGCATGGTTTCTCGGTTTCAGTTAGTAAAACAGTTGGAGTATTATTTTCCTCAAGAAAAGTAAATGCTAACATTTCTCTAACCATTAATAATCAACCCATAGATATCAGTGAGCAGGCTAAATACCTTGGAGTTATCTTTGACAGATCTTTAACTTGGACACAGCACATTAAAACCCTCAAAACAACATGCCAAAAAAAATGAACATTTTGAAAACCATGACAGCCAATTCTTGGGGAGCTGACCGAAAAACCATGCTCATGCTATACAGAAGCTACATTCGCTCCAGCCTTGATTACGGGTGCACAGTTTACGGCTCCGCATCACCTCGAACATTAAAAATCCTAGATGCCATTCACCACAATGGAATCCGTATTGCAACGGGTGCTTACCGATCTAGCCCAATAGCCAGCCTTTGTGTTGAAGCAGGAGAGCTTCCACTTCATTTACGACGAGAACAAATACTCCTAACAAATGTCATAGGAATAAAAGCAACTACATCCCATCCACTCAATCAATATCTCAATTGCAACCCCAATCGCTCCTATCCGTACAACAGAAAACCCTTCTCCGTCCGAACTACTCAGCTCATCACAGAATCAAGAATCGACACCCAAAATATGATCCACAACGTCTCCGCTTCAAAACCACCTTGGACATTAACAGCACCTAAAATGAATCTGTCTCTTACCAAATTTAATAAAAAAGACATAGATCCTTTGATTCTGTTGACTGAATTTAGAAAACTAAAAAGTGAGCTCCCGGAAGGACGAGATGCCTATACGGATGGCTCGAAGGACAAAAATGGGGTTGGTTCCGCCATTTATTCAGACGATAGAGGATACATGTTCACTTTAACACCTAACTGCAGTATCTACACGGCCGAATTATTAGCTATCAACAAGGCTCTTAATATAGTAACTCCAAAAGATGGCAATATTAATATTTTTACAGACTCCCTATCAGCACTACTAGCCTTGAATAATCCATTTACCAAATATCCACTGACAATAGACATCTTAGAATCACTTGATCAGCTAAACCACCAAAACCAAAATGTTACATTTGTCTGGATCCCCAGTCATTGCGGCATAAAGGGCAATGAAGCAGTTGACGAGTTGGCTAAAAAGGCCATAGGAGAAGGAATTGAATACCCCAGGATACCTCAGGGTGATGTTCTGAACTATGTGAAGCAGACAATTCTAGAAAAGTGGCAACAAACCTGGGACTCTGTAACTGATAATAAATTACGAATTATAAAAAAACAAGTAACACCTTGGCAAACATCAATTCGGCAAACTAAAAAAGAAGAACGCATCCTGACTCGCCTTAGGATCGGCCATACAAGATTATCCCACTCATATCTAATGTCCCGAGGCGCCCCTCCAATTTGTGAAAAATGTAACCAAATCATCACCGTTCACCACCTGTTGATTAATTGTAAAATCTATGAGAAACACAGAAGAGAAGCCCAGCTATCTGATAGAATTGATGAAATATTAGCGGATCATCACAAACAGATCAATAAGCTATTCGAATTTTTAACATCAAGTGAACTAATAAATAATATCTAAAAATATAAATTAAATATAAATACATAATCAAATATGTGACACTATAACAAATATCATAATCTAAATATTAAAATCACCTCAAAAATATCGTAAACAAGGAAACATTAAAATTATTATCATCCGAAATAATAACCTTCAAATAAAATTATAATTCCATTCCCCCACTCTTTCTGGTTAATTTCGCGGAACGCCAATAGAATCAATTAAACAAATAAACATCTATAATATTGTGTTTAATGACCCCATAGTGGTTGACGACACATTAAACAAATAAATAAATAAAAAAAAAAGGTTTCCATTAAACTATTTGGGCCAGATCTGCTGTCCAATTATCTTTCATACAAAGTCGGTAGTAGTCTCACTTAGTTTAGACCGGTACAGTTTTTAACATTTCTCTTCCTTTAGTTTTGGAACCTTATGCTTTCATGGACCTAGTTAAACCTGTGTTTCATCGCCTTGGACATGCTATCCCTGAAGAAGATGATGATTGGTCCACGTCAAATCTCATTAATGTGCGTACATAATTAATGAGGTTTGACCGATTTCAGAAAGATGTCAGGGCGTGATGAATTTGATTCATTGCTTGTTCTAAATGTAACACAAAATTCTTGAATTCTATCCGCGTAAAACTACCATCAACAGATAAAAACTGCCTATGATAGTCTTGCTATAATATTTATAGGTTTTATTTCCCGTGATAACTTTCCTAAGACACTGTTATCAACTCACCCTACCATTACAGGCCGCCCCTTTAATCCAATAACTCCAGAGAGAGCGGTCTACCAATGTTAGCTTAACCTCTTCAAGCTTAACCTCTCCTAGCAGTCCAAACCAATTCGTTTCTCTTTACTCTCCTCTTCAGTTTAATTGCATTAAAACGGGCCACTCTTTCTTTCAATGTCTAACAAATATACAACTATAAATAGAATTAGTTGTGTATTTTCTCTATAATAGATATCTAGTGACGTTATTTTGTAAGGAAAATTGATAAAGCATATTAAACTAAATAAAAAAGGTTACGGCCAATTTCCAAATCATTTTTGTTTCAAGACGGTGGTTTAGTAAATCTTCACATTTTATTTCATGTAGGATGTACTCTTTCTAAGGGAGGAACTGGCTCTTCAATAGAACAAATATTTTCAGACCATTAAGACAACACTTCTTTCTTATTAGATACCCAGGACGTATACCGCGTTTCGTTACAATACATCAGAAATTACGACCGGTATGAGCAAATTAGTAATAGGTCAGGAGTAACCCTCCCCCCTCCTAATAAACTGATTTAGTTTGTGTTTATTTTACAACACATTTTTCTCTTGAGTTGACCAGAACGAATACCGAGTTTAGTTGAAATATAACATAAATTACGACTGGTGTTGGCAAATAACTACTTTGGTTCCGGAGTTAACCCCCCCCCCCCTTCCAGATGGACCTATTTTGTTGGTTAACGAACTCGTTCAATCGTTCGATGGGGGAATTTTAACTAGGGTCATTTTCGATGTCTACTAAGTAGGATCGATAAAGATTCGAAGACGTTTTTCAAAAGGTCCGTCATGAGTGCAACCCCAATAGCTACTAGTGCTTATCCATCGGAGGAAAGTGCTAAAACTTATGAAATATTAGACCTCAGGTCTAGACCTCTCCATGGAATGGATACTAGGATCGTTTGGCCAAAGCTGCGAGTCTGTTACACTTAGCAAAGAAAATCTTTCAAAGGAATTGCAAATGGAAATGGGGAAAAATGTCGCAGAAATTGGAAAAAGGGGCAGTAACAAGAAAGTACTTCCGAACAGTCAGGGAAAGGAAAAATTGCAGGTGGCTTCAACTGACTCCCATGCTGAGCAAGTATTTAACTGGCCTTGAACTTTTGACTTACGACAACTAACAACTTTTGACAAGACTACTATGCTCACATCTGTGTCTTATGGTGGCGGTGCATGGTGATTCTGTGAGAATTGACGATGATTGATTTTAATCAGTCATTGTCTGGCTTGAGGTAAGTATGACACAGAGCCCTCAGTCTGCTTTACGACTATTGGGAATGACCTTGCCATTGTGTTGTATTAAGCCCCGTGGTAACTCACTTGGCGTCGACTCGACCTTAAAATCCAAGATTCTTGAATGTTGATTCTTTTTATCGTGCTTCTAAAGATAGTCACATTTAAACTTGACTATTGTCATATTCAGTTAAGAATTTTTAGTGTATAAATATAACTTCAAGAACCACCGAACATGAAAACTAACAACTGGGGCAACTATACTCGTTCTATCAGAGAACTATACACGGTTTAAAATCTGGCATGTTATTAGTTAACCTATTTTACGTTAAGCAACTAGATTTTTCAATAGAAAAAAATGTTATACTCGTTGGATAACATGCTGACTCATGTTTCCACATGTATTTAATATGTATGGACTGAAGTGATGTAGAAATCGTCTGACAAGGATAACACGAGCTCAAATCAGGAAATGGAACTCCACTTGGAATTACTTGTTATTGATTTACCTCTGAAAATTTCAAGAAGGAAAAACAAATTTTCTTAAAAAAACACCTGGGGCCCCTGCTTTAAATTATTTTAGTTGGCCATTTGAGAGTATGCGCAGGCTAGTGGCTACACTAATTGCGTAACCGTATAGTCAAGCCTAGTCCTTTGTGTTGTTGTGTTGCGCTTTTTAGTGTTCCCCAAAAGATAAATTATTTATAAACAAAATATTACTATACTTATTGTAATTATCAACATATCAGTTGCTATTTCATTTATTTTATTTTGTGATTCCATAGATGACATTATATTATATTTTAACCATTTATTTATTTTATTATTTTGCACAAACTCCTGTTAAACCATAAATAAGTTATGCTTTTATGCGCTTCTCTTCTAACTCTAGTGGCGTCACATAGCGTTCAAAAATAGGTCTCATCTTACATTTTTAAAATGTAATCCCTGTTTTACGCCGAGTCACTTGAAGGGTATAACCCCTCTTTTGATACTTCCACCGAATGAAAAATACATGGCTGTAAGGCGATTTAGCCCTGATTCATTTATGGATCCTTACATACATACATTATCATAATTAGATTGCCATGTATCTCTGCTTAATTCATGATTCATACGAACCATTACTTACGCCTGATGTTTTATTTGTTGTATTAAAGCTGTTTTACGAGGATATCTTATTATATCTCTTTTTTATGAGTAAATCTGGCCTCAAGTGCACGCTTAGTTGAAAAGTTTTTTAGAAGAATTATTATTTCTTTAAGATCACTTTAAAATTAAGTGTTGAGTAATCATCAAATTTTCAGCCACCTTGTCATACAGTAAACGTGGTAGTCTAACTATAGAAATGAAAACTGTGTATGTTACTCCATACATTGACCCCGTCTTAATTAATCTTTTATTACAAAATCTGAGACTCTTTTATGATTGCACTTTTAATCCTCATGATTTTTGGTAAATGGAAGCAATGGTATATATTGTGACTTATGAATATATATATATATCTATATCTATATGTGTTTGGGTTGTTAGAGGCCCTGATACGTAGACCGTAAAAACGCGCACAGATAAATCACATTATTTTGAGCATCATTTCAGTTGGAATAAGAAGTTGGGATTTATGAGGATCTGAAGAAATATTTTGATCATTTGTTCATAATTGCATCTACCTTCGCAATTTGAGATCTCTAAATAATCGTTACAACTATATGAATAGCAGTAGTCTATAGATTTTTTGACACGCTATTCCCCTTTGTATTTATATAGTGGAATGGAACCCATATCGAGAAACGGAAAAGCAATTCTAGGGTAAATGTGCTTGCCTTATTTACATAGAGAGAGCATTCGTTTATAGCTTCTATTGCCAAGTGCTTCTCTTCAGCTGGAATGTTCCGCCTCACATAAACCTGACGAATATTGCAAACGGTAACTAAGCATTGGTATGGCGTTTGTAGTCGTGGCTTTGGTAATGCTGTCGTTGGCCTCTTGGTCATGTTACATTTACTAAGGGTGTCAGGGAACGACCTTTTTGCGGCTTCATTCCAGATATTCCCTAATGTTTGCATAATATTCAGTTTTATTTGGAAATGGGATTTACTTTCATAGGAGCGTGGTAAGGAACAAGTTCTTGCTTCTATGATATTCCATGGAATTTCTTTAAATTTCATTTTTATATTTTATTTTTTCTATATTGCAATGATTATATATATATATATATATATATATATATATATATATATATATATATATATATATATATATATATATATGAGAGCGATTTGACTCCCTCATAACCCTCTTTAATAACAAAAAGAAGACTTCGTTTTATCTTGTTCTTTGTAATGCTGTCGTTAGCAATCTGGTGATGTCACAATCCCAAAGAGTGTCAGGGGAAGTCTCCATTTACCGTCAAATTTCTTTTTAGCAGATTAAAAAAAAACCCTATATATTAAATTTTGGGAAAATTCTAAAATTTGGAAAAATATATTGAAGTTTTGTTAATAATTTTTAAATTTGTTGCTTGAAAATTTGTTAAAGATTCGAAAACTCGACCCTATTTCAAAGGAAATTTAACCGATTAAACCTAACTTACACATTTTCTACTAATTGTGGTGTTTCTACGTGTTCTGGAATCAAATAAAGTTTAAACTTTATTGTGTGAACCATTTCTTACAAGTGCCAGATAATACAATAGTTATTTATATGGTAAGAAAAAAGAATCTCTTTTCTTTTCAAAAAGCACTAGGACGTAAAAATTGGATTATTTCAAAGTGAGATATTGGATTTCAAAATGTCATGTAAATGTTTCGCCTACAAATCTTCCGGCTCTTATAGACCGGGAAAA
Organism: Gonocerus acuteangulatus; assembly: GCA_946811695.1. NCBI lineage: Eukaryota > Metazoa > Arthropoda > Insecta > Hemiptera > Coreidae > Gonocerus > Gonocerus acuteangulatus. Next base: position 61,641,126 of record OX328128.1, read on the forward strand.
CGTTTTATTTTCATTGATATTTTTTCTGATATTATGGTTTCTTTTGGTGCTGATTTTACATAGGCTATTATTTTTTATATGAAACAATTTATTATGCTAGTTTACTTGAAAACGTAAATATATTTTTAAATTTACTTGAAAAAAATATAAATTATTGTTTATTGACTGTATTTTTTTTTTTTTAATTTACTCTCCAAAACATATTAATTGGCGAAAGAATCATGTCGATATAATTTTCCAAACTTAAAATAAAATAAAGAATGCTGCAAACTGCTCGGACACGTGTCGACTATTTTTCGATGTAGAATCTCCTGAGAAAAATTGGCTTAATCGGTGACCCCACCAGTGTTTACTCCCCTTATTAGTCTCGAGGTGGTCGGTCACGTTCAGGCCGTAGTTCTTCGTTAGTTTTGCGAGCAAATTCGAGAGTAGGTCTCAGATCGCTTGCTAAATGGATACTGTCTCACTTTTTAATTATTCTTTAAAATTATATTTAACAGTAAAATGAATATTTTAGTAAAACAAGATAATAAAATGAGAAACTTATTTTTAATAGCGTTTTTTCAAGAGCGAAAGTTGAGCAGGCGGTGGAATAATTTTTGTTTAGGATATTGTCATTTTTTCTCAATCTAGGGCCCATTAGGAAGATTCCCGGCTGGACCATGGATTGAGGCGCTAATGTCCCAAGATGTCGGTGCCCCGTGAAAAAAAAATAAAAGTTTCTCTTCTAAGCTTTTTAAATGACACTAGGTATAATTGTACAGATAATATTTACTGCACAATGTACAGTTGGTATAACTTGCGCCAACCAGTGGAAAGAGAAATTTGCCTTCAATTGACTTCTCGAGGTCAAATAGTCCGATTATAAAAGCTTCTTAAACAATAAGTCAATATTTGGATCCTAAACAATTCGCTAATAATCACAAATTAGATTAGTCAGAAATTGAAACAAAATACGCCATTTTTGGTCCTAGACATAGATTAATATCGGAATAAAACCTACCAGTGGTGTACTCATTAGATTCAACGGAAAACTGGTATATAGGATTAAAGTATCTGCTAACACAAAGGCTTTAAAAATTAGTAGTTTGCCCTGAAGAAGCTATGTATCACAAATAGAATTCTGTAAATGTTTGATGCCATTTAATTATAATAAGCATAATTTATTTATAAATGTATTTGAAAAGAATACATATAGAAGTAGAAAATTCCATTTCCTTCTTGAACGTATCAGAGAGAAATGAATAACAAGCATTGTAGCTCGTGTTGTCCTTGTCATGTTGATTTCTCACATTCCCTTCTGGTACATACAGATGTTATGGGGAATTTGTTTGCTTCATCAACATTACCTTTGTTATTCTTGAGGCAGACGTATAGACACTTAGAATAGACAACATTTACTCTATATTTTCCAGGCCAGGTACGACCCGATGTACAATGCACTTCTGATTGAACCATTATGGTTAAGTGGTCAAAACTATTCACGTCTCCTTTGCTTATATTTTTTCTGTTTTTAAGTAAAATAAAACCATTACTTCAGCTGCAAATGTATTTGTCGCTCTACATGTTTCACACTTTTCTAATGCCTTTAAAAGCTTTATAAATAAACATATTTCTGTTCACATTATTAATCTTGTGAACAGGTTACGCAAGCTTGTCGAATGACTGAGAAATCTCTCATTCAGAACTAACAGTGTTAATCGCACCCTCTGGGCCCCTGCGTAAATATTAATAAAACATATTTTGAATGACTTGCCTCTTTTTTTTTTTTTTTTTTTTTTTTTTTTTTTTTTTTTTTTTTTTTTTTTTACCTTAGTAATTACAATTAACTATGAATCAATTTTGCGGATGTAAAACAATTATAATAGCTTTTATGACAATTCTCATGACAGAGCTGATCTCTATTACATATATGTCTAACTAGCTGAATACCCGTGCTTCGTCACGGCAGATAAGTAGTTATTTTATTGCGTTAAATAATGTTTCATTAAAATTACGTTACTATACAATTTTGTGCAGTTTATTATAGCACGGTTCCCGTCATACTATATGCTATTCAATGGGTGTTAAAATTTAAAAGTTTATCTTTACAAAAAGTTATTTGGAAACACCCATTATATTTGCGAGCATTACCAAGGTTATAGGCGGGGAGGCTGTGCAAGGGTTCAGGATATTATTACCTCATCTAGAAAACTCTAAGGATATGCTTGCCATACATCACGGTTTGACCGGGACTGTCCCGGTATTTTGCAATTGTTTCGGTGTCCCGCAGGGTTTTATCAATGTCCCGGAAAGGGCTGTAAGATGTAAAAAGTAATGAATTCATGTTTATAAGAATCTTTTATAAATGGGTTACTTTTCTACAATCAACATTTTTACTACTGCTCACAGTGTCAACGATATGAGAAGTAATCTAACTGTAAAACGCTGGAACTACCTGCACAGCGCTGCCAGCTGCCAGACACTACTATTTGGCTGAGAGATTTTTTAAAGAAAATCAAGTAGCAAAAAAAGTTCCGTTCTTATTTTTAAGGTTTGGGTAGACTAACAGTTCAGGATCCCCCCTTCCCGTTACTTGCTAGGCTTAAAACTCACCATTTTGCTTATAATTTGTACTGTTTTTATTCCCAACCCCCCCCCCCCTGGTATGCCCATCCCATATTAATGTGTCTCGGTTTAACTCTCCAAAAATATGGCAAGCCTATCTGACGGGAACAGGGGGAAAAGAAACGCAATTAAAACTCTATGAGTGACAGTTTATTTCTAGTAATTCAAGGTCTGCCATCATAGTTGAAATTAACCTCAATTAGAAAGAAAACTATGAGCTAGATAATGTAAGGTAACAGCTATTCTTTATCGTCCTAGCAACGCAGGCTGCCTAGGCTTGCCTTCTCTAACCAACTCAAACTTTAAACCCCCCTAAAAATGCTTAAAAATACGAATATCAAAAAATCCTTTCTTAGCGAGCGCCTACGTTATATAGGGAGTGTCCATGCAAAATTTCAAAATTTTCTGTCAAGCGGTTTGGGCTGGGCGTTGATAGAAGATATAGAAAATACACTTGGTTTCTGAATGAGCTGAATACATTTTCTACTTAACTGCATGCTCAACTTTTCTGTTTCCTTCTGTATGCTTGCTTAACTAATAAACCTACTGGACTATAAGAATGGCGCACATATGATGAGGGTAAACTGTAAATATAGGTAAATAAGGCTTTCCGTTTTCTCGAGGACTAAGGGAAACATTCTTTGATTTCTATTCCTGGATTGTTTGTTCTTTATAAATATTAGTGTTTGCAATATTCATTATGCACGTTTAGTACAGACATTTACACAAAGGATCGACCAAAATAATTAAATTGAAAATCATAAATTCCAGGCAAGGCACCTGGATTCACTGATAATAAATTACAAAGCATTAACTATACTAATAAATAGTTGATAACCTTAGCTCGTTTAGAAAGACGGATAAATTCAATTGCGCATAAGGGAACGTGTCGGACGAATATTTTTCTGTGTATAATATACAAACAGGGGGTCTCCCCGTGGTCTAGTGGCTAACTCCTTCACTTCAGATTCTCATGCGGGAGATGGGGGTTCGAGTCCAACCTGCTGCAGGGATTTTTCTCATTTCAGGGCCCGGAAACATGGGCTTACATACCCCTTTTGTGATTTTATCTTTATATATTTGTTTTTTTTTTCTTAGTAAAAACGATTGACGAAGATTTGAACAAAAAAAAAAAAAAGTTTCAAAATTATTTTGGCTATTCACAATTTAAGAAATTATTATGATTATTGCTATTAGATGCTGTACATCCTATATTGTATTATATTAGTTTACTCGAGTAGCGTTAAACTAATACGAAAAATAAAATTAAAATAAATATATGTACTGAGATAGGTATGCAGATACAACTTGTAATGATTGTAAAGTAGGTGAGGTGGAGATTCTGCGCGGTGGCTCACTGACATACGACACGATAAAACCACTTAGCGAATTCAGTCTGTATGTAAAGTAGCTACAACATTTCCTGCTAGGATTTGCGCCAACTCAGCTCTGGCAATTCTTACCTTAGAAGGTCCCTTGAAGAAGGAAAGAATATTTATTATTATTTCATTGAGAGGAGATCGTTGATCGTTGATGATGCGAAGGCAGGGATTGTCGGGGGCTGTAAAAATCTGCCCTGCTTGTTTTTACAGCCCTGATGAAGGCTTGAATTCCAAGCCGAAACGTCGGCAACAATAAAACCATTTTCACTTGTAAAATGTAGTTTTATTAGGAAGTAATGACCGAACCCCGACAATCCCTACCTTCGTATTAATTATTATTTTTTTTTTGGAATACAGTCAGAATTACATCATCCCATGATTAGTTATCTCCAATTTGACCCTTAAACCATACAAAGAATGTATATTTGAATATCTTATTAAATTTATATCATTTAAAGTTGATCTTCAGGTAGAGCTTAGAAAATATCAGAATAAAAATGCATGTATTTATTCTAATACGACCTCGTCACCAGTTTAGGGGGTAACATGAAGCTTAAGAAATCTGTGAATCCACTAAAACCTATTTCTGAACAGTTTCTGTATATGTTACGAATATCCCCAAGCATGATTTATTATTTTTGCGGAAATGATGAAGATAAATATTCCATATGATTATTTTTTTGTATTATGCAGTGACTATCTTTTTAAAGAATATTTTTTTCTAGGTCTCAGAATATTCGGCCGCTGCTGTGAATGCTATCATGTGAACAGCCAAATATATAAAGGTATGTAACAAAAATATATATCTTACCAATGCCATAGTACTACGGCATTTCTAGTGGCTATTCTGTCTGTCTGAAAAGTGGTTATTTCCAAATGTCTACTAACCGGTGTATAACGGGTTATAATCAAAATGGCTCAAGCTGGCCGCGTGGAATAGTTTACAGAGCGGTGTTATCTAGGCGATTGGCCATCTGCAAATCCTTTGTATTAACTGATTACTTCGTTAGTCCACTGCTAATATCGGTCTCATTTAGTCAGCAGAGCACGACCCCGTCTAATCTCTTTTAGTCGAATGAGATGGCTTTTGAAAATGGCCCCTCTAGTCGAGTAAAACTGCTCTAATTGATTTAGTACCTCTTTCATTCCCTCATTTCCCATTTGTAGTAATAGCCTTTTAATTCCTCTACTGGCATTAAACCATTTTATAACCTTCCGAATAGCAAGTGTACTTAGGTTGGAAAAACAATATGAAGTCCTCCTTAAATAAACGGCACCAGGCACCACTTTGGCGCATTTCCAATATAAACGTTGTTTGACGTCTGGACTTCGTTAACCAGCAGGCTCTCTCATCGCAGCACTATTTTACGAACGTATAAGCAAAAACTCATACTAATTATTGTTTTGTAGTAATAGGCTTCTGGATACACTTTTCATTAACATTTTGACATTGAAATAAGTAGGACGGGTTGACTTAAAATTCTTCTTTTTTTTTTTTCTTTTTTTTTAAAAAAGCATTGACATTCTCTTAAACTAATATATTTAAATTTGGACTACTTTAGGAGTGGAGGTAGTATTACAATAATATTTTATGATCAGTTTTAGACTTTTTGTGTATTCTTTTTAGAAGCATCTCTTTAGCGGTTGGGAAATCATGTTAAGTGAAAATTTACCATATCGTCCCTAACTTCGTCAATGTATCGAATAAGTTCGTTCGGTAGTTTGCTCCGATTTTCATATTCGATAGTTTGAAATGGTAGGGACGATATGAAAGCGTACTAAATTTCCGACAAACTATGCATTAACGTAATTGTTTATCTCAGTCGAGGGAGTCCATGCTTAACACTTACGGTGGGCCCATCTTTTTTTTGTTTTGTAAAAAATTGAAGGGGAAATTTTATGTATTATTTATATTCGGAATGTGATTTTTTCAAGTCACATTTCCTCCTTTTAAACGCTTATTTCCTTCTTTAAACAAGAAAGAATAAACTTTTCCTGACTTACCAAATAAGCGGTCTGAATCGATCTTTTAAAAGATTGATCTTTTTAACATGATATATCGATTTTTTAAATAATAATTCTTTCTAAAGAATCGATCTTCAAGGGCCGATCTTTTCAAAGAATCATTCTCCAAGGGTTGATATTTTTATGAATCGATCTATCTAGAATCGTTTCAAATTTTAATCAGGCCTTAAGGTTATATTTTTTCCAAGTAATAGACTGTTATCATGAAGTTATGAAAGGAGGGGAGAGGATGTTTTGGAAAAACCTGTCACGTAAACAAACCCGATGGTGGCCGTCTCAGTTGGCCACATCTCTTAAAAGTTTTTCTTTGTTTTTAGCACTTTCCTCCGAAGGAAAGTAGCTATTGAGGTTGGACTCATGACGGAATTTTTGAAAAATTTCTTCAAATCTTTATCGATCCTACCTAGTAGACACCGAAAATGACCCCCGTTAAAATTGATATATATATATATATATATATATATATATATATATATATATATATATATATATATATATATATATATATATATACATATATGTATGTGAGTGTCTGTTAACACGATAGCGGCCAGAGTTTTTGTTTTTTCGTCACGAAACTTGGTATGTAGCATTCAATTAGCAAACGATTGAACGAGTTCGTTAACCACCAAAGTCGGTCCACCGGAAGGGGGGGTTTACCCCGAACCCAAACCACTAATTTGACCATTTCAGCCGTAATATTTGTTATATTTCAACGAAACTTGGTATTCGTAGTGGTAATATAGAGAGAAAAATGAGATATAAAAATAAACTAAATCGGTTCATTAGGAGGGGGGGGGGGTTTACTCCGGACCCACAATACCAATTCGCCACTACCAGCCGTGATTTTTGGTATATTTCGACGAAACTCGGTATTCGTAGTGGTAATCTACAGGTAAATATGTGTTGTAAAAATAAACTAAATCGGTTCATTAGAAGGGGGGTTTACTCCGGACCCAAATTCCTAATATACTCCTACCGGTCGTAATTTCTGCTGTATTGAAACGAAACGCGGTATGCGTCGTGGGTAACTCATGAGAAAGAAGTGTTGTAAAAATGAGCTGAATCGGTCAATCGGAAAGCGGGGGTTTACTTTGTAATATATTTCAATAGAAAAGCCCGCCAGACGTAGGTCCACAAAGCCGCAGCAAGGAGCGCTTTGTATCTAGAGGGACTGTAACCTGTTCCTGCATTAGATCAAAATACGGTAATATGAGGTTTTTTGTATTTATTACGTAGTGTAGTAGGTACCATGTGTAAACATAACTCTGGAAGCAAATTAATAATTGATCAGTTACTCATTACAAATAGTCTCAACATACCACTGGGCAATTATGCTACAGTGTTTCAAGCTGAGGTATTGGCCATTAGTATGTGTGCGGACATCATGAACAGCGGACATCCTAGAGACAAACGCTTTACAATATTCTCTGACAGCCAAGCCGCTATAAGGGCACTAGCTGCAAACAGAATAAAATCTAAGGTCGTACAGGAGTGTAAGGATAGCTTGGATAATCTAGGCAGGTATAACGGGGTCAAACTAGAGTGGGTACCAGGGCACTCTGGCATACCTGGGAATGAGAAGGCTGATGAATTGGCTAATATAGGAGCATCCATGACACCTCTTTCGCCAGAACCAATATGTGGAATTGCACCGGCTGTTGCCAGATTGAACATCCGTAGGTGGGCTGAAGCTGAACACAGGAGGAAATGGAGCAGAAGTGCTACACAGAGACAGGCGAAGCAATTTATGGTCTTTGCGGATAAGAAAAGAACGGATTCACTGCTTAAGCTATGTAGAAGCAAGGTGAAACTACTGACAGCCCTAATTACAGGACACTGTAAACTACGGAGACACCTCTACTCCATGGGACTCTCCAATACAACATGGTGCAGATTGTGCTCTGAGGATGACGAGACCCCATACCATATTGTATGCAGATGTACAACGCTGGCAGCCAAGAGGTATTTGCACTTTGGGACGGCGATAATTGATGATCCAAGGAGGATACCGGAGCTGAACATCACAACGTTAAGGAAGTTCATCTCGGATACGGGTCTGGCATTGTAACAGAACGACACGTCAGGTGGCACAATAGGTCTTATAGGCCTCGGTGCGGTTCCTCGGTTAGCCGGGCACCTTGTCTCTAAAAATCTAAAATCTACTCATTACAAATTTAAAAGAGAACTATTCATGTTTTTATTTTATTTATGTAGGATATTTTAAGCAAATTGTTCTGGAAAGCAGTCTACACTACCCAAATTCTGAGGAAAGTGCTTAGTTATGCAGCTTCTGCGTGACGGACTTTTGATGATTTACTATCATAATAATTTTAATTGGGAATAACTATTGACTACCTTTCTGGCGTTTGGATTTTCTAATTGTACAAGAGCCCAGTCGAAGAAAGAGTAACATTCCGAACAGTCCAGTCAACGAACAGTTATAGATGGACATTTTTGAAACACAATTTTTGACTTCGTAACTTTGTTTGGGCTGGATAAGAGGTCCAAAGTCCTCGCCCCTAGCCTTTAAGCCGGGGGGGGGGGGGGAGGAGGGGGGTTTATAAGGTCCCATTTTTCGGGTTTTCACTCATATCTCGGAAACCCTGCGTCCTCTAGCGTCATGACTATTCTATAACCAATAAAAGCCGATTAAATTTCCTACAAGTTCTATTTCATAAAGTTTTATTAGATATCTTTAGTTTTCGAAATATCTGCTCTTGAAAGCCTGTCATTTTGGGAAAAACACTTTTGCCGCATATTTTTTTCCCCTTTTTGACCGGATAACACTTCAACCAAAATAATAAATAATGGTCATAGGGTTGTAGAGTATTGCATTCCCTTCAATAATATATATTACTTTGCTAGTTTATGTATTTTCCTTCAAACGTAAAAATAATTTCAGTGTTCATGATGAAATCTGAAATGTAGCGACTAACAGCCCAGGAAACTAAGAGTTAAAGGTGGAAATGTTTGGAACACAATTTTAAACTTCATAACTTTGTTTCGGCTAGTTAGGTGGTCAAGTCCTCACCCGTTGCCTTTGAGCCGGGGGAGGGGGGTTTAGAAGGTCCCATTTTTCGGGTTTTCACTTATATCTCGGAAACCCTGCGTCCTAGCGACATAACCACTCTATAACAAATGAAAGCTTCTTAAATTTCCTACAAGTTCTATTCTATAAAGTATTTCGAGATATCTTTAGTTTTCAAAATATCTTGAAAGTCTGTCATTTTGGGAGAAAACACACTTTTTTCTATTCTCCACCGGATATCTCTTCAACGATGCACCCAAAAAATAAATGTCAGTTATAGGGTTGTAGGGCATTCCATTGGCTTCAATAATATATATGGCAATACTATTTTATGTATTTTCTTTCGAACGTTATATACGTACTCACATTGTCTTAACAAAACCATTGCCAATATAATGGTCAAGATGTTATGTAATTGAGTGTGAATAACTGGTCAGAGGCCCAAAATTATATATTTCCTACTATTTATACGTACAGTACTACCTACATTTACATAATGGAGTATATTTTGGACAATACAATGACTGAAAATGGTGCGAAATTGAACGGTTCATTGGTCGACAGTTGTTGCAAGATAACACGATGAACACTAAAACTGTTTTCCCAGTTGAAGGAAAATACATAAAATAGTAAAGTTATATATATTATTGAAGCGAATGGAATGTCCTACAACCCTATGGCCGTCATTTATTTTGTGGGTTCATCGTTGAAGAAATATCCGGTCGAAAATAGAAAAAAGTGTGTTTTTTTCCCAAAATGACTGACTTTCACGAGCTTGATATTTCGAAAACTAAAGATATCTCGAAATACTTTACAGGATAGAACTTGTAGGAAATTTAATAAGCTTTCATTTGTTATAGAATGGTCATGTCGCTAGGACGAAGGGTTTCCGAGATATTAGTGAAAACCCGAAAAATGGGACCTTATAACCCCCCCTCCCCTCTTCCCCGGCTCAAAGGCAACGGGTGAGGACTTTTGATATGTTGACCACCTAACTAGCCGAAACAAAGTTATGAAGTTAAAAATTGTGTTCCAAACATTTCCACCTATAACTCTTAGTTTCCTGGGCTGTTAGTCGCTACATTTCAGATTTCATGATGGACACTGAAATTGTTTTTACGTTTGAAGGAAAATACATAAAATAGTAAAGTAATATATATTATTGAAGGGAATGCAATACTCTACAACCCTATAACCGTTATTTATTATTTTGGTATATCGTTGAAGAGCTATCCGGTCAAAACGGGGAAAAAATATGCGGCAAAAGTGTTTTTCCCCAAAATGACAGATTTTCAAGAGCGGATATTTCGAAAACTAAAGATATCTCATAAAACGTTATGAAATAGAACTTGTAGGAATTTCATCAGCTTTTATTTGTTATAGAATAGTCATGTCGCTAGGACGCAGGGTTTCCGAGATATAATTTAAAACCCGAAAAATGGGACCTTCTAACCCCCCCCCCCTGCTTAAAGGCTAGGGGCGAGGACTTTTGATATGTTCACCTCCTATCCAGCCTAAAGTTATGAAGTCAAAAATTGTGTTCAAAAAATTTTCATCTATAACTGTTTTTAAGGATTCGTTGGCTGGACTGGAAGGTAAGAAGATTGTAACTAATTATGCTGCAGGTCGATTCGTAGTAGTGATGGGCAATTCTGAACTGTGAATCGCTTTGAATCGAAATGGAATACGAATTATGTAATTGTAAGTAAATAGAAATCGATCCATATAGAAGATAGATCTATATCGTAGATCGATCTTCTGATCCTAGAATATCGGTGTTTTGAATCGACCTGAACTCACTTATCTTTTTTGTGGATCGATCTTTTTATTTCGATTCAAAACGATTCAGAAGATCGATTCATATTAAAGAATCTCCCATCATTAGCTTGACCCCAATATTTTTCGAAAGGAAAAAACCGTGCTTCTAGATTTGTAGAGCTGTTCTTGCCACATCGAAGACGAATTATTTTATTTTAAGTTTTCGGAGACCAAGGAAAGCCTTAATTTCTTCTTAGATCTTTCAGAATCTATTTCGATACTGAAAGAGGACGTAATGGAACCAATTTTCTTTATTGTGCTTTTATCGACGAATGATTTTACTGAAAATTCCCTAATAGTTCTTGAAGAAATTTTCATTCATTCCAAGACACTGAATTCAAAACCTTTTAATTATTTAAAGAAAAACTTCTTTCCACTTCTCTATTGAAATGGAAATTTAATAATAGCTGTCTTTTACTTCAGTTCAATTTTAATATACTGTCATTTCTTCGTCTTCTTTAGGAATATCATTTACGTCTGGATGTTTCCTTTAATGTTGAGACAAGTTAAATGCTTCTTAACTTCTTTATTCTCTATCTTACTCTCTCGTTTTATTTTGATGCCTTTAACATTTAAATGAAGTTTTGACGAATATTTAAAACACTCTTAGAACAGTTTTTCGAATGTCTAAAAGAAACCAAGACATTTCAATAAAATTCTGTTAATTCCGAGTTTAAAAAAATTAGGATTTAAAAAAAAAATCGATGTTATTCACATGCATATGGAGGCGGGGGCGATTTTAACTCACAAGGGGAGTATACAGCGATAGGGTCACCGATTTGGACCATTTTTTTTTTCTGGTGATTCTACATCGAAAAATAATCGACACGTGTCCGAGCGTTCCGTCCAATGCGCCTTAGGAGCCGAGAAATAAAATAAAATAGGTTGAAAGTGCTTTATTTTTTATACCGAGTTTAGAAAATGATATCGACATGATTCTTTCACCAATTCATATGTTTTATAGAGTAGATTAAAAGAAAAATATAATCGTTAAACAATAATTTATATTTCGTCAAATATATTCAAAAATATTCTTAGGTTTTCAGGTAAACTAGTATTATACATTTTTTTACACCAAAAATAATAGCAGATTTAAAATCAGCACCCGAAGAAACCCTAATATAGTGAATATCATTGAAAACAAAAAATAATGATTTTTCCCAGTCTGGAAGAGGCTAAGAATTTGTAAGCGAAAAAGTAATGTGACGTTTTGAAATGCAATATCTCCCCTTGAGATAATCCGATTTTTACGCCATTGAAATCTTTCGAAAGAAGAAAAACTCGTTTTTCTAACCATATAAATTACTATTGTATTATCTCAAAAGGTACTTGCGAAAAATGGTTCTCAAAATAAAAATAAAATGTAAACTTTTTTGTATATAACGTCAATTCCAGAACACGTAAAAACACCCCCATTGGACGGAAATGTGTCACATTATGACCTTTATCGACCCTCCAAGTTTGGTTTGAATCGGGTAAATATTCTTTGAAATATGGCTGGATTCTCCAATCTCTAACAAAATTGTAAGGGTCCGCCCCCCCATAGCGAAATTTAAAATACTTTTTTTTTAATATTTGTATCATTCCCAAAATTTGAATTTAGGGGGGTTTCAATGTGCTAGAAACGAATCTGACATCCGTTTTTTAATCAAAAGTTGTTTTACATACTCGACTCTATAGAAGTCGTTATTCTGCCAAAATTACATTTACACTACATTTAAGAAGTTATCGATTATAAAAATAATTTTGATTTAAAAACGGATGTCAGATTCGTTTCTAGCACATTGAAAAACCCCTAAATTCAAATTTTGGGAATATTATAAATATAAAAAAAAAATTATTTTAAATTTCGCTAAGGGGGGGGGGACCCTTAAAATTTTGTTAGAGATTCAAGAATCCTGCCATATTTCAAAGAATATTTACCCGATTCAAACCAAACTTGGAGGGTCGATAATGGTTATAATGTAACACATTTCTGTCCAATCGGGGTGTTTCTACGTGTTCTGGAATTGACGTTATATGCAAAAAAGTTTACATTTTATTTTTATTTTGAGAACCATTTTCTGCAAGTACCTTTTGAGATAATACAATAGTCATTCATATGGTTAGAAAAATGAGTCTTTCTTGTTTTCAAAGATTTCAATGACATAAAAATCGGATTATCTCAAGGGGAGATATTGCATTTCAAAACGTCACATTACTTTTTCGCTTACAAATTTGTAGCCTCTTCCAGACTGGGAAAAATCATTATTTTTTGTTTTCAATGATATTCACTATATTAGGGTTTCTTCGGGTGCTGATTTTAAATCTGCTATTATTTTTGGTGTAAAAAAATATATAATACTAGTTTACCTGAAAACCTAAGGTTTTTTTTGAATATATTTGATGAAATATAAATTATTGTTTAACGATTATATTTTTCTTTTAATCTACTCTATAAAACAAATGAATTGGTGAAAGAATCATGTCGATATCATTTTCTAAACTCGATGTAAAAAATAAAGGATTTTCAACCTATTTTATTTTATTTCTCGGCTCCTAAGGCGCATTGGACGGAACGCTCGGACACGTGTCGATTATTTTTCGATGTAGAATCACCAGAAAAAAAAAATGGTCCAAATCGGTGACCCTATCGCTGTATACTCCCCTTGTCAGTGGTAGATCACTTGGCTCACCACTGAAAAGTTTAGTTGGAACCTCTGGTGGACACCTAGTAATTTTATTTTCTAGTGTCGTCGTTTGGGATTCCAGGCAGTCCCTAGGCTGAGCAGTCCTTTAATGGGTATGCACAAAGAAGAAAATCGGCGGCTGGCCATTAGGGTGGCCCTTATTTTTCAACATTTTAAAATTTATCTCCCACCCCCCTATCTTGTTCCAATCAACAAAATAACGATCTGTGCAAAATGTTAGCTAAATCGAACAACTCCGAGGCGACCCGCAATGACCTTGAAATATTGACATTTTCGTCCGAAAGTAATTTTTTCAGATATTTTTTTTTTAATTTATTTTATTTTTTAATCGATTTTGAGCATGTAAGCACCATATATATATATATATATATATATATATATATATATATATATATATATATTTCTTTATTGATTATTGCATCCTGTATATAAATACATCTGGTAATATGATGAATGATACAATATGGAGGTTCTGTGCTCAAGGCCTCCCAACTTCATCCTCGATTAACGCCAGAAAGACGCTCGGATGACGTTGAGAGGGGCCCACCCAAGCTCCCTTCTGCTCCGACCAGTGGCTGGAGTCGAAGAGAGATCGGTGAGCCACAGAAATATGTCGCACTTGAACAAAGAGAAAGCCATTGCTAACACTTCTCTTGGTCACTGCAGCAGATCTCTAGGCCATTGACTTTTGAGTCGCCTCGGTGGAGAGAGTGGATGGGTGGTACTTGATAGGGAGAGGACTTCAGGGTTTTGATGAGCGGAAAGTTTAGGATGGAAACGTCGGAATCTAGATAATACAACATCATTAAAGAGTGGGATATTGAGGTCTTTATGGAGGTTGAGGTTGGAAACATAAAAAGGAGCATCGACTATTTTTCTTAGGACCTTGGATTGGATTGTTTGAATGCGTCTGATGTTCGATGTTTTCGCGGTTCCCCATAGTTCTGAACCGTATGTCCAAATGGGTTGCAGTAGTGATTTGTAAATGATCATTTCGTTTTCAGTCCTTTTTTTTTTTTTTTTTTTTTTTTTTTTTATTTATTTGAAATCTGTACAAAATATAAAATGTACAATGATCAAGTGTGTTGATACAGATAATTGATATGTACTTTATATGATCAAAACGGAAAAAAATTAAAAATAAAATAAAATAAGTAGAAAATTTGGAAGAAGCCAACCATTGTTAGCACTTCCTAGTTATTTAACTAAGTATTTCAGTGAATCCAGAGGGGCCAGGCAAGTAAATTGTCTCGGGGCCACTGTCTCTTTAGCCGCCTGGGGGGATTGTCTGGATGGGATTGGGATGATAAGGATTGACCTTCAGGATTAGGATGGTGAAACAATTTGGAGTGGAACGTTTGGAAACGGGTTTTAGCGAGGTCAAGGACAAATGGGATGTTGAGGTCATTGTGTAGGGTTTTGTTGGATACATAAAAAGGGGCATTTACAATTTTACGGAGGACTTTTGATTGGAACGGCTGTATTCTGTTGATGTTGGATGGTTTTGCAGATCCCCAGAGTTCGAGTCCGTACGTCCATATTGGCCGAATGATTGTTTTGTATATCGTTAGTTTGTTCTGTATTGATAATTTAGATGAGGGTCCAAGGAGTCGTCTAAGTAGTCCGTATCGTTTGATTAGTTCTTGTCTTTTCAGTCTCGTGTGAGGGTTCCATGTCAGTCGGCTGTCAAGGTATAATCCTAGATATCGAACCTCGCTGGATACTGGTAGTGGAGTGTTTTTGAGGTAGACTGTAGGACATGATCTCCGGTTTACAGTGAAAGTAACCTGTTTACATTTTTCAGGGTTGATTTTAACTCTCCATCTTTCACTCCAATGCTGAATATCGGTAAGATGTTCCTGCAGGTGTTGGGATGCTACTGGGGGATCAGGGGAAGTTGATAGGATGGCCGTATCATATGCGTAGGTGGTCAGTAAGGTATGAGGGTGGGAGGGAATATCCGCAGTGTAAAGGAGGAAAAGGAGAGGACACCAGCGTTTATGGGGCAGGTAGGGGAAAGACTTGTACCTTGTTTAACTTGAAAGGATCTGTTTGAGAGGTAGGATTTGAGGATAAGGAAATAGGTGTGAGGAAGTATAAGCTTTACTTTGTAAAGTAATCCCGTGTGCCAAACCCGATCGAATGCTTGAGCAAAGTCGAGAAAGGAACTCGTGCAAAAACTCTTACGTTCAAGCGAGGAGGATATTGAGTCTACACCTCGTAAACACTGTTGTATGGTGGAATGCTGGAAGCGGAAACCAAATTGGTGGTTGGGGATTTTCTTCGAGGATTCTATGATAGGAAGGATTCTTTTGTAAAGGCGTTTTTCGAATATTTTGGACATTAACTGCAGAAGGCTGATTGGTCGATAGGAAGAAGAGCAGTGGGGAGGTTTAAAAGGTTAGGGAATAACAATAATAACTGAGTGTTTCCAGAGGTTCGGGAAATGCGTTGTTCTAAGGATCGAGTTGTACAGGTATGTAAGGAATATTATAATGGCCTTCTGGGGACGTTTTTGAGAATTGTGGAGGTGATGAGGTCGTAACCGGGAGATTTCCTAGGGAGGTGTTTGATGATGTATTTTACTTCGGACGGATGGAAAGCTTTGGGAGGGAAAGACAAAGGTAAAGGAGAATTCAGGTAGTCTACGATATCTTCATCGTGGGAAAGGTTCGTTTGAGGATTAGGGGGAAATACTGAAGTAAGGTGTGTGGAGAGAAGGAGCGCCTTTTCTTCATCACTTCTGGCCCAGGACCCATCACTGCGTTTGAGAGGGGAAGTAATTTGGTGAAACCTGAGGTTTTCAGTACTGAAATGTGATTTGCGGTTTAACAGTCTATAGAGTTGTCCAAATCGTCTGTTAAGTTCTTGTCTTTTAAGTTTTAAGTGATGTTTCCAGGTAAGTCGCGAGTCCAAGTGGAGTCCGAGTGTGGTCCGAACTGTATCAGAAGAGGGTAATGGGACGTTGTTGAAGTGTACTGGTGGGCAGGAACTGCGACGGAGGGTAAAGGTGATGTGATGGCATTTTTCCTCATTCACCTTGATTCTCCATTTTTTACACCATTCTTGAATTTTATTCAAGTGGAACTGAAAATTCTGCGACGCAGTGTTAGGATTTGGGTGGGATGCGAGGATAGCTGTACCGTCTGCATAGGTTGCTAGAAGGGTGTCGGGACTTGTTGGAACATCGGCTGTATACAGGGTGTAGAGCACAGGGCCCAGAACACTGCCCTGGGGAACTCCCGCTTCCACAGGATAATATTCTGAGTACTCTGATCCTTGTCGGACCCGAAAATGCTTATTTGATAAGTATGATCGTAGGATGAGGTATAGGGTGCTGGGAAGAAAGGTTTTGAGCTTGTAGAGGAGGCCCTCATGCCATACCTTATCCAAAGCTTGAGCAACGTCCAGGAACGCTGAAGTGCAATATTCTTTTTGCTCTAGGGATGAAGATATGCGATCTACAACGCGAAGACCATGCTGTACTGTGGAGTGTTGGGAACGGAAACCAAACTGGTGAGTGGGCAGGATATTTTGGCTGTGAAGGATAGGTTGGATTCGTTTGAGGAGTAATTTTTCGAATATTTTAGATAGGATGGGTAGTAGGCTTATAGGGCGATAGGATGAAGGGCAGTATGTTGGTTTTCCAGGTTTAGGGAAGAGGATGATAATAGAGAATTTCCATAGGAGTGGGAAGTAGGTGGTGCGGAAAATACAGTAGTATAGATATGTGAGGAATGTGATAGCTTTAGTTGGGAGCTGGCGAATGATTTCAGATGTTATTAAATCAAAGCCGGGAGATTTGCGCCTTAGTAGCTTGGTGATGATATGCTTGACCTCGGATGGATATATGGGTTTTGGAGGCAAGGATAGTGGAAGGGGAGATTCGAGGAATTCGATTATTTTTGAATGATGTGTTGGGTCATTGTGATCAGGATGAGGAATAAAGGTTTTCTGGAGGTGAGTTCCAAAGAGGCTAGTCTTTTCTTCATCGGAAGAGGCCCAAGTGCCATATTCACGACGGAGAGGAGAAGAAACAGGATGATACTTCAAGATTTTTCTTGTTGTTTCCCAGAGGAGTTGTCGTGAGTGTTAAGGGTAGAGAGGAAAGTGTTAAAGGATTCGGAGCGATGGGAAGATAGCTGCTGTTTCACAAGCCTACTAAGGTTATTGTAAGAACGGCGGTCTTCAAGATGACGAGTTTTTTGCCACTAGGATCGAGCTATTCGCTTTTCCCCAATTAGTTGCAGTATGGCTTTAGGAAGAGAAGGGATTGCTGAGAGAACGGTTCTTTGATGAAAAGGAGTGGATGCTTTCCAAGCACATTGTTGGATTGATATAGTAAAGGAATTTACAGCGTTATCTAGGTCTTCAGGCGTTTTTAGAGGGATCTTCAGGTCAACTGTTTCTTCAAGTAAAGACCTGAAAAACTTCCAATTAATCGTTCCGTAAGCACTAGTAATGGAAATTAAATTACTCGTGTTATTGTTAATGTTGGATAAAAAGATAAACTATCACGTCTGTTCCTGCTTCCTGAAAACGCACTCGTTTGCACGGGAAGAAAGGATTATCGTTTCGTGTACCAGGAGCTGTAAGTCATGCTAGGTGGATGCCAAAGGCGATTTATGCATTCAAAATATACGTGTTCCAAAATCAATTTTAGTTATCTTATATTGGAAAAATTCTTTAAGAAGAAAATGTATTTTTCTTGCGCGAGGGTACGTTCGAGCCTGGTTTCTATCATCAGACTGATACATTATCAGGATATTGATCCAGAAATCAGTAAGGCTGCCGCAAAAACAATTTCCAATCGTCTCTAGTACTTAGTTCGCGAAACCGTGGATGATTACCTTCCTTATATCATTATTTGATGACAACGTTCCAGCAGCGGTTAAGGCAAATATAGCTCAAGTTATGCTGGAAGCAGACAATGCTGAAGAAGAGGAAGAAGAAATAAATCAACTAAAGACGAACGTACTCCAACTAAATGATTATTCTTCCTTCACAAAAATCTATTTTCCATCTTTTGTAACTCCTGATACAAAACATTTCTTCAAGAGATTTTCAATCAGCACCGATTTCCTCGACAAGGGCTCTTCAACATGGAAGGATGATGCAGGTTACAAGAGTGGAATAGAAAAACTTGAGAAGATAGTTGTTGTGAATGCTGAAAGAGCACGTCAAACTCATCCAGGATTACAATAATGTTCTTACAAAAGTTGAAAATGAGAATCAAATAGTTTTGCTGATCGTTGCCGGGGGCCGCGCATTTGTATTTTGTTATTGTTCAAATTATGCCTTGTTTCTATAGAAATTTTTGTTTTAAATAAAAATGCGGTTGTCTTATACAAGTTGTGTGCATTATTAAAAACCTAATATTTTTTTTGTTATTTTTTCATGTTATCCCTGCAATTTTTAGAATTAAATTTTGAGATATCTGATTCCGAATGATTTTAAACAATTTCTGGGGTAGCCTGGATGTATCTACATAAATTTCAATAAGTAACGGATTGAGATAGAACAGTATATCCTTTTTTAACGGAATTAATCGTTGCGTATACTATGTTGCAATATCAAAGCGTTTGAGAGTCGCCTAGCAGTTGTCCGATTGCCCTGAAATTTTGTACAGTAAGATTTTTAGTTGATTGGAACAGAAATGGGGGTGGGAGCAGCAAAATTTTGACTTTCAACAAAAATCCCTACAGCTAAGGGGCAACCTCGTGTGCATTAGTAAAACTCTCTATGTCTCAATTTCAAACCATTTGCGGGTCGCCTAGCAGTTGTCCTATTGCCCTGAAATTTTGCGAAGCTTGTTTTTTTGTTGATTGGAA
The DNA here is from genome assembly GCA_946811695.1 of Gonocerus acuteangulatus. Classification (NCBI taxonomy): domain Eukaryota; kingdom Metazoa; phylum Arthropoda; class Insecta; order Hemiptera; family Coreidae; genus Gonocerus; species Gonocerus acuteangulatus. Next base: position 61,660,510 of record OX328128.1, read on the forward strand.
CAGAATTGGGGGGCGGGAGCAGCAAAAAAAAAAAAAAAAAAAAAATCCCCTATAGCTAAGGGCCACCCTACTGGCCATACTATACCCATAGAGATAGTAAGTTCAAAAATCGAATGTCTTTCCAGCGTTAACCCGTCGGGACCTGTTTGGCTTTATATACACAGGGTATACAGTGACATTTGTAGTTCAGGGACGCAGAAATGTCACTATATACACAGGGTATATAGTGACATTTGTAGTTCAGGGACGCAGAAATGTCACTATGTACCCAGGGTATACAGTGACATTTGTAGTTCAGGGACGCAGAAATGTCACTATATACACAGGGTACATAGTGACATGTGTAGTTCAGGGACGCAGAAATGAGAGTTCTATCTGAACATGTAGGAGAGCTAATCAGGCTTTTGTCTATTTTCAAAACTATTGAAACTTTTTTAAAACACAGTTTTTAATATATAAAACCCAATAGGTTTGAAAACAGACAAAAGTTTGAGTAGCTCTACGATATGTTTAGGTAGAACGCTAATTTCTCTGTCCCTGAAATGTCGCGCAGAATAAACCCCTAAAGTTATGACATCTCAATGCGGCACGCCCTGTATACAAGGGTCTATCGGAAGTAAAGAACAATAACCAATGGGGTGAAATCAGACCAAAAATTTAGTTTAATGCTGGCAAACTCACGTTTCTATCTCATTTTGATCCAGACATATGTCATTTTAAAGTTATTTCGAAAAAGCCGTGTTTTTTTTGTGTACAGAATCCCTATTTGATCCCCTTATACGCTTTATTTTTCAACATTACATTACTTCTTTGAAATCAGCATTAAATTTGCTATAACGGTAATGGACGTTCAATGTTCTTAAGTGTCTTTTTTCAAACCAAAATATCAGTTCAAAAGGTTTATATAAATAAAAACATCTCGTTAGTAAGACATTTTCGAGTATCACGACTCTTCTAAAAATGAGTCTGCAAAAAATTTAATTATCTTTCCAACGGCTTGCTCATAACATGGATTACCCATATTAATAACGTAATTGGAAATGTAGGGGGGGGGGGAACAACTAATAAATAAAACCAATATTAGGTTTGTTCTTGTGATCTTACCAGAAATAAATGAAAATTATTCTTAATGAAATTGGTTTTTAATGATTAAAGTATGCCTCATATCACGTTGAATAAAAAAAGAAGAAGAATACCTTCGAAAATTATAAATTATAAAAGTTGCTACTGGCCACCTCGTTTCAGAACACGATGAGTATAACGAATAACAAATGTTGTTAAAAGAAAAATTTAACGTAATCAGAATTACTTAATGAATAATAATTTTTATTTTATAATTTATGTTAAAACAAAAAGTATTTTCTTAGAAACAGCTCATCTATTGATAATACTCTTCGGAAGGAGATCGTTCAACCCGGAAACTAGTAAGAGAATTCTAAAATTTGATCCCTTCTTTTTTGTTATCTAAAGCATTCACCTCTTCCTGGTTTTAGAGCTTCGCCATGATCGATCTGGATGTGTATTTATATGGGGGCGAGGTTAGCTCAGTGGTAGAGCACTGGACTAATAAGCTGGAGGCCTGAGTTCAAATCCCGAGCAAGCACTAAAGATTTTTTCTTCTAGTGTCTTCGTTCTCCGGTTGAATTCGGCCTCCCTGACCGTCCCTAGGCCAACCCAGCCTTTAATTAGTTTAATAATGGGTACCGCCAACGGCCATAGCCACGTTGAATGCACCGGTTCCCGTAGATCACCGAAGTTAAGCAACGTCGGGCGTGGCCAGTACCTGAATGGGTGACCAACCACGTGCTGTTGGCATTATAAAAGGGTGGCAACCTGTAGATAGCCCGGCGCTAATGGCCAAGATGCGCCGTAAAAAAAAAATAAAAAAAAAATAAATAAAAAATAAAATAAATAATGGGTACCTTGGTTGGTGCTAATGACTCTAGCAGTCGAAGCAGCCTAGGGGAAAATCTGGCGGCCGGAGCATAGTACTGACTATACTATCTCCCTAGTGTGCCGTATGGTCAAGAATCAGATACCTCTAAAGTATCTGCCCCTCAGGGCCCTCGTGGCCTGTTACGGGACTGATTTTTTCTTTTTATATATATATATATATATATATATATATATATATATATATATATGTGTGTGTTGTTTATTCGGCATCTGTCTCCAGCAGTCTTGCTCCTCCTGACATCGCAATATTTCGCCGGATTACTCTCCGTCTTCTTCTGGCAATCATTCATCCTTGCTGGCCGATAAGGTAATGAGGTTGATTTCATTTCCCTTACCGAGCGATCTGTCGCTGTAGACAGATGCCGAATGAGCAACACATTTAATTCCCAGCGAAGTAGCTTAAAAAACAACACACATATATATATATATATATATATATATATATATATGACAAATTATCTATGGAAATATTTTGCACATTTTAGGTTTAGAAAACTGTGTCTATTACGAAATTTCACGTTAAGTCATACATATTTTTATAGATTTTATAATGTGTGTATATTAATTTAATTGTAAATGTTTGTATCTTTAAGGTGAGTGAGTATTGTGTTTATGTGTGGACTGTTTTCCGTCAAGAGTTCATTAATGTCGTTTGGTAAATTTAATCCGTCCGCAGTCAGTTAGAATGTGTTTTATAGTCACGTTTCTGTTGCAAATGCAGAGTTGGGCAAACGTTAGCGCGCGCTAAAAGCTGATACCTCTCCGCTAATTTAGCGAAAATGTAGAAAGCCAGCGCTAATAATTAGCGGTTAGCGGCGGAAGTGCGCTAACCGCTAATCTATTTATTTAATAGCTTAAGCTATAGTTACAATTTGTAACTATAGCTTAAGCTATTAGCAATTACGATATTTCATAAATAGATTAGCGGTTAGCGCACTGCCGCCGCTAACCGCTAATTATTAGCGCTGGCTTTCTACAGTTTCGCTAAATTAGCGGAGAGGTATCAGCTTTTAGCGCGCGCTAACGTTTGCCCAACTCTGTGCAAATGTCACAAACTAGTCCGTCCTGTCTCGTCATTAAATGGCGATGTGTCAGCAACGTATGCCCGATACGCAATCGAGTAAGGCAACCTCGCCTCTTCTGTTCGATCGGTTGCTCGAGGGCCAAACACAAACGGTTTTCTTGATTTCTCTTACTTTGTTGTTTGTCATTTTCGTCCATGTTTTTAGCGCGGTTCCTCCCTCCCTTCATAGGGAGGAACCCCGCTTACAAGGTTGATCTCATGAAACAATCCGGAAGTGCCGACTAGAAAATTTTGCATTTTAGAGCCCCTTAGAAAAACGAATGAACCCATTTTTAAGGCGATAGCTTTAACCGTTTTCGGAAAAATTGGAAAAATAGTTGTTGAATAACGTTTTGGTTTGGGTACTTAAAATCATGGGGTTCCGTTGAAACATTTTCTGCATGTTCAAAGTTCATCAAAACTAATATGTTGAAATTTTGGTTACGTTTGGAGATAAGGAAGGGTTAGAATAAAATATTTTATTAACAGACATGAAAAGTTATGAGAACTTCCTATACTTTCATTAATATCTCGAAAACGGTTCAGAATCTAGGTAAGCGAAAGATTACCATTAGAAAGCTTACTAAATGCTCTACAAAAAAGATTCTGAAGACATTTTTGAGCGATATCAATCGGAGAAATAAGTGCATAAAACATTCGTTTATTTGAACTGTTCTTTTTGTCTGTTTGTATTTCTTGTTATTTTATTATTGCTTCTAGTAGAAGTAAAACAAGGTAAGAAAATGGAAAAGATATTTATAATTTTTCACGAAAGATCAAAACAAACTAATAATTGTATCTACTCCTCTTTTTTTTTTTTTTATTTCTGTATACCTTCGTTTTAATTATTTTTTTTCTTTGCCTTAGTTTTTAATATCTTGCTGTTATTTTGATTGGATTTGTTTTTCAATGAAACATGACAAGTAATTGAGAAGCGTGTTTGTATTTTGAATTGACTTTGCGAGTCTTGCTTTAGATTGAGGAATTTCCGCTTCTAACCTGTGGGCGTTAACAATTTTCATGAAATAAAAAAAAAATGTTTAGTTCTATTTTAAGCTATTCAAATAACACTATGGATGAGAACGGATACGTCTTAAGATGGCGCAGTTCCTGGCAGGCGGACAATCTGCTGATAATGTGAACATTCTCGGCGTAGAGTCAGCATCTGCCCGGGCAAGGTACTAGGCAGGCTTCAGGTGGGCTTTTATTGCACTTCATAAATCCAGATGCATCCTAGGAGAGCTGACAGATATTTTACCTGTAGGAAGTCATGCAGCCAAATACTATAGTAGAAATATAATTATATTTTGTGGTTGTATGTGGCGTAGTACATTAAAAAATAACACTACTTTCTGATTTTCTTGTAAAATTTTGTTTTGTTTAATTGCATTTAACATTAAAATGAGTAGTTTAGTGTTTTTAATTGCATTTAACACTAAAATGGATATGTTAGTAAAGCAAGTTAAGTCAATTAGAAACATATTCGTAGTTGAGTCTTTGTAGAGCGAAACTTGGGACGGTGGAAAGAGTAATTTCCGCTTAGAATAGTTTCTTGTGCCTTGCCGACAATCTTGCTTTGGAATATGTGTTTACATTTAGAATGATCTAAACAAAGTAATAACTGTTTCTATTCTAAGTATACAAAATGACACTGGGGATATGAATGGAACCGCGCTAAGATGATGCTGTTCCTGCGAGTCGGACACTTTGCCATTCGTTTTGTAAGTAAGTTTTTATGCTAGTGTGTAAGTCCTGTAACGTCAATTCTTCCACGTCGACTGTACATTTTTCTGTAACTTGTTTTGCATATTTGTCATATTTGCTTCTGTGTTCCCTGAGATATCCATGTGTCCGGGTATCCACAGAAGCACTACTTGTATGCTGTAAGTTTGTAGGTGCTGTATTTCTTGAAATATCTTTGTCACTAGTATGTTTGTCTCTTATATATTAATGAGGGAGAGTAGAGAACTTAGTGAATCTTAACTTATGATGATTGTCTTATTTGGATCTATAAAACAGTTGCTGATAAAACGGTTGATTTGTAGTTTATTATTAATTATTATTATTATTATTATTAAAACGGGTGCCCACATAGAGGGGAGCTGCACCGAGGCCAACAAGGCCTATTGTGCCACCCGACAAGCCAGCCTGTTACACCAACAGCGCCGTATCCGAGATGAACCTTAATAGAGTCCGAAGGTTCAGTTCAGGTAGCCTTCTAGGGTCGTCTATGAAGTCTGCACCAAAATACAGGTATCTCTTTGCTACAAGATGTGGTACGGCGTCTCGTCGTCTTCAAAGCATAGTCTGCACCATGATGTCCTGGTCAGCCCCATAGAATAGAGGTGCCGGTGCAATCTACAGTGACCTGTAAGAAGAGCTGTTACTAGTCTTACCTTGGACCTGCACAGATTAAGGAGAGTATCCGTCCTCTTCTTGTCCACAAAGGAAAGGAACAGCTTCGCCTGTCTCTGGGTGGAGCTGCTACACCACTTCCTCCTATGCTCAGCTTCCGCCCACCTTCTAATGCTTAATCTGGCCACATCTGGTGCAATCCCACATTGAGGTTCTGGTCATAGGGGGATTGTCGCTGCACCAATATTGGCCAACTCGTCAGCTCTTTCATTACCCTGGATACCAGAGTGGCCTGAGACCCACTCCAGTCTGACCTTGTTACGTCGTCCAAGTAAGTTTAAGCTGTCCTTGCATTGCTGTACTACCTTTGACATGATCCTATTCGTGGATAGAGCTCTTATGGCCGCTTGGCTATCGGAGAAAATAGTGAAGCGCCTGTCTAATGGAGAGCCGCTATTCATAAGGTCTGCGCAAGCGCCGATGGCGGTGACTTCAGCTTGGAACACCGTAGCATACCTCCCCAGAGGCAAGGCAACATTATGTGTGGACCCCTGAATCCACACGCCAGCTCCTGTGCTAGATTCGGTTTTTGAGCCGTCTGTGCAACAGAACCGATCCACCCGGCTTGGTGTTAATTGGTGCTCCAGCGCTGCTTCCCTCGGCTTGATCACAGTTGTAAAGTTTGAGGTGAAGGAGTGCTGGTCCTGAAAGTCCGATGGCATGCAGAGAATTGGGTCCTGCCAGTTCCTTCGGATAATTTCACAGTGAGCCCCTAGGGTTGGGCAAGGTTCGTGCCCTAAAAAGGCGAATCTGTACGCTGAGCATCTAGCTATCTCTTCGATATATATATCTACTGGTTTAAGGTCAAGTAGAATCTCCATAGCTCCTGTCGGTGTGGAACACATTGCTCCCGTAATGATCAGGCAAGCCAGCCTTTGTGGGGAGCACAGAGTCTTCCTAACACTGTCAGTGCCGCATCGATGCCACCACACTACTGCACCGTATTAGACATGCGCGCCGAGGTTGAATTTTCAGGCGGCGGCGCGCCGGACTAAAATGGCCGGCGGCGGCGGCGCGCGCGGCGTGGGGTATTTTTTCAAACCCCCAAGGGAGATGTTAAAATTGTTATAACAGTATATATATATAAATGGTCCGATTTTGATGAACTTTGGTACGAAAATCTAATCTAATTTGAAACGTCAAGTTCGTTAGCCAGGAGAATCCGCCCTCCGGAACATGGGTTTTGGCACGAAATTTGCGCGAAAAAAACCGCAACGGTTACTTTTTCGGGTTTATATGCTTGCAGATACTCGCGTAATATGTTCCTTAACATATGATAAAAAATGAAACCATTTTTAAGGTGATATCTGTAACAGTTATTGAACTAAGTGGAACAAACTCATTTTGCGGTTTGGGTACATGAAATCGTGGGATTCCATTTAAATGTGTTCTATGTGTTTGAAACTCATCTAAACTAAGATGTTGATTACATTTGGAATGAAGAAAGTATTCGAAAAAAATATTTTATGAGTAGACATGAAAAATGTTGGGATCTTCGTATCTTTTAGTAAATATCTTTAAATCGGTTGGAATGTCGTGGCAAGGAGAAGGTTCTCATTCGAAAGCTTTCTAATGTCTCTACATAAATTGTTAAAAAATAATTTTCGATGGGGTGATGTCAATCGGAGAAATAAGGGCTTGAAACTTCGAAAGCGTCTACTTTTTGCACTTTCCTCCGAAGGAAAGTAGCTATTGAGGTTGGACTCATGACGGAATTTTTGAAAAATTTCTTCAAATCTTTATCGATCCTACCTAGTAGACACCGAAAATGACCCCCGTTAAAATTTATATATATATATATATATATATATATATATATATATATATATATATATATATATGTGTGTGTCTGTTAACACGATAGCGGCAAGAGTCTTTGTTTTTTCGTCACGAAACTTGGTATATAGCATTCAATTAGCAAACGATTGAACGAGTTCGTTAACCACCAAAGTCGGTCCACCAGAAGGGGGGGTTTACCCCGAACCCATAACACTAATTTGACTATGTCAGCCGTAATATTTGTTATATTTCAACGAAACTTGGTATTCGTTGTGTTAATATAGAGAGAAAATTGAGATATAAAAATGAACTAAATCGGTTCATTAGAAGGGGGGGTTTACTCCGGACCCACAATACCAATTCGCCACTACCAGCCGTGATTTTTGGTATATTTCGACGAAACTCGGTATTCGTAGTGGTAATCTACAGGTAAATATGTGTTGTAAAAATAAACTGAATCGGTTCATTACAAGGGGGGGGGGGTTTACTCCGGACCCAAATTCCTATTATACTCATACCGGTCGTAATTTCTGCTGTATTGTAACGAAACGCGGTATACGTCGTGGGTAACTCATGAGAAAGACGTGTTGTAAAAATGAGCTGAATCGGTCAATCGGAAAGCGGGGGTTTAATTTTTAATATATTTCCAATAGAAAAGCCCGCCAGACGTAGGCTCACAAAGCCTCCGCAAGGAGCGCTTTCTACCACTAGAGTGACTGTATCCTGTTCCTGCGTTAGATCAAAATACGATAATATGAGGTTTTTTGTATTTATTACGTAGTGTAATAGGTACCATGTGTAAACATAACTCTGGAAGCAAATTAATAATTGATCAGTTACTCATTACAAATTTATAAGAGAACTATTCATGTTTTTATTTTATTTATGTAGGATATTTTAAGCAAATTGTTCTGGAAAGCAGTCTACACTACCCAAATTCTGAGGAAAGTTCTTAGTTATGCAGCTCCTGCGTGACGGACTTTTTTCTTTTGAACGGGGTTTTGTGTTTGTTTGACTCACTTGTATGATAAATTGTAATTATCAGAAAAATTAGTCTATTAGTAAAAGAAGGCAAGAAAATGAGAAACTTAATGATATACTCGTAATGTTTTCGCAGGGCGAACGTTGTGTTGGCGTGGGAGTCTTAGGATACTGTCAGTTTCCTGTTGTGGCACCTTAAACTTCCTTCTGTTTGAGATTTTATTTTATATTTTTAGCGAATGATCAAACCTTACGAATAACTGTATTTATTTCTGTACTATTATCACTAGAGATATAAACGGAACCGCGCTAAGATGACCCAGTTCCTGCTAGTCGGAAGTTTTTTTTTAGTTTTTCTATTCAATTACGAGGTTTCCAAAACATCTCCCACAAAAAATGGATTTATTCGTTGAGTTAAAGACAGGGCCGCCACATGGGGGGGGGGGGGGCGGGCTGTTATCCCCGGGCACCACAGGAGCTTCGCTAATTGGAAAACATTTTATTCAAAATGTCAAATTGATTTGAGAAATATAGGGTGGTTTAGCCTTTATTTGTTGGAATGGGATCTATATTTTTTTAATGTTCGTAAACATTGTTATTCCAAATTATATTGCGAGTACAAAACAAGTCACCCCCCCCGCTGAGACCACGGGCCCCTGACCAATTGTCCTCTATGCTCCCCGTGAGCCATGGGCGTATATAAGGGCGGGGGGGTTAAGGAGGCTGCAGCCATAGTAATAATATCAGTTAATTAGAATTTTGCCAGTTTTGTGCTACTGTTGAGGATTGATGAAAATGAAATAGAAACTTCTCTGCAAACGGCGTTTATTCTCATTTCGTTCAAAACTTTTCAAAGATGAAAATAATTTGCCAATGTCCCCAATGAGAAAGTACTTGGATTTTCAGTTTTGTGGTTTTGAAATCCCAATATGTACACGCTTCTTGTATTAAGATTTTTTTTTAAAATGATTTTAAGTACATATTACACATTTTGTAAATCGGGCAATGGTAACCTTGTAGTTTTTTGCCCTAAAACACAAACAAATAAACATTTTGTAAATCAATACATTGTAGATAAGTATACATTTCAACCACGATCAATCAATATTGGGGGCCCGTGATCAAAATCTTGTTCTTTTTTTTTTTTTTTTTTTTTTTTTTTTTTTTTTTTTTTTTTTTTTTTTTTTTTTTTACGGCGCATCTACTTCTAGGTCATTAGCGCCGACATCCAGGGTGCAGCGAGGAATTTTCCCAGCGAGCCTTGAGATGAGAAAATTCCTGCCGGAGGTGGGAATCGAACCCACCATCTCCCGCTTATGAATCCAGCGTGCTAGCCACTAGACTACGGGAGACCCCAAAATCTTGTTCTTAAAATTATTTTATTTTATGCTTTTCCGATACAAGCTTTGTCATTTTCTAATCAACGATCACAACACAGAAGCGTTATTCGATCAGAAGGTAAGCTCAAAATGGCGCCTGCCAGTCACCATGCAGTACAATCTCCTCCCCATCAATTTCCTCCCCTCAATCAGCGCGCCGATTGAATAGGCTCGGCGGCGGCGGCGTCGCTAAAACCAGCGTGGCGTAGCGGCGCCGGCGCGGCGCGCATGTCTACACCGTATATGATGATAGGCCTCAGAATCATTGTTTAAATCCAGTGCATACCTTTAGGGGTAATGCCCCAATTGTTCCCCACCACTCTCCGGCAGGCCCACAAGGTTTTTGTGGCTTTTCCTGCTGTCTTGCGGATATGCTCCTGCCAGTTAAGCTTTGAGTCTAAAGTAACACCCAAGTACTTCACTGTCTTGGAAAAACTTAAGTTATGGCCTGACAGGCTAGGTGTGCCCAGTCCATCCAGTTTCCTCTTCAAAGTAAAAGGCACCACTGTAATTTTCTGTGGATTAATCCTAAGGTTCTTCTCCTGGCACCACTCGTCCACCGAAGACAGTGCCGTGTCCAGCAGTTCACTCACAGTTGATTGCACCTTGCCAACCACCGTAATTACCAGATCATCTGCGTATGCCTGTGCTGAGAAGCCCTGATTCTTCAGCCTCGTCAGCAGTGTATCCACCACTAGACACCACAGGAGGGGTGACAGGACGCCCCCCTGGGGAAATCCTGTCCTAGGTACAATACTCTTACAGTAGGTCCCCTCCGTCAGCCTAATAATGCGGTTCCTCAGAAGATTGACAGTCCAGTATGTGACGAATTCTTCGACATCTTTCTCAATCATGGCTTCTCCAACTGCCCTAATAGGGGTGCAGTCGAAGGCCCCCTCCACATCAAGAAACGCGCACAGAGCAATTCCTTGTACTGTAATACTCGCTCCAGTCTGCACACTAGATGCTGGAGAGCCAATTCACATGACTTGCCAGACTGGTACGCATATTGTTGTTCGTTAAGGGGGTTCCGTCTTAACGCAGTATCTCTTATACCCTGAGATCTCTCTCTTATATAGAGGCAAGTAGCCTCATCGATCTCCTTCTTCTTCTTCTGCAGAGGAAACACCTCGAGCCTTCGAATGCCATAGTTCAAACGCTCGTCCTTCCTCTCCAGAATCTCTTTAAGATCCGTCTCTGGCATCTTCAGAGTGACGAAGTGCCCAGTGTCCCTCTCCTGCTGCTCCAGGACAATCCAGCCGTTAGTTGGAAGGAAATTCTGATCCCCAATACGCCTGAGAATATCCTGTGCCTCCGCCTTCACGCCAGGCACGAATATTCCGGCCCTAGCCATTGGGATAAGGTCCGCCAGCTCCACTGCCTTAATCGTGTGCTCCCCGAGTTTCACACCACCAATGTCTTTTGCCAGCCATTTTTTGGCGTTTTCGTCAAGACAATTCCCAATGATGGCGCCACCATCCATGTAGTTCCCATCACATGTGATTATAAAGTCCCTCCCATGGACTTTATAGTGCTCGTCCACCAACTTCATGACGACGTCATCAACACACCTGTTGTGCTCTGTTGTAAAGCCACACTCAGGATAGCCGGAAGGAACAAGCGCCAGCTTGAAGTTAGATGCAACGCTGGCGTAACTCGTCGGCTTTGGCATCACCTTCTGCTTCTTCTTGATCACCGGAGAAGGGGTGTTGGATCCATCCTCATTCCTCCGTTTACCACCACTGCCCTCGGATTCTGCTTCAGTCGCTGCATTGAAGCTCTTCTTCAGCTTTTTCCTTTGGGCACCAGTGAGTTTCTTCTTGACGGTCTTAAAGGGTAGATCGTCTTGAGAAGTGCCTGGCAAGGGGGATCCCATAACCAAATCACCAACCTCCCTAACCAGTTCCAAAAGGGACTCGGTGTCGGTGGCCGGGGTCAAAGGGTTCTCGAGGACTCCCGAAGGATCCTCGACAGGTGCATTTAAAGGGTCCAAGGTCGCCGAAGCTACCGAGGAAGGTAAAGTATTAGAAATTAAATTTAAGTTGGTTTTGGACATTAGGTTCCCACGAAAAGCTAGGGATAAGACAGTCGCCCGCAGCAGAGCCCCGCATGCTACAGGAAGGCTACTTACAATGGGGGGTTGCCCGGTGCCCCAAGGGGTTACCTACTATCTGCACGTCATATTTATCCACCCTGTGCCATCCATCCTCTTAGCGTAGGCTGCCGCAACCTTAGGATTGGGTGTTCCTGAAAAAAAAAAATAAATAAACAACCCACCACCACTTTAGTCTGGCTTCTCCCCTAGGTCCTGTTCAGCATGGTTGAACCTGAGCTGACATAGCACCAAGGTTCCTCAAAGCACGCAAGCCCCAACACCTGCTCGCCTAGTTAGGGTCATCACCAAGGTACGGTACCGTGGTTGGGGTGATTTGTAGTTTATTTTAACGCGAAATTTCGAATTCGAATTTCGAGCTGCTGATCCAGTGCCTTGTCTAGATTTTGATTCGTCTGTAAATGCTAGGAGTGCATCTGGATACAGCGATAGAAGATAATTAAATTTATTCTTGTAAAACTGTTTAGATAGTGGGTTAGTTTTATTGAATTTAGATAATTTTTTATTTTTTTCTAAGATGTTTATTCTCCACGGTAAGTAAGTCTGCTGGCGTCGAAGGTACGTAGGACTTGTCAGTAGGTCTGTGTTCACTGCGTAGTTCAATATTCTGATGTTCAGTGATCTTTGTCTTGTTCTCGTTCGTTTATAAGTAGCTATAAATGGGGTTTTCATTAATGTGTTAGTGCATGGTGTATTTAGGAACTTCAGTTTGGTGTAAAATCTTAGACAAAATTCCTGACGCCTGTACTCCAATGGCGGCTCGCTAGCTTCGACATACAAGCTGGCACATGGGCTGGATCTGAATGCACCTGTGGATATTTTAATTTCAAGTAATTATTAAAATAGTAATAAAATAAAAGTTCCCCCATGTGGCAGGTTGACGTTTTTCGGCGATATGCTTCTTAAAAATACGCCCAGCTCCACCATGGGTGTTTATAAATCTAAATACAATTTTGTATTACTTTTGGCTATATTTTGTTTTTCTTTTGTTTTGGGCAATTTAAGCTGGAGTTAACTCGGTCAATATTATGAATCATTATTTTCCAGCATTTTTCCTATATATCTGGCCATTTATGAGATGATGGATCTATGTAATGTTAAAACTTCAGGTGACACTCTAAACCCTGCACACTGATGCAAGAGCTGTGTATATCAGTAATTTCAATCTAATAAGATTGGAATAAAGTGTTACGAAACTCATCTCCGTAACTCGGCAGAAATTAGAAATGGCACTAAGCGAATTCTGGGTAAAATGGGTAGAGGTTAGATTGCCTGGCAACGGGAAGCACTTCCCGTTATGGAGTTAATATAGTAGTCGGCCAACTTGGTTCTACCGAGTTGCCACCATCTTTTAATCTTTCTGAGTCTTATGAACACCCCACTTGTTAAGTATATTTTCCGTGGATGAATGGACGAACGGTTAATTTAAAATATATTTATTCTTTTTAATTTGCTTTATATAGGTCAAACATAAAAAGTCCGTCATGCAACAGCTGCATTATTAAGCACAAACCTCTGACAGTTAGTGAGTTCACGTGAGTGTTTAAACTAACTAATAAATTACTATAACACTTTTACTTATTAATTTGTTTCAATATGCGTATTCAATCTAAAATAAAAATATTGGTTTCTAGGACATATCTATTTCAATTCTTATTTTCCAATACAATGTAGTTAACAATTTAAACAACAGTTTAATTATCTTTTTCTTTTTGACCGTTAACAAAAATATATGTGTTATTAACAGCTAACTCGTGTATTTAAAAAATAATAATTTGGTTTATGAGTAAACCACTTGCTCCTGACTGGCCGATTTTCTTTACTTTAGTTTCACATGACATCTTATGGGGCCCAATATATATCGAGTTTGGGTGTTAGGAACTAAAAAGTATGACCGCTATGGACTAATTAGTAATTTGGATCAGGACAGTACCGACTCCTACGGACCGACTGATTTTCCTGCTTAATCAGTCGTACGTTATGTTAGGTTATATACCAACTTTTGTAAGGGAAAAAAAACATTGAGGCCACTATCTAACAGATCTACCGAAACATACACACGTGCAGAAACAAACCCACACACACACACACACACACACACACAAATAGTTTTACTATTTTGTGAGTGTGTACAATTAAAGAGTAAAATTATTAAGGGGTACCTACCTACCTTGTAACTTTCTTTTTACCATTTTTTTATGGGCTAAAATTCTTCTTTAACTAATCAAAGTTTTATGCGAGTTTTTATGCGTAGAAAGAATTTGTAAATGAGCAAAAAATACGATTTTCCGAGTGAACTCCCGATGCCGAGTGAACGCGATGCTGATTTGAAGATAATGTTTTGAGTGAGCTTCGATTGATCCCTTTTAAGTTCTTTTTGGTCCTCCTTCAATAAATTTCAAAATTGAAATCCATTATTTTATATTTTTTAGAAGAAAGAAAGGGAAAAAAATTAAATAGGAAAAAATGAACATTTCATAACATTAAACTTTAAATTCGTTTTCTCAAAACTATGTTTTTCAAATCGGGTGATACTCTGGCGTCGTCGATTTTTGCCCAACCAACTTTAAACTTTAACTGGGGCTTTCTAACGATATTTGCTAGTCAAGAAAGTAGGAATTTCATTTAATTATAACAATTTTACGCTCGATTTTTGACGGGGTTTTTTAATAAAAAATGAATAATTGTCCACCATTTTCGAAAACAAATAGTTCTTATTAATAATAAATGGACGTCAAAATTTAGATACATGATATTTTTAGCCTTCTTCTTTCGGTATAATTTTAGTTTTTCGTTCTAGATTAAAAATTCTGCCAACTGCAGATTATCGCCCGTAAAAAAAGAGGGTTTCTGTTCGTCAGACACAGCGCCGCCACTTTTTTTCGAAGAATTGAAAGTTATCGTTATGGATACTTTATCATCCCATATAAAACTTTTGATATAAAGATTAGGAAATATTAACTTGCTTGTTATTTATAAATTCAAGTAAATTACTATGATTTTGATCGCACAAGGTAGGGTTAAAGTACCCCTTAAATCAGCATCATGTTAGGATGGCTAGTTAAGCATTGGACATTATTAAGGTATCTGCGTGGAGGAAAGTATTGCGTGGAAGTATATTTCTCACCATTACTTACTGTCCCTTCTAATGAGACTGTTGAAATTCAAGGACTCTTAAAATAGAATAATCAAAACAAAATTATTTATCTATTATATTGAATAATAATGTTACTTTTTACTGTCAGCTACAATTAGAGCAACTACTTTAGATGTAGATTTACCATGTAATAATTCTTTACAAATGAAAAATATTTGAATTTTGTGAGCTGAGTAATTTTCCTGGAATATTCTACTTTTATTCATTTGAATAAATCCGCCTTTAGAATCGAGATCTAGTTCCTTGAAGGAGAAACTTTAAATAATCCTAAAGTTTCCCCCTACTCCTCAACCCTCCCTTCCGCCTGATTTCATTGGATTCAGTTAAAATTACTTTTGCATTAGCCGCTCCGGACAAGAATAGTTGGAATATATTTGTGTAAGTTTGCATGTTAGTATAAACTTAGCATCTCAAGTTCTTAATGTGTGTTTAATCTTATTTTAAAAGTTAATTAATAATATACCTAATGATGTATTTGCCGAATTAAATGCTAACTTAGTTACTAATCATTTATTACGGGAAGGCGATGTAATGTTTCATAATTGATTT
Source organism: Gonocerus acuteangulatus (assembly GCA_946811695.1). Lineage (NCBI taxonomy): Eukaryota > Metazoa > Arthropoda > Insecta > Hemiptera > Coreidae > Gonocerus > Gonocerus acuteangulatus. The sequence continues at coordinate 61,675,902 of OX328128.1, forward strand.
TTTTTCTAATTTTTCTTTTTTTAACTCCCTTCCCTTAAAACAGTTTTTTTTTTAAATTATTCACATGCTGTTTTCTAATAAATAGAAAAAACTGAGTCTCGTAACAGGCCAGGGGTGCCCTAAGAGGCAGATACAATAGAGGGATCTGATTCATGACCATACGGCACACTAGGGAGATAGTGAAGTCAGTACAATGGTTCGGCCACCCGATCCCTTTGCTGATGCTCATTAATAAATTATTTATTTATTAAGTGTTCCGCTTTTTGGCGATAACACAACGATCAGTATCTTCTGAATGGTCTTGCTAGGAAATCAGCATGCTTCTGTATGTAAGTGTATGTGTTAAGGTAGTAGTTAATGTAAATATCAATTAATATTACTGGAAGCGTACTGTTCTTAAGACAACAGTGGCGAAAGTCATTAAATTAATTATAAGCTGGTTTGGCCTGAGGACGTTCAGGGAGGCCGAAATCAACCAACGAACGAAGACACTAGAAGATTAAAATCTTTAGTGCTTGCTCGGGATTTGAACTCAAGTCATCCAGCATATTAGTCCAGTGCTCTACTACTGAACTAACCTCGGGGGCTAGGTTAGCTCAGTAGTAATATATATATATACTAGCTGTTACCCGGTGTGCCATGCTACACCTACTTTATATTAAATAGGTGTTACCGGGTGTGCCATGCTACACATGTTTCATATTAAATACCTGTTACCCAGCATGTCATGGTACTCCTACTTTATATTATATATTAAAATGAATGATTATATGACACTTGTTCAAATTATGAGAAAGTAAGTTTATAAGTTGAGAGCTCAGTTAAAAAAATTATTTTTCAAATTTTCACTGAATGTGGGGTGTAAAATAAATTAACCCTTATTTTAAAAAGTATACTGGAATCATGTAATTGTAGTACCACTTTAAAGAAAATCCTAACCAAACTACCAGTGTATAATTTTTTAAAGAAAATAATGTGTGGTCCATATATAAATATATATTAAAAAATAGCAACAAAATGAAGCATTTAATTAAGGTTATACTTACTTAGTTATAAGTTTTAATCTAGTATAACTGAAACTATTCTTTATTTGTATTGTTTTTGTTTTTTTAAATATAATATTAATATGTTATGTTCTATACCTTTTCATGTAATAATCTGTAACTAAGGTTTTTCTTTCTATGATTGAAAAAGTAATTGATGCAGGATTTACGTTAATTGAGCAAAAAGGAAAGTATTAAAAACTTTTTGTTCCAAATAAACTTTCACATTTTGTTGTTGACATTTTCCATTATATTGAAGCTTCTCTTTCAAATCTTAAGGTTTATGAGCTCTTCTTTAAGGATAGCCCTTTTGTCATAGGAAATAGGGGTATCTAAGAAAAACAAATTTAGATATTTTTGTTGCAGCTATAGACAACAATGAATTAAAGCTATTTGGGAATTTCAATAAGGACTTATACTAAATAAATTAAAGGGGGATTAATTTGATTTGGCGAGGGGTCGAGGTTAGCTCAGTGGTAGAGCACTGGACTAATAAACTGGAGCACCTGAGATCGAATCTCGAGCAAACAATAAAGATTTTTTCTTCTAATGTCTTCGTTCTTGGGTTGAATTTGGCCTCACTGGCAGTCCCTACGCCAACCCAGCCTTTAATAAATTTACCAATGGATACCCTGGGTGCTAATGGCTTGAGGTGTCGAAGCAGCCTAGGGGAAAATCAGGCGGCTGGAGCATAGTACTGACCACACTATCTCCCTAGTGTGCTGTACAGTCATGAATCAGATTCCTCTATAGTATCTGCCACTTAGGGTCCTCGTGGCCTTTCTTTTTCTTTTTTTTTTTTTTGATTTTGCAACAATATTGTGCTCAAATTGCAAGCGTATTTAAATAATGGAGTAGTCAGAGGATATAAATATCTCAGACAAAAGAAAGCAGATATAAAAATATAATAAAACTGCTGGGTGTAAATATGTCAATAATAAAGAGGCTTGGCATATTTAGATTAATAGAAAATTGCATGGAAAATTCAATTCACCTGGGGGGGGGGGATAAATGAAAGAATTCATTTTAATAAGAAGGAAATAGTTTAAAGACAATTCCATAACAGCAAATTAAAATGATATAAATTTAAATATTAAAAGTGAAATTAAGTTAGGCTTGCGATGGACAAAACATTATGAAACAATAAAAATGATATAAAACTTTATATTATATATTAAAATGAATGATTATATGACACTTGTTCAAATTATGAGAAAGTAAGTTTATAAGTTGAGAGCTCAGTTAAAAAATTGTTTTTTCAAATTATCACTGAATGTGGGGTGGAAAATAAATTAAACCTTATTTTAAAAAGTATACTGGAATCATGTAATTGTAGTACCACTTTAAAGAAAATCCTAACCAAACTACGTGTTTATAATTTTTTAAAGAAAATAATGTGTGGTCCATATATAAATATATATTAAAAAATAGCAACAAAATGAAGCATTTAATTAAGGTCATTCTTACTTAGTTATAAGTTTTAATCTAGTATAACTGAAACTATTCTTTATTTGTATTGTTTTTGTTTTTTTAAATATAATATTAATAATGATGATTAGATAGTTAGCCGTCGAGGTGATAAGCAAAGATGGAACGGTTGGGATTCGGCTAAATAAACCTCAATATGATTTTGTTTTAAAAAATCTATATTTCGGACGTTTTGTCTACTGATTGGTAGCCTTCGTCAGCTAAAATGACAAAAAAAGAAATTAATACAGAAACCAAAAAAAGTTTATAATTGTGATAGGTAACAGAACTAAAAATACAATTAACTTATAAAAGAACATATCGTCTTAAATTCTTAGAATGAAAAAGTAAATAGGTACAATAATTGATTTTAATAGTAATTAGTAACATTAATTGATTTTACAAAGAAATATGAAACTACATACCAACGACAAATATAGTAGCTAGTAGGAGGTATATATATACAAATATAGTAGCTAGGTTAGTATCTTATTTCTTTGTAAAATTAATTAATGTTACTATTAGCTACTATATTTGTCATTGGTATGTAGTCTCATATTTCTTTGTAAAATCAATTAATGTTACTAATTACTATTAAAATCAATTATTGTACCTATTTACTTTTTCATTCTACTCATTCTAAGAATTTAAGACGATATGTTCTTTTATATCTTAATTGTATTTTTAGTTCTGTTACCTATCACAATTATAAACTTTTTTTGGTTTCTGTATTAATTTCTTTTTTTGTCATTTTAGCTGACGAAGGCTACCAATCAGTAGCCAAAACATCCGAAATATAGATTTTTTAAAACAAAATCATATTGAGGTTTATTTATCCGAATCCCAACCATTCCATCTTTACTTATAATATTAATATGTTATGTTCCATACCTTTTCATGTAATAATCTGTAACTAAGGTTTTTCTTTCTATGATTGAAAAAGTAATTGATGCAGGATTTATATTAATTGAGCCAAAAGGAAAGTATTAAAAACTTTTTGTTCCAAATAAACTTTCACATTTTGTTGTTGACATTTTCCGTTATATTAAAGCTTCTCTTTCAATTCTTAAGGTTTATGAGCTCTTCTTTAAGGATAGCCCTTTTGTCATAGGAAATAGGGCTATCTAAGAAAAACAAATTTAGATATTTTTGTTGCAGCTATAGACAACAATGAATTAAAGCTATTTGGGAATTTCAATAAGGACTTATACTAAATAAATTAATGGGGGATTAATTTGATTTGGCGAGGGGTCGAGGTTAGCTCAGTGGTAGAGCACTGGACTAATAAACTGGAGCACCTGAGATCGAATCTCGAGCAAACAATAAAGATTTTTTCTTCTAATGTCTTCGTTCTTGGGTTGAATTTGGCTTCACTGGCAGTCCCTAGGCCAACCCAGCCATTAATAAATTTACCAATGGATACCCTGGGTGCTAATGGCTTGAGGTGTCGAAGCAGCCTAGGGGAAAATCAGGCGGTTGGAGCATAGTACTCACCACACTATCTCCCTAGTGTGCTGTACAGTCATGAATCCTATTCCTCTATAGTATCTGCCACTTAGGGTCCTCGTGGCCTTTTTTTTTTTTTTTTTTTTTTTTTTTTGATTTTGCAACAATATTGCGCTCAAATTGCAAGCGTATTTAAATAATGGAGTAGTCAGAGGATATAAATATCTTAGACAAAAGAAAGCAGATATAAAAATGTAATAAAACTGCAGGGTGTAAATATGTCAATAATAAAGAGGCTTGGCATATTTAGATTAATAGAAAATTGCATGGAAAATTCAATTCACCTGGGGGGGGGGGATAAATGAAAGAATTCATTTTAATAAGAAGGAAATGTTTTAAAGACAATTCCATGACAGCAAATCAAAATGATATAAATTTAAATATTAAAAGTGAAATTAAGTTAGGCTTGCGATGGACAAAACGTTATGAAACAATAAAAATGATATAAAACTCCATGGTTGCTGCCTTCTCCTTAATGGAACATATTTTTTTAAAGGTTCTAAGATTGAGGGCTTAGAGGAATAATTTATGATAATAAAGTAAATATTTTTGGTACAAATCTAGAAGAGAATGTAATTGATTCCTTCTGCAAGTTATTCATAATGGGTATTACTACCATATTTTTTAAAATTAAATGTGCCTTTTGACCCTTTTTATAATTAAAATTGTTGAGATAAGAAATTATTTAAAAGTAGTAAAAGTGTGGGAGATTCATAAAAGCATGTCAATTTCATATCCATTTATTACACACACAAACAGCAAGATGTACATCACTTTACATTATAAATTGTATAACCGACAAAAATGTTCCTCCCTAAGGCAGGAAGTATGAACAATATATGAAATATAAAATATCAAATTTAACATATTTCTGAAATGTTTCTTTATACAATGAGTTTTTAAGCATGTCTCCAATATATTCATTTGACTCAAATGTTAGACAACTCCATTTTTTTCAATTGAAAAAAAATGGAGTTGTCCAACTTTGATACCAATCTCCTCAAATATACACTTCCGAATTGATTTTACCATTTAAGAATGCAGTCTCTATGTCCAACTGGTCAACATTTTGCATTTACAACTTTCTTATTTTCAACTAAATCCCAAGTATTATTTTGTTTAAAACTATACATTTGTATTTATCCAAGGCTTTCATCTAAAAACAAATCAAGTCCGGTTCCTTTTCTTCATTAAAATTTTTCATCAGTTCCCACTAACCTAACTATTAACTAATCATCATCAACATGCATAGTGACTATGATTTTATTATTCAAAAGTACTCCCAAGCTTCACTATAACGGATTAAAATGCAAATATTCACCTTCTTACCCCATTTAAGTCGTTATTTGTTCTGGTTTCTTAAGAACAACTTTACTACCATATAAACGTAACTTAGAAACATCTGGTTTCTTTCCAAATATATTTTATAGGATGTTTTATTCTCAATGGTTTTAGCTAAAGTGCGATTTTTCAAATAAGTTGCTCCACAAACAATTTTTGGCCAAAACTTTTTTACAACAATAGATTCTGCCAGTAAACAATGACATATATTCATAATTGTTCTAAAAAATTGGTCAGCAGTTCCCTTTAATTTGTGAATATATGAGGGCATGGATTAATTTAGGTACTCTTATTCTTTGTAAAAGCATAAATCATACTATTTAAATATTCCTTACCATTGTCACATCTCATAATTTTAATTCTCTTATTGGTTAATTTTCCAAGCAATTAAACACTTCTATATTCTATATTAACACCATGTATGGCATAACTAAAAGATGAAAATAGACAAACAAAGGTTAAAACTGAAATGTTTTAAAACACAGTTTTAACGAAATGTTTCGAAAAAGATTTGTTAAAAACATAAACCGTTTAAATGTATTTGCAAGCTTTTACTAAGCAAATGCATGTGATAAAACGGAGGCATAAATTAATTATTAAAGGCATAGTTTTTAATAAGCAATAAAATAGCATAGTAACAAAAATAGTAAACAAAGGGAATGGAAGTTAAACTTATAGTTCTACTTACTTGACTTACATGGTTATAAGATAAATGAAAACACCAAACTTAAAAAAGTTTGATACAGACACTTAAAAAAGTTTCATGAAACTTAAAAAGTTAGATGTATGAATGTTAGATATAAACACTAAGGCTAAAAAAAGAAAAAATGTTCAAGCTTAAAACGTAAATATTTTAGAGCGAAAAATGGCTTCTAAGCCCAGTGTTGTCCTACAGAAATAAATTTATGTTATACGATATATTTACTTTTTATTACTTTAAGATAGACTTAAAAGACTAAAAGGTAGGCTTAAAAAATGTTCAAACTTAAAAAAGTTCAAAGTTAAAAAAGTTTGATACACACGTTTGCAAACGTAATGTAATTTAAATTGTAATTTCTAATTAAACAAACAAAGGTTAAAACTGAAATGTTTTAGAACAAAGTTTTAACGAAATGTTTCAAAAAAGATTTGTTAAAAAC